>JAPQRP010000011.1:21984297-22016150 GCA_037367295.1 Apogon hyalosoma | reverse complement strand
CTGCTTGCAGCTTTAATTATTATTATTATCATTATTATTATTATTATTATTATTATTATTATTATTATTATTATTATTATTATATTTTAGGGTCAACAGTGATATCATAACCAATGACTGATGAACTTAAACTGGTTTGACTATTGGACTGAAATGCCCAATAAATGACTCTTAGACATGCTGTGAATATAACATGTGATTAACTTAAAGAAAAACAAATGACTTAATTGATATTTTACATCCATAAGTATATTATATTGTATAATTATTATATTACACATGTGATTTTTTAAAGTAACATAACAACATAACATAACATAACATGACATGACATGACATGACATGACATGACATAACATTTCTATTAATTCGTGACATGTTGACAATGTAGAAATGTAAGAAAATTACATGATGATTGGTGAAAATATGATACAGTGCATCATAACTGAGTACATTATACAGTTATATTATCTCTTACAAAATATATGATTAAATTAATCAATATGAGGTACACAAAGTGTGTGGGTCTGATTAGACTATAAAGAAACATTTAACTATGTACATCTCATTTCATTGTTAAAAGCCTTAAGCTCACTATAGAACTGTGTTATGTATGAAAATCATACAGGCTATTGATACATTTTCTGAACCCCCTTTGTCCTCACTAGGGTCATGGGGGTCGCTGGAGCCTATCACAGCTACTTTTGGGCGTAGTTAGATTATAGTAATGCAATGTCTGACAACAGGAGGCTCCAAAGAGACCTTTGATGGTTATAAGCGCTCACCTACATGGCTTTCTTTCAGTTTGTGTATATCAGTTACAGTGACATCTCTTCACCGCTGGTAAATGAAGTGATTGTATGTCTGTTTTGTCTGCTGCGGATGCTGCTGTTGTTGTTGTTGTGACTCAAGCCTTTTAACAGTCTCTTCAAGTGGTTGTTGAACTTCACCCCCACGAACACATAAAACACTGGGTTAAGACAGCAGTGAGAAAAGGCAAGGAGTCGACAAATGTTTAGGGCAAATTCCAACTGTTTGTAATTTTCACACATATTGGCTTGATACGTGGAGGAATGAGGCCAATAATAGAATGACTTTTTGAATATTACTATGTTATAAGGTGCCCAGCCCACAAAGAAAACAATCATAAGAGTAAAAATGAGTTTTAGAGTTTTGCTTTTTCTTCTTTGGGCTGTAGGACGTAACAACCTGCACATGATCTGAGAGTAGCAAAAGATGAACACCACAGAACTCACAATGAAGAGAACATTTTGCTGGTAAATCCCCCATAAGCTCCAGTAAGAATTCTTATATTCACAGTATGTATTATGCTGGACTCCATTGAAGGTGAAAGCTGGGCTGGCAGCAAACACACTCAATGCCCAAATGATCACAGATACCAGAACACTGTAGAAACCTTTAGTGGACACAATGTCTGAAAGAGGATTCATGACGGCTACATAACGGTGGATGGTCATCAGGATGAGGAGGATACCGCTGCTGTAGAAGCCCACGTAGAACATGAAGTTGTATATTTTGCATGCAGGCTCCCCGAGAGTCCATCCATACATGTGATAGTAAGCTAAGAAGGGCAGACCTGCAGTGAACAGGAGGTCTGACATGGCCAGGTTAAAGATGAACGTATTCGTGATGGATTTGAGATTCTCATATTTGACCAGAATCACGATGACCAGGACGTTACCGAACAGACTGAGGATCACCACGATGAAGAACACCGGATTGAAGACTGACCCAAATTCGGTGGCACTTGACAGGTCGCACATCTCATCCTCATAGTCACTGTCATACTCTATGGTAGAATAATTTGGATATCCACTGGTGAATGTACCTGGTGATGTGACTGTTGTTTCCGTCATTTCAGGTGTTTTCCTACAGCAAAAAAAAAAAAAAAAAAAAAAAAATAAAATTTTATCAATTTTTCTATGACCTGTCACATGCAACCCTGTCTTGTGTCTTCATTTTAGATCGGTATTTTCTCTTAGTGTGTTAATGTTTGTTGGTAAATTTTTTAAGATGATTTAGACAGGCAAATCAACAAATAATCGGCAAAAAATCCCAATAGTTTGAGGTAAAAAAGGAGGAAAAACCTGAAAGAATTAGTCATTCATTATCATCCCTGGTACTCCTCCAAACTCATAACAATAAAGGCATGGTGCTTGTCTGAAATTGACTATTTTTAGCTTGATTAGAAATCAGATAGGTGTCTAAATGAAAAAATCAGATATACCTAAACCACATCAAAATCATTTAACATGAAACACAAAATAATAAATCAATAAATATGAAGCTGAACATCACACTAAGTATACAAAATCTCTGTGGGAGTGAAACAATTGAGCTATTTTAGATTAGATTAGATTAGATTAGATTAGATTAGATTAGATTAGATTAGATTAGATTAGATTAGATTAGGTCAAGATAGCAACAGAATAAAGTGCAAGAAAAAGTGAGCCTGCACTATAAAATAAAATAATAATAAAAAAAAATAATAGTAATAAAAACTATACAGACTACATATACATATTTACAACAGAGTGGAATTTATCCCCTTAAAGTTAATATTTCTGCATTGGAAGCCTAAAATTAGCCCCCAGCCAAAATTGGTGCCAACATCTGCCAATACTGAGAGTTTGTAAAACATCAGTGTGAATTAATTTAACAAACTGAACTTAACAATCTGTCTCTAGAGAAGCCCACCATTAAAACTGGAAAAACTAAAGTGCACTTATTTTAAGCAGTTTGTAATTTAAAACAGTATTAACCTCAAACTCCCATAGATAATGCAGGACTATGTTCAGCATATTTTATAAAAAAAAAAAAATGCTTACACTAACAAACTGATTACACAAAATCGATTTGGGAAAAACAAAGAAAAAATCTCAAATTAGGTGAGAAACATCATCCTCCCAACCCGTAAAGACCCAAACAGCCACTGGCAATCAAACACATCTACTGATTTAAAATGTTTAATACCTGTTGATCCACTAATCCTATCAATACATGTAAATAACTGGTGCAAAATACAGTTATTCATCTTTTCATGGTCATCAGATATGACCCATTTGGGCAATCACAGGCTCCGTAGTTACCATGGAAACACCATAATCCTCTACAACATTGATTCACCAGTAAAACCCATGGAGTTGGATCAATGACAGTGGATGGAGACACTGGGCTTATATTCAGTTAATGATAAATTTTGCTGAAAAAGTCACTTTTTCTTCATTTTTCTCTGAAACCTATGAGTTTTCATGAGCACCTAAACTAAATATAGGAAATTAAATAGAGGAAAACACATGATTTATAGTAAAAAGTGAAAAATATATAGGTTAATATTATAATAAATGGTGATAAATCACTTAAGAAATGTTAAATAGAGAGAAAAAATAATTTGGGAACTGCCACAAAAGTAGCACTGAGTCTTTATGGGTTAATTATTAGAATAATAAATAACATGATATATTCTGTCGTCTAATGTAAAGCCATCTTGATCAGGTGAAGTCTTTCGTATTTTTCTTTCTGTTTAATCCACCTATCACCATCACTCTAACTCCTGTCAATGTTATATTAAAAAAACAGCAAATGCCAAATGTGTCCAAAACAGTTTTAGTATCATTTAGCTCTAATTTTACAATGGTCTCAAATGTATAAAATGGTAAAGAAAAAAAAAATATATATATATATACTTACCTTCACAAAGACAATGCACACATCCAAATTCTTAAGTAAAATGGCATTCAAAACCCAGTGAGCTGGGACTTGCTCCTGATGTACGTAACAACAAATGTGAACAGAAATCCAGCATCGTTTTCACATCATCAAAGCAACTTTCACTCTCATGACACAGTTTGAAAAACCCTTTACACCAATCACTATTGCGGAGATATTATCCAAAAATTATACATAGTCTGTGAATTTTTGTGTATTTTATTTTATTTTATTTTATTTTACTTTATTTTATTTTATTTTATTTTATGTGTTATTGATAGGTTTATATAGCAAACTTGATAAAACTGTAATTATTCACATTAGCATTGGTCTATTAAAAACAGAAATAGTGTAGAAATCGATTTATACATGAGGAAGAAACATGAAACATTCCTTTCATGCAGGGTGTCGACATCTCTGGACAGTTATTTAAACTCCATTTTTAGCCAGTTTATTATAATAAAGTCTTCCAAGTCATTTGGGGGTCATGAAGAGAAATACAGTACATGATCTGTGTATGTCCAAAATAAACTGTTCTCTTATATAGACCCTAACCCTAACTCTGGAGGGAGATCACATAAAGCCATGTTTGTGTGACCTGATGTTGTATGTGTTGCATGTTTAAATATCCAGACAGAGACAAACTGTGTTGTGTTTGTCATATTTCTGTGTATTATGTCACAGCACAGAATGGAGAATATTCCAAAGAAAAGCTGAAGTGACATCTGTGTTTTTCCTTCTTTTTTGTTCGTTTTTTTCCTTTAAATTAACAATGGCCATTCCATATTACATACATACAAATGTAAATTGCTACAAATTATTATGCACATTTAACAACTGTTAATATCACACTGAGTTTTTTTACTTAGTGATGTCTGATAGAGGATTAATATGATACACCTTACTGTAAGTCATTGCACAATCCAATAAAGTCTCACAAAATGAAAATAGCAGTTAAATTACTTTTGTATATTGCGCAAAAAACAAAAACAGTATTAAAATATTTAAAAATATTTTTCTTTTGCATGCATGATATAAATAAATAAATATATAAGTAAATGAAACAAATATTGTATATAATGTACAAGAATATATTTAGCATATCACAGTCACTAAGAGTCTAAACAGGGGTGTCAAAACTCAATTTAGTTCAGGGGCCACATTAAGCCAAATTTGATCTGAAGTGGGCCGGACCAGTGAAATAATAACATAATAATATATAAATGTCAACTCCAAACTTTCCCCTGTGTTTTAGAGCAAAAAAAAAAGTAAAATTATGCGATGAAAATGTTTACATCTACCAACTATCCTTTAAAACAATGTAAGTAACATGAACAACAGGGCACGTCTTTGTGAAATGATAGTTTATTTTAGTGTAAATACAATAAAATGACATGAAAATGCTTACATTTACAAAGAGAAAAATTTGGAGTTGTGAGTATTTATAGATTATTATGATAGTATTTTACTGATCCGACACACTTGAGATTAAATTGGTCTGTATGTGGAACCTGAACTAAAATGATTAATATCTTCAGTGTAATTTTTGCATTTCACAAATTCATCCCACGGGTCTGAATGGACCCTTTGGTGGGCCGGATTTGGCCCCCGGCCGCATGTTTGAGACCCCTGGTCTAAAATGTGAAAATCATGTCATGAACAGCACGTTCCAGCATTTTGTTTATTTACGATGTGCTGCTCAACCGAACTTGGCTGGATTTCGGCCGCTTCGGAATGCCGTCGGCCGGTTGCCCTGTCAATCAACCACAGACCCCGCCTCTAGTGGTAGCATGTTCCTGCTGAATCACCGACAAGCTGACTCTGGACAGTTTTACACATCAAGTACGTGTGCCTTTTAAGTCTTTATTTAATGTGTAATAGTTTTAGTTAATTTCCAATCCAGTCGCTACGATTTGGAACGTAAAAGCTGAGGAAAAAACAGAACACCAGGAAATGTACAGCTGAGAGCAGGTGCATGTCATAGCCCTCATGAGCAGCTAGGTAAATCCATGTTTATGTCGCGGTTTGTTGCGTTGTAAAGATATCAGAAAGTAAAACAGTGAGATGTTGTAATTTGCTGTGGCGACAGGTGATAACAGAACTTAAAACTTGTGTCGCTGGAGCTGTTAGAACCGCTGTCACTTGAAACAGTGACTCTGCTCCACCTGATGTTCATATATGTCCTTTTTTCTTTTTGCTAACTCAACTTAGCCACTGTGGTTCCTTCAGTTTGTCATCTTAACACATGTATTACAAACAAGACTCATTGTGCTGTAAAGAGACGACAGAGTTAGAGCAGCTCTGTTTTAATTTACCTGCCACAGACACTGCTTTTCTATTTAATTTAATTCGTTTTCTAATATTATAATACTCAGTGCGCTGTGGTATGATCATATCTATGAAGGAAGATGCAAAATAACATGGATGTTTCCATATGTAACTCCTTCCCCCAGAATGGCCTCCTCATCCGTTGGAGATAATCAACTGCAGAGGATAATCAGAGATCTGCATGGTAATAAGCTATGTGCACATAACTACAATAGAAACCGTGGTTGAGGACAGGACATCTGTCGTTTGTGCTTCATGTGTCTGTGAAGTGAAGTGGAAAGGTGTGATGTCCTGTGTTAGACCAAACAGGAAGTGACACAGCAAAAATCAATAGATGCATATATATATTTTTTTTTACTTCTGTATTATTTGCAGTGTTTTGCACACAGATCTTCAGTGTCAAATATTTTGTGTCATGTCTTTTTATTACCTGAAACATACACATAAAATTACAAAAAGGATTGTGAAAATTTTTGAAGATTCCACTACATTTTGCCTTTATATACAAGTGCACTAAATATATATCTGTTTGTGCTAAATGTTTTAATTGTCTTGTGTAGATGCTGTGTTGGAGCTGAGTAAAGAACACAAGGAGTGTGCTGAACCTATTACTGATGACAGCACCAATCTGCACAAGTTCTTCTATAAACTGGAATACCTGTTACAGGTGTTGTACCAACAGGTTGCCCATATAAAAATGTGAAACTAGTATTGAGTGTAGTACCAGTATCAATGCAATTTTTATGATGTTCAGTGACATTTTAACATTTATGTGTAGTTTCAAAAGGTGATCCAGGTTGACTTTATAGATGTGTTAACACAGTTCACCTGATCTTTAAGATTCCTTTAAGGCAGGGGTCTCAAACTCAACTTACCTGAGGGCCATTCAAGGTAGAGTCTGGGTCAGGCTGGGCCACATTAAGTATTCCACAAAAAAAGGATATCTCTACTTTACTCACAGCTAGTAGCATGCACTTTTTGATGAACTCACTTTCTTTGAATGGCTTCCCGGCCCTAGCAATCATCTCACTCACCACGTAGCTAGCTTCGACTGCTGCTTCATTCTCTTTGCTTGTTTTCTTGAATAAATCTTGTTGCCTCAATAGAAATTTTTTCAGATTGGTGACCCGGTTCTTTCTCTCATCTCCCTGATATTTTGTATACTCCTCAGCATGTCTAGTTGAGTAATGTCTCCGACGTTGCATTCCTTATTCACCGCAACTTTCTCTGTGCATATGAGACACATAGGGGTGCCCTTGTGCTCCACAAAATAATATTCCGTCTCCCACTTTTCCTGAAGTTGCCTGTGCTTGTCACCAACATTTCTCTTCACGTCACGTTTTGAGAGAGACATGACTGGAACTGGGTGATGGCAGATATTTTCTGTCCACTTGGTGTCACTCCGGAATACGTTTCAACGAAGTGACTAATGTTCATACTTCCCTAGGTACTTCACGGTTGGCTAGCTTGACAACTTTTGACAACAAACACTGCTGGAAGTTGTTACAGGACTATGTATGGTAGCCCATAAATGATAAAAATAAATAAAGTGACAAGACTAAGCAAAACGGTGCGTTTGAGAATTACTTGCAGACTGCACTAAC
The DNA here is from genome assembly GCA_037367295.1 of Apogon hyalosoma. Lineage (NCBI taxonomy): Eukaryota > Metazoa > Chordata > Actinopteri > Kurtiformes > Apogonidae > Apogon > Apogon hyalosoma. The sequence goes on along the minus strand of JAPQRP010000011.1, from coordinate 22,008,489 downwards.
ACTAAACTTTGATGTCAAGTAGGGGGCCACAAAATATCATACCATGGGCTGCAACTGGCCCCTGGGCCATGAGTTTGAAACCCTTGCTTTAAGGGAATGTGAGATAACGTGTCATTGTTGTTACTGTTGTAAGATGATTTACAAGTTAGAAAAGCCTCTATCAAGGTAAAAATGTTGGGGATCGTTAGACACTGAACAGGACAATGTTCATCTGTAAGATTCAAGTAAGGTCCAGCAAGGTCCACACATTTGTAGTACAGTCAACATTGCCAAGGCCGTTGTTAAGTAATGGGACATTAATGTGATGTGTGTTTATTAGTTTGACCAGAAAGAGAAAACAACCTTTCTCGGCCAGAGGAAAGACTACTGGGATTATTTCTGCGACTGCCTGATTAAGATCAAAGGGGCTAATGATGGCATCCGTTTTGTTAAGTCTATTCCCGAGGTAATCCTTCTCTGCAGTACACACACACACACACAATCAGCCCTGGTTCTCCCATGGCATGCAACACATGGACTCAGTTACTGTATAACCACGTAACTAATCCTCTGGTCAGTCAGGTAACACTAAGTGCTGCTAATTCAGTTGCTGCCTTACACCTGTAGCTTTTTACATTGTTTTGTCCCGGGTATTCACTGTGGTAAGTGTCATAGTAGAATAGCTTTAATTGATTGTTGTCTCATTTTATCTGGTTTTTTTTTGTTTATTTTTTTAATCAGTGTACCTCGTGTGGATATTGCATACTAAAATATTTAAGTAATATTTGTAAGGTTGATTTACAAATGAGAAGTTTATTAGCTTTTGTCACATGGGCTACTAGCATGTACTATCCTTGATGATCCCGGTGTATCAAAAATAGCATGTAGTTTTATTTGTATTTATTAAGAAACCTTTGAAAATAGAAATAACTTTTGGGACTTTTTGAGTCAGTTTCTTCCTGTCTACTGTGCTTCAGTACATTTTGTAATTGTTAATGTCCTCAGTTTCATGATACTAGTGTGTCGCCATTTAAAAAATATTGCCTACCTATTGAATGTATGATTGCAATAGATACAGACCCAGTGTCTTATTTAAAGTTTATTGATAACGCCACAGTAACATATGGTAGTTCACTTCCATTTTTAGGGGAAAATGTTACTTACTGTACTTTAGTGTGACCACTCTAATTACCGACTAAATCCTGTTTTACAAGCATATTAAGACCACATGTCTCATTTATGTTAATGGCAGCTTATTCATTAGCAAACGTATCTGTCATTTAGAGTTTCTTCAGGCTATCAGAAGGGTCAATGTGATTCTCTTCGAAGGTCTCACTTTGCACAGTCAATAACAGATGACTGCTAATTATTTAAGGCATTTCTTACTGTTATTACAAATCTGACTTTTACTCTTCTTTCAGTCTTGTTGTTTCTTGTTGGTCAGTCTCAGACAGACATAAGGGAGTCCCCAGCTGGTGTCCTTACGGTGCATCTGTGAATCTGTTGTCTTACTTAAATCCCTCCATCTGTCAATGTATTCAGGAGTTTGGGCTCAAAGACAGATACTGTAGGTTTAGTATGTTTGCAGTAGTGACCCTTAAACTTCAGAATTTTCCATGTTGAGATACATTTTAATAAAAGTTTCTCATTAGGGTTATTTGACCAATCTGGTTTCTGAATATCCTGCAGCTATATCCACTGTTGGTGTCATATAGAAATTGTTCAAGATGTAGAACCAAATTATATTTATTATTTGGACATGTAGAACATAAGCTACCCCTGAGTATGTCATGTATGTGTTCAATGACACACGTTTTAGTGAAGACTTAGGTTTGAATTTTTGTGTGTCTTTAGCTGAAGACATCACTGGGGAAAGGAAGAGCCTTCATTCGCTACTCACTTGTTCACCAGCGCCTTGCTGACACATTACAACAATGTCTAATAAATCAGAAAGTCACAAGGTAAGAAAACACACACTGTGCATTTGTTTCCTCATATTTGTTTCCTAAGTGTGTCGTTTCAACCTGAGGGGCTGTACTTTTCCTGAGTGCTCTGCTGGTTTTCTTTTGTAGGAAGTGCAAGTCACCCTTCCTGATTTATGTTCTAATTCTGTTTTTTATAGAAATCAAAACAGCCACAGAGCTGATCATGGACACCTCCAGACAGTTCTCACTTCCCTTACGTTCATCAATCCAAATGTCTTTTTTTTTTTTCTGTATTTGACCTTTATCTTACCACCCTTGTCTAATAGGATTGAAATCTCTATTTTATTGACCGAAACTAGATGGTGGTATAGTCGAATAATAGAAAATTCTGTGAAAGTTGCTAGATATTTTTTTGACTTAAAAATATAGGTATAGACTTCCTCAGAAAAGCATAAGTTTAACCACAGGAGAAAAACTTCACTACTTAGGTAAAACATTCCATTCCATTCAGTCCAGTCATCTTTCTATTAGTATCTGCTTAATACAGTACTGCTAACTACAGTTGCAACAATTAGTCTTTTAATTAACATGTAGGAATTTGTAGTAGTCTTTTTTGCTATTTTGGGATACAGTATAATGAAGTTATCCAGCATGTAAAGTGCAAATTAACTGGCAAATGTATCATTAACTACAGTCCTACGACTGACATACAAAACAACTGCAGTACGTCTGATCTGGTACAGCTTGTGATTGTTAAGCTCACCTGACCTGATCTTATCTAATCTGATTTTAACATCAACCATCCCCTGTAAAGATATAACACACTTGACAAAGTATTGCTTTCTGTCTAATAGAAAACTGTTTGTGCTCATGATCTGTGGTTGTTTGTTGCAGTGACTGGTACTATGCGCGAAGTCCTTTCCTCAGGTCTCACCTCACTGCTGACATAATCAACCATCTCTATGAGCTCAACCAAATCCAATTTGACGTTGCAGCCAGAGGTTATGACCTCGACGCAGACTGGCCAACCTTTGCCAGGTAATCATCGCTCATAGATACACAGTTTGCATTTTCCATTTGTTTTCTTATTTGCCTTTGATGAATTTTTCCTTTTGATGAAAGACAATCAAACATGGTAATGAGTGATGCTTGAATTGGTTAATATTGAATAAAATAAAGTTTGCGGTTCTTTCATTCTTGCAGCCATAACTGCACTAAAAGAAATCTAGAGTTATTCGTCATAACACATAAACCCAGCATAGTTAATTTAAAATGTAAAAAGATTTGAATCACCATTGGTTTTTCACAGCCTGAAGTAACAGTTAATTATCTGATCACCCGGCACATTCACAGCTCTTTTTTTTAGCTTAAGTGTGGGTAAAAATGTGTGTTAGAGCACGTAGGTGCTGACAGTCTGTGAGCATTAATGGTTGTTACTCCTGTCAGCACCTTTGTCAAAACTTTTCACTTCATCATCAATTTGCATTTACTCTACAAGCTCTGGACAATTTCCTTTGAGCCGCAATTTGTGTTTATATATAATGTTTATTTCACAAGTCTTTAAATTTAATGGTGTGCAACACTGACAACAAAATATAACCTGAAAAAGTATGTGAATCAACACCTACTTGATACATATTGAACAAAATTACAGAATATATAATTTACAGGAAGAGTAGTGGATGACCTCTAGGCCTGTTGTTTTGGTTTAGTGTTGCATGTTTGGTTTGTTTCCCACCAGCTGTCGTGACCACAGGACACAGGAAATGCAACTGGGCTTTACAAATGAATTGTGACCAAATAACGTGCACAGGCATGCATTTCTGAAGAACCACTGAAAAAAATGAACTGGCAGGAACATATTTCTTTAGCTGTTTCATTGGAAATTTACAGAAAACTTGTATACAGTGGGGTTTAGGCGCTTCTTTAGGTTATTCCCTTCTCTTCTAAATAACCTAAATACACATGAAGTTATTTCATTACTTCCTAGTGACTGTGAACTTGGTGTTTTTATCCCAGGTGAGAAATTACTTGCTTTGAAAAGAACTTGTGTAAATTCCTTTTCTTTGAAAAGGAAAAAAGTAAGAAATTAGCACACACACAAACACACACACGCACCCACACACCTACACACACACACACACACACACACACAATGCCTTTCTTCACCTTTTCATAATTTGTTGTTCCTCTTTCGTTTTTATGGTTGTTTATTCTCCTGTAACTATCCCTAAATGTTTGTCTTTTTCTTTCTCTTGACAATGTTTATGATGTTAACGCTTGACTCTGTTGTGCAAAAGACAAACATTAGGCACGCCAGCTTATTCATGGAAGCCTCCCAGCCGCTGTTCGAGTGTCAACAGTCTGGTTAGCAGCTATTCACACTCCCAGGTACTCAAATGTATATAAACAGATGCATGCAAAATGATGTGAAATAAGACCGAAGCTTTAGTTGTCTCATCACGTCTTTTTCGATCTGTCTGTTTAACCAGGCTCAGGAGTTTCTACCCATCCCAGATTTGAGTCACAATCTCCTTGGTGAGCTGGAAGAACTGGGGGAACCGTCTCCTTGTAGCATCGCAGAAAATCTCCGCATTGAGCTCGATCAGTCCGAGCTCAGACAGCAAGAGCTTCTGGTGCAGGTTCAGGAATTAGGCAAAGAGGCAGCCGAACTGAAAGGAGTTATCAAAGAGCTCAAAGGCCAGTTATTAGTAACGCAGAAGTCCTCTGACAACACTCCACCATCAGATGCCAGAAGAAACTCAGAAGTAGGTAAACAAGAAGCAGAAAATCACGGTCATACCTGCAGGGAAACGGTGAATAGTGAGCTACAAGTCAGACTCACTGCAGCTGAGAACAGAAATATGGAGCTTTTGTCTAAATTAGATGAGGCTCTTAAAGAAAAGGGCCAGCAGACAGCTAGTTACTGTGACTCAGCATGGAAAATCCAAGAACTGCTGGATAAACTCAAGACTGCTGAAGAGGAGAGGTTGGAAGCAAAGAGGGAGGCTGAGGACCGGGGGAGGCATTCTGAGCGCCTGTCCCAAGAACTAAAACACAGGGAGGACGAGTTGAAAAACAGTGAGGAGAAGCTGGCTAAAGTAAAAGCTGGGGCTCGTGAAGAGCGGGAGGAGGCGCTCCGACGGCTGGAGGAGCTCCAGGGGGCAGTGGGTCGTATTCAGGGGGCACTGACGTTGAAGGAGAAGGAGTCTGGAAACTTAAGAGCCCAGCTTCAGGACCTTCAAGCCTCATTGGAGTGTAGAGAGCGGCAGGCAGAGGAACTGAGGAAAAGACTGCAGGAAGAGAGGGAGGAGGTAGAGCAGAGATGCAGTGCAAGTAGTAGCCAAAATGAAGAATTAGAATCTGAGCTCCTGGACTTGAGAAAAGCACTAAAAAACAGAGAGAAGGAGCTCTCAATAAGTTCAGAGAGAATCAAACATTTAGAGGAACAGTTGGAGAAGCTAAATGTTGAGAAAGAAAGTCTGAGCTGTAAACCTGCTGATAATGAATTCTCTTCCTGTGATCAAATTGAGAGCCTTGAGGACTACAAAAATCAGTGCAGCGGTCTTATTGAAATAAATGCTAAGCTACTTCAAACAGTTAGAACGAGTGAAGAAAGCATCACTGAACTGGCTGAGAGCAAGGCCGCTTTATTAGACCAGCTTTCTTCTTTTAGGGCCTCTGAGAAACACTTAAAGGCCAGACTAGAGATGGCTAAGATGAGCGTGGAAGACCGGGAGAAAAAACTTCTAGATGAAAACCTACATCTAGAGGAGACAATTCAAAAGACAATTGATCAAAAGGAAGAATCTGATGCTAAATTAAAGAGGCTTGAGCTTGAGAACAGGGAGCTTATGGAGGCACAGTTTTTGGTGAAAAAAGAGTTATCCACAACTCATGAGGAAGTAGACATACTCACTGCCAAAGCTTCAAAGTTGGAAAAGAACCTTGCTGTGTCCCAAAGAAGCCAAGCAGACTTGCTGGACAAACTTCAGGAAACTGAGACTAAGCTCAGAGAGCAGACTGTTCAGTGTGGGCTTCTTCAGGCTAGAGTAGGGGAGCTGGAGAACAGGACTGCAGAGCTGCACGATGAAAAAGGAGCAGCAGAAAGCAATGAGAAAATGCAAAAGCTTCATGATGAGCATCAGACTTCCTCCATGGAAACCAAAGAGGCTCCGTTCAGGCTGGTAATAGCTGAAGCTCAGCTGGAGCTTAACCTGCGGGAGGTGCACAGGCTACAAGAGGAGGTGGTGGAGCTCAGAGCTCAGCTTATGGCAGGAACTGAGGAGAGAATGAAAGTTCAGGCCCTTCAGGAGGTGACGGAGGCCTCTAGAGAGGACCTCCGGGTCTTAGCTGAACAACTTAAAGCTCAGGTAGAGGAGCTGAACCGCCGCCACGTAGATGAAATCCTGCGGTCCCGAGAACGTGAGGAATCTCTCGTCCGTGAGCGTGATGGTGAAGCTCAGGCCCGGGCAGGTCTGGCAGCTGAGGTAACTGCATCCAGAGAGGAGCTACACAAACTGAAGCAACGTTATGATGCCTTATGTGTGGAGAACAGTGAGTCCAGGGAGGCGCTGCACAGAGCCAACACAGAAACCGCTGAACTCGGTGTACACGTGTGCATGCTCACCGCTGAAAACGAAGAGGCTCGCCTGCGATGGGAGGGCTTGTCTACAAGGCTCCAAGAGCTGGAGGAGGAGGCAGCGCAGGAAGCAGAGAGACTGAGCACCTGCATTGAACAGTTACGCCAGGAGAACCAGCAACTCCACAGTCAGGTCTGTACGGAGGGAGATCTGTTGCAGACCAAGCAGTTCCTGCAGGAAAAGCTAAGCAAGGCCCAGCAGGACGCTGAAGCTGTGCAGGAGACCAGCCAGGAAGAGATTCACACGCTACAGTTCCAACTCAGCAGCCAAGCAATGAGCCACTCAAACCAACTCCAGGTCAGTTCAAACACACAGAAAATCTGCTATGAATTTGCTAAAGGTCAGCCCCTGTAGGTTCTACCTAAGTGGTGTGAACTTCTATCTCACAACCAAAAAACAAATGTGGTCACTCTCATTTGGTTAGATAGAACATAGTTTTGGTCATGACTCAGTGATGACAATTTTGGGTGTTAAAAAATGACAATATTAGCACAGTTCTGAATAATCTTAGTATTTTGCAGTTAACATCCAAGCAAGTTTAAATAATAGTAGAAGTTCATGAAGGAATTTTCAGATTCATTTACTAAAGAGCTGGGACATTTTCCTGACCAAAATAATAAAATCAAGTTCACCCCATGGCCTACAACTCAGCTGAAATCATTTTGACAAGTTGAGTCATTTTAGTAGATAATAGAAGGGTATTGGTACACATTAGTACACTTTAATACTTTTTGAATAACAGCAGGTTGTTCCATTTTGGAAGACTTGTCTGCAAATGTTTATGAAGTCCACAAAAGTGCTCTTTGGTCTCATTTGGTGAATCATGACTGTGATGTATTTTTGCCTTTGATTCTCCTTCAGGCTTTGACTGAAACATTAGAAGAAGCGAAATTACAGGTGAAGACTGAACAGGGGAACGTGGTCGCCCTGGAGAACAAAATCCAAGAGCTAGAGGTGAGAGGATAGCATGATTCACCATTAATGTTTGTGAACACTGCAAGAATTTCTTTTGTAGTTGGAGACTTGGCACGGTAATCGCACATTCAAGGTGGTCAAGGAAATTAAAGTGTAAATGATAAACATGGCCCATCTAGCAGGCAGCACTAGAATATGAGATCTTTGCTAAAACACGTATACGTATAGCATATACATGTTTGTGTGTTGGATTGATAAATGAGACTAGAAATTGCAGTTACATTGTGTTTATTGGCTGTCTCATAACATTATGGTCACAAGCGTATCGCACAAAGAAACAGAACTAATGTCTTGCTTTGCTGTGCTGATTGTAGACCCAGAATCAGAGATATTGCCAACAGATTGAGGAGAAAAACATCCAGATGGCCCAGTCTGAAAATCTCATCCAGCAGAAAGAAAATGAGTTAATCCATCTGAAAGGGAATTTATCAAGGTGAGATACAGTATTCATAATCACACATTCTGGACCAAATTAAAGCTCTGTTGAAAAAGGTATCTAATCTTATTTGTTTAGATTAGAATGCTTTCTTCTTATTATAGCTCTTCGAGGATTGTGCTTTACATGTTCATACAGTTGCAAGGAAATAGAAATCCCTCTTTATTTTGACATGTCATACATCATCCTGGTCATGTATATATGTATGCAGGACTGAGGACAGACTAGCAGCAGCGCAGCAGGCCTGTCAGGAGTTGAGTGAGAATCTCCAGAGACTCACAAACGACCGGCAGAGCATCGATCTTAAGACAGCTGCCGAACTTGATGATCTTTACCGAACCAAAATCAATTTGGAGGAAAGGCTTGTTGAGCTCATCAGGTATTACGCTACTTCTTATTTCTGCCTTTATTCTGATCTGCTTTTTTGTTGTTTTGCTGCTTGTTATCAATTTGCCTTTTTGTTATGATGATTTAAATATGCGTAGCAGCAGAATCCATCTCCACATTTGTTCCTTAATGCAATCTATTTTTATTGTTTTTTTGTTTAATGGCCAGTATACTAACAAGTCTCTTTGTTTGTGTGATTTTACTGCATATGCAAATGTGCTTCGCGGTGCTCTCTGCAGGGAGAAGGATGCTCTCTGGCAAAAGACAGATGCCCTGGAATTTGAGCAGAAACTGCGGGATGAGGAGACGGAGAGGGATGTCAACTACTGTCTCGGCTGTCACAGTCAGTTCAGCTTTTGGCTCCGCAAATACACCTGCAGGTCAGATGGACTTTGTTTGGATTTGGCAGTTGTCCTTGTCCTTGTCAACGATAATGACGAAGATATGTGTAAACGTCAAATCAGAGAGGCCATGAAGGCAGTCATTTAATACTCAAAGAAAAAATATGAATAAATGTTGATCGTGGTTGGCAGCAGTAGTGACTATACATAGCAGCAGTCAACTATTAGAGGATTTTAAGAGGTTGATATAATGATTGAGCAGGAGAAAACCCTGCTGATCAATCATTACTTTTTCCTTAAAAAAAGAACTGTAGTGTCATTGATACATCCACTATGTCTCTGTGAATCGCATCTGAATTGTAACAACCTGTAATCTCAGAATGACATTTAATTTAAGGGAGAACATTTTACCAAAATGCTTGGACACATCTTAAAAAAAAAATCAACATTGTTTACATTTAACTGTCTTTGTAAGAAACTGAATGAATGTTAAACAGAATATATAGGTCTAAGTGATGCCTTAATAAACGATACAAATAAATCTAGGTGAGCTCAAAGGAATTAATAGATAAATCTATAATTGAACAAACAAATCAAACCCTAAAAAAAAAAAATCAGGGTGGTGTCAGTTTTTATTTTTGATCTATTATATTCCCTCAAAGTCTGTAATTTTAGGTGCCATCGGCTACTATCTGAGCCAAGCTGTGACGATCATTAATAATAAGACATTCTATTGGCATCAGTAGTCAGACTGGCTTTAATCGTTTGCTCTGTTTAGAAGCAAATACTTGATGTACTTTACATACCACATCAGTTTTAGTTCCCACTTTCTTACCAGTTTTTGTTTTTGTCTACATAACAAAGCCGTTTTTACGTTTGCAGTCTTGTTGCCTTTCTACAGCCTCTCAGTTCCTCAGAGGAACACTGCTCGCTGTAAGATTCAAGCTGAAAACTAAAAATAAATTGGGCCTAAAGCTGAAGATTTAGAATTAAAATATTTTAGGATTTTATTATTGCCTGGTGCAGTATCCATGTCCTGAAGGACAGGTTTTTGATGAAGTTAAAACTGAGTCACAGCACACACGGAGGAGCACTGTCATTGTTGTGGTACGACAGCAAAAATCGCATCATTTTATATTTACTTCACTGAAAATGAAATGCAAACTTGTGACTGATACTGCAATATCTGTCAAAACAAAAATTATAATGTGGTTTATCATTTTTTTTATATTAGTATCATTCATTTCTACTCTGTTTTGTGATTTCTCTACTTAACTCAACCCGATACAGAAATCCTTTTTTTTTAATCATAATTTTTGTAGCATCTTGCTAAGAAAGGGTTACTTATCTGGACTGTATATATTGCTTGTTTTATATATTTTCTATATTCTTTGCATGTCATCATTTGAAAGGTTTACTTTATGGTCTGTCTTCTCTCTCTTGCAATCATCTACATTTCAAATCAATCTCATCTCCTCTCGCTTTCTCTCCTGTTGTTTTAATCTAGACTGTGTGGGCGCCCTTTCTGTTACTACTGCTGCAGTAACACAGTGACCACACAGCAGGGTGGCAGTAAAGAGCGCTGCTGCCTGGACTGCTACAACCAGCACAGTGCAGTGGTTGAGCGCCACCCGCAGGAGGAACCGGTGAACAGCGCACCAGGGACGCCGTTCAGACGTTTGCTTCAGGCTGGAAGGGCTGTGACCGGTGCTGGAGGTGACAGGACACGCAAAAACAAACACAAACACACACTCACAGGGCTAATCTGTCAAACAGTTGGGTGTTAACACGTACTCTATTAACGACATCAGCAGGTGACGATGACAGAATACACTGTACTGAGCATCAAGAATAGAAAACACAATGAAATAATGAAGGCCGTGTATATTTTCCAGGAGCGGATGAAGGGAACAAACAGGATGATGGTGTTTTTGACATCATCACAGAGGAGGAAGTGAGTGGCGTCTATGACAGTGACTCCCATTCTTTGGCCACTGCCTGCTCTCCTGCACATGGACAGCAGGGGGCAGCACAACTGTACGTATCTGACTTGGATTTACTCTTAGAAGAAATCTGGAAATTCCATTTGCAGCACATAGAGGCACAGACACTAAAGGTTTCAACATGACATTATTACCAACCATTACAACAAATTTTTACCTCAAAAACAAGCCTATGAGGTCATTACATTTCAGTTTTATAGGTCAAATCAGCATCATATTGACAAACTCAACAGCAGAAGTATATTCATATTGATTTCTAATACGTACCTGTGTAAAAAAACACAGGTTTATGTAGTGAACTGACTGTAAACGCTGTGTTTCGTTAATGTCTGTAGAAGCAACAGTAACAGTGCAGGAGACCTCACGTCAGAGGACACAGAGGACCTCAGTACTGCTGTTCAGGATGCAGAAATCTGCCTGCTCATGTCCGGAGAACTCACGTGAGTTTCACTTACGCTGATAGTTACACTGGAAAAACCATAACTGCAGTAGTGTGAAGTAAAAATGTGAATGCTGTCTCAAATACAGTTGATTTTCTGGGGAAGTTTCTCATACTTAGTGTTTAATCCAAAGTGGGAAGTGAAACATGAAACTGTCCTTGTTGATCAGCAGCTTCCCTAAATGTGACCTTTTACTGAATTACTATATATGTTCTGCTCGTCTTATAAATACTGTCTATTGAGGTAGAAGAAAACGCCAGTAGAACAGATGTGTTAATAAACTGGACTTAAACTGAATGAGTCATTAAAGCAGGGTTTCTGTGGGTCTGTAAAAAATATTAAAATATATAGAAACCAGTTATCTGAATTTTAGACCTTTAAATATCACAGAGTCTGCAATCTGATTTTGTTTTGTTGTAACTTTAACATTAATTTCTATTCAATTATATTTTGGAATTTTTTGGGAAAAAATGCATCCATTGCTGTTGCAAATCTGTAGAACAAAACCAACATGGAACTATCCTAATCCAAATCATGCAGCCTGGTCAGAATTCATCACAACACATCCAGCTGATAATGCAAATTATTCTGGGCCACATTTACTTCATAACTTTTCATGTTTTTTTTTTTTTTTCTAAATCCATTCATCTTGCTTCTAAGTCTCAAACTGAACCTGTTAAAACCTCCAAAGTTCTCAATAGACATGAGTCCAGTTCCCACATTAAAATGTAATATTTTCACATATTTGGGAGGATTGATGCTGAATGTAATTATCAGTTGCTTCCTTATAATACAGTGAACTTGTGTGCTGGTTTCTGTCCTGTGCTGTAGACTGTCTGCTGACTTCACTGTGGATGAAATCTCAGGATTTGGGGAGAGTTCTCGAGAGCTCTTCATCAAGTCCAGCTGTTACAGTACCATCTCCTTCACCATAAACAGTCCAGGTCCCACTGTCACCTGGACGTTCACCTCTGAGCCTAAGAGCATCTCCTTCAGTGTTGTCTACAGGGACAGCGCAGACACTCCACTGGAGCAGGCCAAGGTCAGACATGCACAGCACTCCTCCGGTACATGCACTGCATCTGCTGTTAACGTGTGTAGTAAACAGGACTGTCTTTCCTCTGCTCCTCCAGGTCTTGATCCCGCTGACCCGCTGCAACTCCCACAAAGAGACGATCCAGGGGGAACTCAAAGTCCGAAACCCTGGAGAGTACACACTTATATTTGACAACTCCTTCTCCAGGTTAGTTCCCTTGTGCCTGTGCAAATTATTGGCATTAATGTGCTTTTTTTTTTTTTTGTTTTTTGTTATCCAATCACTACTGAACTGCTGTAATAAGACATGTGAACACACTCAAAGATCCAATCACTCAGCTCACATTTGGCCCACATACGGTCACATTGTTTTAGCAGTGTTTACACAAATGTGTCCTGGGCTGCACTGAAGGACCGCCTACTCAGCTGATGTCCGCTTTAACTAAAATTATCTCTCACAATTATCTTGTATATTAAACTGTTTTACAGTCATGTTTAAGGCATGTGAAGAGTCGATCATCACTCTGTGTGTATTTCAACCAAAAAACAAGTAAAACAAATAAAACAGTCAGAGTTAAAGCTGTCATCCTCGCAATTTAGGTGATGAGTGATTCTCAACAGACATGAAAATGTTCCATCATTTTTCTACCCACGTAAACATACTGTCATTCACTCATTTCCTATTCTGAAGATAAGTTAGCAAAACCAGTATTTTAAAGTTGTTTGTACATTATCCAAGACCAACAGGAAATGTGGTATTCGCTATGCTTTAGGCTATTTGAGCTTGTTTATTTGCACATAAAGCAAAGAAGTGAAGCGTGATCACAAATAATTCAATACACATGTGGAGATGCATTCCAGATGGTCACTCTAAGTACAGTCGAATGTAGGAAAATTATGTGAAGTCTCTGTGTTTTCTCTTTGCTTGCATCTCTATTCATTGTCCTTGATAACTCAGAACAGGAAACAGAAAGATGCAAATGTGTGAATTAAACGCCTCTTCCTTTTTTCTGCTAATCAGATTCATCTCAAAGAAAGTGCTATATCATCTGAGCCTAGCCAAGCCCGTGGTCTACGATGGAAGCGACCTCCTTTGAACTGAAGAGGAAGGAGGACGTTCAGGTGCAAAACTGACTTTTAAAAGCTATTATTCACCAAGTTCAGACTTGAGCACATTTCAGTGTAAAGAGGTTCAAGTCTGCAGCCATTTAGCAACCGGACTGAAAGGTTGTGACATTTTGAAACATTTCTCTCGGCTGCAGCATTTGCCTGTTCTTGAGGAGCACTGCACCGGATGAATTCTGAATGCACGAGCTGAACAAAAGGTGAAAACAATGAAGTAAATCGCCACTAAATGAGCGAACAGGAGCATGCACTACCTTTATGAAATTACTGTTATAACAGAGCATTAAGGGTGTAAAGCTTCACCCTGGAGTGACTGCAGGTGTGTTTATATATTTGAATGTAGGTATTTTTTATTACATCTTAGTACAAGTTAAGCTGCATGTTTTGCTTCTTCCTACGAGGAAACTTTCTGATGATTTGTTCTGTTACTTGCCTCAACTGACAAAACTGAGATGATGTTTTAAAGTGGGAATAATGTACAGTGGTACCTTGACTTAAGAGTGCACCAACCGAGCCATCACACGGTCGATTTTTTTGCTTTGAGTTGCGAGCCAAAATCCGAGTTACCTGTGAGCTTCAGATATGTTGCCGCTAGTTGTCACAGCCAATAAAAAGATAAATGTTAGAGGATAGCTGGTAGGTCTTCTGGTGATCGATCCTCCATGTCTCTGCTCACCACGGCGTCTTGAGAAAAACTGACGGATTCCTCCTGTCAACGCCATTTTTAAATATCCTACATCCCTCTGCTGAGACTCCCTGTGGCTTTAGAAAATTAATAATGAGCTGATGAATTTAAATGTATTTTATTTTAGTTTGTTAGTTTTTAAATGTAATTCTGAATTTGAAGATTATGAAGAAGTCGCTGTCCAAAGGGGAGGTGCTGAAACGCTCCCCTCTAGACATCAGTTAAAGGTTGGCCCGCTTTCAAAGAGGGGTCGGGGTTGTCTGGAAGAGGTGAAAAGAGGTCGTCCAGAACACGTCAAATGTGTCTACATATGTCAATATGCACTGGAGATAAGTTCAGTGTAAGTTACACACAGGTTAGAAATAAGTTTTGGATACACTAGACATTATCTCGACGTATCTTGACTTATGGAGCTGGAACAGATTAATGGCGTTTCAATTAAGGGTGTAACGGTACAGAAAATTTTCGGTTCGGTACGTTTTTGGTACATGGGTTTTCAGTTCGACACATTTTTGGTACGTTTTCGGTATGATGAAATGCTCCCCCCGCCTCAAAGTTCGTATGGAAACTGAAGGTGAGTGTTTGCGTTCTTGACAAAGCTTACACGTTTTCATTCGGTACACCTTGTATTGAAGGCTCCGAAGCAAAACAGTTTGGTACAAACAAGTGCATCGTTATGCCCCTAATTTAAGTTAATTTCAATGGGAAAATTTATTTGATATACAAACAAATTGAGTTACGAGCTCGGTCACGGAACACATTAAACTCGTAAGTCAAGGTACCAAAGTACTTTTTTAAATAGCACAACATGACAGGAAAAGAGTTAAATTAATATTCCACTGCCTCATGTCCACTCAGTCCCACTTGCTGATTAGTTTTCACTTGTATCAAGGGGTTTGTAGACAGAAAAAAAAACTCGAAAAATATAAATCTATTCTTTTATGGGATTGAAGTTTGTATTCTGATGTAATGCAGACATATTCCTTTAGAGAATAAAGTTTGTTTTGTCTGTAAGTAGATAAATAACTCTAGTTTAACTTGACGATAGCTAATATTAACAAAACATTTTCAGTAACTAACAGTTGCAAAACTTTTCTCGATTACTGTTACGTTGAAGGGATGAAGCATAAAGAGAAGTAAAGAACCACTGGAACTTGTTTCGTCTTCGATAAACAAGCTTTAATGAAATGCAAAGTTTCTAATGAAAATGCAGATGTGGCTACTATGGTAACTACATTATGATTTCTATGCAAACAGTACCGGTGTGTACATGTTTCTCAGATTTAACCCTCAAAGGGTAATAACGAGGGAGCCTGTATCAAAAGGCGAGTTCCAGTGCTTTAAATATTTAGGTTTTATTTTGAGTGTCTGTTTTCACATTCTCTTATTTTCATCAGTTTAGCCAAGATGTAAACTGTAATTTTCTTTTTACCTTACATTCATGAAGATTTTAGATGATTAGATTGAAAATAATAACAATAATAATGGTAAAAAATAAATAAATAAATAAAAGAATGCATTTTATTTATATAGAGGTAGTTTCTAGATTTTTTAAGACGTGTGTTTGCGACAAATGTCTAACGTTGCTTTTCAAGTCATTTTGGGGACTGACTGTCTTATTGTTTCATGAAATGCTCACAGCCTGCAGCACACGTCAAACAGACAAAGAATTATTCTTAGCAAACAGTCCAAAAATCATTTTTATACTTGAAGTTGTCCTGTGTGGACCTTTATTTGAAACATATTGTGGTTAAATTAACATTTGTGTGCGTGTGTTTTTTATGTTTTTTTTTTTTTTTTTTTTTAAATTAATTACACTTTTTGTATTGTCGTGAACTGGTCATTTGATGAAACTTAACACTGCTTCAAAAGATGATTCAAGAATTTCCAGCATAAACCATTTTGTAACTTATAATACATTGAACATAACTGACAGAAGAAAAATAACAGCTGACACTTTATTAACTAAGTAAGAAAAGTGATATTTTTGCCAAATACATTGGGGGAATCTATTTGTGTATTTTACTGTGTTAAGTGGGAGTTTCTATTTGAAGGCATTAAACTTAAATGCACTTTTAAAAGGAGCTGTTTGTCACTCATGCATCCCATGAGCTTTTGTGCCAGTTGATGAACGTTTTTATTTTCCTTTGTATCAGTTTTCTAGTGAGTGTGTGACTGTTTACCAGAGGGAACTGACTTCCCCTGTGGATGACTGTTGACAATGTTTAATGAAATACCATTGACATACTAAAGATTTATAATAGAATGAATTTTAAATAATTGACAAATAAATAAGGATTGTGTGATGAGTTGTGCTGATTGCTGGTCATTTAAATGAAGTGCATCATGGGTAGGCACCATAACATGCAGATACACACTCATATATCATATCAAATACACAGCTGTCATTGATATTTTTATTTAGTTCCTTTTGAGCGCTAAATTGGCGATCGTGTGTCTGTTGCTTTCTGTTACTGCGTACACACCTGCTTGCATGTGTTTCCTTGAGTGTATTGCGCGTGAAAGGTGCTGTTGTTGCAGGGTGTCCGTCGTAGAGACGGTGTTTATGTCGCAGAAGCCGCTCCGATTCTCAAGGTTAATGATCTCATTGTAAATCATGTCACATCTACCCCTCTCTCCTCCACGACACCTCTCTCCCACTCTTCCTTTCTCTCTCTCTCTCTACCTCCCCCTCTGCCTGACGCCTTTACGGAATCTGTGATTTGTGCACATGTCTCAACGTGTGTTTGTGTATGTGTTTTCAGGGTATGGTTGTTTATGTATGCATGTGTTGAATGCTAATGCAACACACAATGCATACACATACACAAATGCTGCATTCACATGTTTGCAGAAATGAATGCTTTTGTGCACATGTGTGTGTGTATTCTGTGCATTTTTATATTCCCGGAGCTGCAGCGCTCTCCCACACAGGAAACTCTTCATATGTTGATAATACTCTTCACCCACCACACTCACTTATTCACACACCCTCTTATGTCATAATGAAAAGCATCTCTTAACCTCTGTCCTCTTCTTCATTCTGGGTTTTGCATATTTGACAGTTCTTGGAGGTACTTATGAAAGCCTGTGGCACTACACGACAACATTCAACTTTTTCCAATAAAAAGGAAATGCTTTATTATCTGTGCCTTGCAGTTTGTCAGACTCTCCCACTGGTCACACAAGGCATGTAAGATATTTGACAATGTATTTCCACAGAGTACAACTGTCAACCATTTCGCATTTGTTTGTTACGTGAAATGTGTCACCAATCATTTATCCATAGCTATTATGTGAATAATTTTGCCTCTTAACAATTTAACCATTCAAGCTAATAAAGAAAAAAAAACAAAACATGTGCCGGGTATAATAAAATAATTACAAGCATGTAAAGATGCTTGAAAGGTTAGATCTGTAATCACAGGGCACTTTTAAAGGTTTCAGTTCGGGAAAGTAATGAACATTCACCCCAGAGTAAAGGGCTGGTTAATATGCACGGTCACATGGAAACCCTGTTCTGTTTCCTCGTAATCTTCAAGGTCGTAACAACAACGATGCAAGGAATGACAAAGTAGATTTCTTTAGAGATATTGCTCGCAGTCTAATGGTCTAATGTTCTTTAATGGCTGATTAATGGCTGATTGAATCAATCAGGTACTCGGCCAGTGTTTCTCAAAACCCAAAAATGACCAAATGTCTGGTTTGAATATTAAATATATCTTTATTTCAAACATATTGTGGTTCAGTCAACATTTGTGAGTGTCTGTGTGTTTTCAATTAATGACACTTTTTGTGTTGTCATGAACTGGTTATTTGATGAAACTTAACACTGCTTCAAAAGATGATTCAGTAATTTCCAGCATGAATCTGTTTTGTAACTTATAATACATCAAACATAACTGGCAGGAGACAAATAACAGCTGACACTTTATTAACCAAGTAAGAAAAGTGATATTTTTGCCAAATACAGTGGAGACTTTGTGTATTTTACTGTGTTTGGTGGGAGTTTCTATTTGAATGCACTTTTAAAAGGAGCTGTTTGTCACTCATGTATCCCATGAGCCTTTGTGCCAGTTGGTGAATGTTTTTATTTTCCTTTGTATCAGTTTTCTAGTGAGTGTGTGACTGTTTATTGCTGGATTTTCTCAGATTACATGACAAAGCAGATAATATTCCAACTGAACCCATAAAGACCCAGTGCTGCTTTTGTGGCAGTTCCCAAACATTTTTTCTCCATATTTAACCTTTCTTAAGTAATTTATTACCGTTAATTGTAATATTATCTTCCTTATTTTACATTATTTCAGTGAAAATCATGTATTTTCATATATTTAATTTATTGATCATGTAGATGTTTATTAAAGATCAGAGTAAAGTTGCATGTTATCAGAAAACTGAAGAAAAAGTGACTTTTTCAGCTAAGATATCAGTAACTGAACATGAAAACAAGTATTTCCATCCACTGTCATTGATCCAACTCCATGGGTTTTAGTGGTGAATCAATATTGTAGAAGATGACGGTGTTTCTGTGTTCATTAGCCTCTGAACATCCAAATGGGTCATATCTGATGACCATGAAAAGATAAACTGTATTTATCACCGATTATTTACATGTATTGATAGGATTAGTGGATCAGAAGTTATTAAACATTTTCGATCAGTAGATAGTTTTGCTGCTGGTGGATGTTTGGGTCTTCATGGGTTAAGAAGCTTTTATCATTTTTTCAGCTCTGCAAGTCTTGTGATATCTGACGGTAGAAATACTGACCCTATTACTAAAAAAACCAACAGGACATTAAGCCGTAAGTTTTGCATCAGTTCAGTAATTCGTGAAGCCTCTTCATCTTTGTTTATGGCAGGATGAAGTATTTTAAGAGCTCGGCAGATGAATTCTCAGATTGTCTGTTCTCTGCAGTAACGTTCACCTGGAGAGCTCCGTAAGCCTTTCCCTCAGACACCTTAACATAATCTGTACCTGTGACACTGCATTATCATAACTGAATAAAGATGGGTCAGAGTGAGTTGGCAGTGTGTGTGTGCATGTGTGTGTGTGTGTGTGTGTTTAGGTGTGTGCGTGTGCGTGCATGTGTGCGTGTGCGTGCATGTGTGTGTTTGTGTGTGTGTGTGTGTGTGTGTGTGTGTGCTCGGAGGCCTGTATGAGCTCACCTCTGTGTCCCTGCAGTGGATGCGTGTGTGTGTGTGTGTTCCTGCACAGACACACGTACACAGATGTGTGTTTGTGGGTGTACATCCATCTGTTCTCTGTGTGTGTGTGTGTGTGTGTGTGTGTGTGTGTGCGTGTGTGTGTGTGTGTTTACGCATGTAGGTGTGTGTGTTTTCTCCTCTACTATTTCTCCTCCGGCTTAGCAGCCCCCCTGTAGCGGTAATGGCAGGTCATGTTCCCCCTCTCAGACAGTTTGCTCCTGTCAAACATAGTTTCACCCTGACGGTTTCAGTTCCTGCTGCACTGGGACCCTCCATCACAAGCTGCAGCCTGTCACTGACTTTCCGCTCGCAGCAGCAGCAGCTCTTGTTTCCTTCACTGAACTCTCCTTCTCTTTGTGTCTGTAAACTTTCTGCTTCCTTTATTATACATGCCCTGATTCCTGTTCTTTTTGCACCACTCTCCCATTGGATGCTGTACAAGCACATCCAGAGAAGCAGCATTTTCATTAAACGGATACACTTTGTGCATTTTAGTGACATCTAGTGAACAAATAGTAGATTCCATTCCGCTGACTAACTCAACCCCACCCCCTCACATTACCAACGGTGGTCAGAAAATACAGAAGTCACTCATTAGAGCCTGTGTTTTTTAGTTGAGGGGGTATAATCCCTGGTTCACACTCAAACATAGTCGATGGTAGTAAATCTGAGCACTAGAAAATGGAATAAAAGAAGAGGAGGGTGTCTTGTTTGGAGGTAACCTGAGTCACTAGATGGTATAAGGGTGAATATTTACATTGTGCAAAGATGGGATTGTCATTCTCCTTCCTTCCACCATCTGTACATCAATTTAAAAGTCCTTGGTACATAAAAGAACAACAACTACAGCCTGAAAATGTCATTTTCTTTTGATGGGCTTTCGTCATTTTAATACCACAGTATGCTTCCTCGTGCACACGTTCCACCAAAACAATTTTTCTCCCGACACTATTTTTTGTAAATGCATTGTCCCAGCGTCCTGTGTTCAGCACCAGCAAACTGCCCCCCCCCCCAAAAAAAAAAACAAAAAAAAAACAGATAATGTTTACTCCTATTTCAGAATGATAGTGGAAGATTCCAGACCATCTACAAAACCAGCACAGAGTTAGTAAACAGAGGGGATAGATCTGGATATGCAAGATGAGTTTGCACAGCCAGAAACACAACAGATATATTATGAAGATATGAAGAAGTACTCGTGTTGAGGCGACAAGAACACTGTGATAGTTGTTCGTTGACTGGCTGATGGTCATGAGCAATGTCTTCAAACATTTTCTCTGATGAAACTACCAGTTGAGTTCATTAAAAAAAAAAAAAAATCTGTAGCTTCCTTCAGACAACATCTATGAAGTTTATTCACAGTTTCGAGAAATTTAGATTTTTGAGAAGTTTTGAAGTATTAAAAATGTGCCTTTACTTAAAAGGGGCCATATTTTAATGGGTTATAACGTGGAAGTGGTTACAGATATCAGTATATTTACTACTGAGCACTGATAGGAAGTCACATATGGACTTTCATTGAATTAGCTGAGTTCTCCTCCAGTGAAAGTACCACCCACTTCTTTTGGGAGATTGAACTCCCGCATCCAGACCACAGGACTCTAACACAGCAGCAGAACTCGACAGCCTCACAAATTCAACTTATTGATTCTTGATCGAACATGCTGGTGAGATACAGGGACACTGGTCTTTTTTTTTGTATCATTATACATAAATGAAAGCGTAACTATGAATATGATATTCTCTTTCTGCAATGCATCCTCCTAAATCCAATTTAATCTTTAATATTTGACCTTTGACATATTGATTGCATTATTTCATGCTCAAAAAAGACACATTTTTTTTTCCACGACTATAGAAAAAAAACAAAAAACAAAACACAAGTTAGTTTTATGAGTGTTTGGTTGAAGCACTAATGACTCATTGAATGCGGCTGAATCAAATTAATGTTAAAATTGACATTAAATTTGTCCTGGTACCTCATGGATTTAACACAACCCTAATGTACACGAGTTAATTCTTTAAAAATGTACGTTTTAGGGAAGACCTCACCCATTTTTGTCCTTAGACATAGATAGTTTATTTTGTAAGTATATATATTACATAATGTACTTTATAATTAATCTTATAGCCGTATTTGTGCCCATCTCAGAGCACATGCAGACTAACAAAAATGACGACTATCACTTTAAATAACCAAGACGACGTCAGTCTTCATATATTCTGAAGAAACATCATCACTGCATCTTTTCAAAGCAGCAGGATCATTTTTTCCCCCCAAACCTTATTTCTTTGCCATAGGTATGAGTTGAGGAAATTATGTTTTTATCCCCTCAGTCTTCTTTATAATCTGTTGTGTTTGGAGTTTTGTTTCTTTACTACCCCGCAGCGTCTCAGCCAGCACTGTCGCACAGAATATCCACAATTGTTATGATGAATGTGCAATAGGTGCAGAGGGCTGGGAATATAGATCCAGCAGCCTGATCATTAACTGAAACACAAAGACAAGCAGGAGACACACAAAAAAAAAAAACAGAGACAAGCCAGTGTTTCTGTACTGTACAGTACGTGTGTTGTATACCTGCTTGTATATGCACAGTTACATCATATTTATGTCGTCTTTTCATATATACTGATCCACCCACAAATTCCCATCATTTTAAATCACATATAGATGGGAAAAAAGCAAAGCAGCAGGAGGAGGAGGAGAATACTTGTTCATTACAGCCTTTCTTCTATCTAGAGGTAGATGGTGAAATAGAAGCTTGATGGCTACTGTTTCCATGGCAACTCTGTTAGAGCAACCTCTGCCCACAACATCTCAAAAGATCAGAGATGTTATTTTTAAAGTAACATAAGACGAGATGGTGTAGAAAGCTTGAGCGAGAAATCATGTCTTTTTATCCGAGACAGGCACAAACAGGAAGACGTACTGGTTTGAACACGCGCGTTATGTCGGTAGAGCCTTATTTATTGTTTCAAAGACAGTACATAATTCTGCTCCTTTCGCTTTTCATTCACATTTGATTCACTGGCGTCTTATTAAACGTGACTTTAGACACGGCGGCCTCAAATTCTTCTTCAACAAAGCCTCAAAGAGTGAGTCACAACATAATGATAAAGAATGTGACACTGTATAGGTGTTACTCCAAGAACATATAGATTCCATAAGTTTAAAAGCCCAAACCATGAGACGTTGGATTATTGCAGTATGTTGTTAATGAATATATAAAGCATATCCTTGACCCTTAAAACATCCTCCCAGAAGGTTCATATTTCTATTATCACCTGTGTTGAATTTTAACATTTTAACAATTTTAAAGGCCCAGCGCTACTTTTATGTCAGTTCCCAAATGAAATGTTCTCTATATCCAACCTGTCTTAAGTGATTTATCACAATTTATGTACAATATCATCCTCTGTATTTGATATTTTATCAGTATAAATCAGGTACTTTCCTATATTTAATTTACTGATCATGAAGATGTTCATAAAACCTCAGATTAAAGTTGAGGGTTATTATATCAAAAGCAGTGAAAAGTGACTTTTTCAGTAAAACCTATAATTAACTGACCATAAATGAAGCATTTCCGTCTGTTGTTATTAATCCAACTCCATGGGTTTTGCTGGTGAATCAATGTTGTGGAAGATGACGGTGTTTCCATGGTAACCGCGGAGCCTCTGAACGTCCAAATGGGTCATATCTGATGACCATATAAAGACGACAAACTGTATTTTACACCAATTATTTACATGCATCCATAGATTTAGTGAATCAACAGGTATTAAACATTTTAGATCAGTAGATACTTTTGGTCAGTGATGGATGTTTGGGTTTTTATGGGTTAAAGTGGAGGTGATTTCAATGTTAACACTGTTTATTATGTTTTTTTTTTATGAACGGGTCAGATATTACAAAAACCCAGGGTCAGGATCAGCCATCAAAATGACAGATGTAGAAATGAAAACAAATATGTTGGCAGTTCTGGATCGTCTTATCATCTTAGGTAAACCACCTACTCACATCTCCAGCCTCTTATCCGGACATTCACATCTACAGCACTAGATCAGCTGACCGTGTTCTTCTGAACGTTCCCAGGGTGAACTCAGAGGTCGGTAAAGCTTTTTTTTTTTTTCTATTTTTGAAGAATGTGCATGGGATGAACTGCAAAACATCATTCCTCTTAAACCACTGCCTTCTTTTAATACTTATAATGTACAAACCGTTATGAAGGAAACTTGCTGATGCTTGTCATAAACCTGTGTAGAAGAGTTAGAATTATGTATACTGCTGGTGTGGTCTGTTTGCCTTCTTTACTTGTCTTTTTTTCTTTTTTACTATCATTTTGTTGTTGCTTTTATGTATTTCGTGTGTTTCATATTTGAAATAATTATCTATGTGAACTGCATTTTGATTGCCTGGAAAAACAGAACTTGTGTATCAGTTGGATCTACCTGAATAAATATAATAGATAAATAAAATACAGGGTGCCCCCCCCAAAAAAAAAAAAAAAAAAGACATAATTTGAGATGTCCATGTCGGAGTGACTACATGGTCAGGAGAAGTTATACTTAATAGGATTTATTTTGGAGATAATTTTTTTATTCTACAAATTTCAAATGAAAAATTCTAGGGGATGGTCATTTTATAATGTTCCAATGTTATTACAGATGTTCAATGTGTGCTCTGCTTGTGACGCAGCACACATCAAGTCAGTTGTGGAGTTCCTGCCGCACTGGCTTCTTATGCCACGTCCAAATCTGCTTACCTGTTGGCGCTTGTTTAGAAAATTTTCTAACAAATTCACGTTGCGCATTCACATTCTACTGAGTTTGGGTGTACTTCAACACACAGAACGCCTTTTCTGTTGCAGTAAACAGCACGTCTATTCCTGAAAGCAGAACAAGAAAAATAATTACACTTTTTTGTGCAAAAAGCGCAAACACAGTTTAAACAAATAATTAGGTGATAAAATGATGTCAATTTTTTTGGGACACCCTGTATATATA
>JAPQRP010000011.1:21923551-21937678 GCA_037367295.1 Apogon hyalosoma | reverse complement strand
CGCCCTCACAGGTCCATTGCTGATGTCTCCCATATATGTTTACTTCAGTGTTCCAGAATATACTACTGTATTAATGCAGCAGTAATGTTGAGGACCTGCATCAAGACGCACTTGTCAACAGAAGCATTGAAAGAAATATTTGATATTTTTATAACTGAAAAGAGTTAAGCATGGAAATATGGAATGCTTTATGGATATGGGCACCTGCATCTGGCAAAAATATCTATACCTCACAGAAAACAGGGTATAGAAAGAACTACAAAATGTTTACATTTGGTCTCCTTTATCATAGCTAACAGTTTATAACATCGGATCCAAAATAGGTTTTAAATGACCAGAGTGAAATAGTGTAAATAACAATAATATGATAATAGAACAAAGTACTTAACTATCATACATAACATAACTGTAACATAACTATCATATATCATGGATTTTTGAGTTATTTGAGTATTTCTATCGTATATAACTTTACACTTACTCTGGTACTCTACTTTAATCAGACATTGTACTTTTCACAGTTACTTTTCAGACTACAGTTTTTCATCCTGTTTCTAACGTATCTCCAAATGAACTGAACCTTAATGACGTATTACAGCCCATGAGCGCTTATACCACAGGACATTTTACAAACTGTATCATGTAAAGACACAGTTTTTGTTAAATGTTGGAAGAGGTTCTACAACTATTACAGCAGCAGACCACCATACTGCTCTTTTAAATTATTTAAAACCATAGATATGCTACTCTGTGTGTGTGTGAGTGTGTGTGCGTGTGTGTGCGTGCGTGCGTGTGTGTGTGTGTGTGTGTGTATGTGTGTCTTTTTAAAAGCTGTTTAATATGAACAAGTGATCGGCTGGAACACAATGTACAGATTTGTCCAAGACCTTTGTGGAAAAGCTTTTTAACTGGTTTGACCTTTGACACTGACAGACCTTTCAATTATGTCAGCATCCATGAGCATCACTGTGTCCTTGAGCCGGACGTCTGAATCATTTTATTGATTAGTCTTAATACTGTGACCACACTGTTATATGACTATTTTTTTTAGGGAGGTAAAGCAGCCAGATAAAAATAAAATGAGCATATTTGTGGTCTTTTTCCCACTCTTCATGATCTCCTCACATCTTACTGTAATTACCACAGCAGCACCTCCCTGCTCTGTTGAAAGTTCATAGAGAATTAGAAAGCCAAACACTTGAAGCTGCTGGAAGATGCAGCTGAATGTTTGCCATGGAAACAAGGCTCCAAGCATTGTTTTACCTACTATCATTGTGACAAAAATAGACTAAAGATTGCTGACTGACTGCAATGACAGACAGTTTATGATTCTCTCTCAATGGAAGCATTAACATAGACGTCCTTGGGGCTAGTCCGGTAACAGTATTAAAATCTTTTCTTGAACTGCTCAAATATGCGTCATTACCATTCATCCAATCAGGCGTTTTCATGGGCTTTTTTCCTCGACATTTAATATATTTTGATATGGGTGGTGTCTTACAGGCAGTATGTGACCCTCTATTTCCTGTTTTGCTCTGAGAGAAGCTCCACATCATTGCAAGGTTTAATACTTTTTATGCCCCATTGATTTATGGCCAGCCCATCAAAAGACCACAGTTGGATGATCAATCATCCCTGTGCTGTGGTCCTCTCAAAACACTAGCCTTATATAACTGGCCCTGAAAGCACTCTAGCTTGGCCACAGCAATCCTGGTGAGATTTAATTAAAGCAGTACTTAGTATTCAGTCTCAGGAGGTTATTTAGTGGCAGGTAAAATGTTCAGATTTCGCGGTGTTTTGTTGTTTTGTTGTTTTGTTTTGTTTTTTTTCTCCTCCAGGGACGCGCTCGAAGCGATTGTTTAGACGCTGTCCCTGGTGCTGAAAGTGAACAGTAACTCGATCGTCCGTTCCAAGTCACTAGATCACTTTGGATTTGTGCAAAACAAAGAATCGGGATGTTAAACTGTCGTCTAAAAATGTGAGTCACACATCATGGACTCAAAACTGTCTCATAACCTGCACCCCGCGGGGATCCGAGCCATGTGCCTTCTGGCGCGTCTGAGATGCGCAGGCGCAAATGTGAGCGGCGGAGAGAGTTGTATGACTTGATTCATTTTTGGAAAAAAAAAAAAAGTCCCACGCACGGATGCAACTCGCCCCTATATGTTTTTTTTTCCCCTTATTGTAGTTAATTCCTCTTCGCTCCTCGTGCTGCATAGCGTCTCCTGCATTTGTAGACTAAACTGTTGTCTTACTTTGTTGCCTCCGTGTCTGACGAGGTGCGAATCCCGAAGGAACTGACACCCTCCTCCTCTTCCTCCTCTTCCTCCTCCTCCTCCTCCCTCTCCTCCACCTCGTCGTGGTGCCGCAGCAGCAGCAGCAGAGGCAGAGGCAGTTGCCGTTTTCCGGACGATAACTGAGCAGATCACCCTCACACAAAACAGTCACCAAAGACATTCACAGTCGAATACCGCCGAATTCGTGGATACTGATGTTTGCGCCGCTGAAAATTACGCATCGGTAAGTTGCTTTGACTTGTTTTCCGCGGCGGGAGCTTTTACTCATGCCTGGAGCTGTGGCTGCGGCTCATTAATGAAAAGCCTTTTACTGAGGAGCCTTTGTAAAAATCGTTATTTCTTCTCACACGACAGAGACGACGCAGAGGGTTCAGAGTGAATGATTAACCGGTTGGAGGGTTGATTCTGTTTTTGCTGGTGTTTTCCATTTTCATGTGCAAAACGAAGGTCACCCACATGCATTGACGAATTAAACGTTTGAGAATGCGGTAAGAAGCGGATAAGGCTGGGCAAAATTAGACTATTGATTCTGCGCCTGTAAGAGAAAAATCATTTATCATCGATTCATTCTAATCAAGGCTGTTCTGCATTTGTCTTGTTTCTCCAATATGCACACAAAAATCGTGTGGCATTTGTGCACGCTGTCATTCCAAGAAAACGACTCCTGTTATATAGATGAATTGTTCCTCCTTTAATATGGGCTGAATGGCCTGCATGGTTCTGACATTAACTCTACAGGAAAAAGCTGCCAGTTAATGTTCAATGGATGCATTATTGCGCGGTGGAATACATGCAGGTTTCATGTGCAGCATCTTGTGTTTGGATTAATCGAAAGCCTTCAGTTGTCTTAGTAGGATTGTAGAGAATTGTACATGAATTATTAATGGACTGAGAAGTTCAGAAGAATGAAGCACACAAGGGGTTGATGTGTAGAGGCAGATCTTTTAAATCCCTTTTTACCGTGGACATAAATCATTCATGAAGATGCAGATACTCAAAGCCTTCTCAATCATTTTATTTCTTCTATCTGTTTCAGTTTTCTGCATATTCATCAATAGAATCTCCTGTCTTCTTCTTCTTTTGTTTTTTTTTTTTTAATCTTCTGTTAGTTTTTGCTCAAGTCCTGTGACTAATGATCCACTCAGTGATTACCCAGCTTTATCATATCCTGCTCATTAATGTGTCACATCTTTCATGCAATCAGTGTTTTCTGTAAACCATTTTAGTGTTTTGCCTCTTCTTTTTTCCAGGCTACGCTTCACAGATTGCCAAGTGACTCACAGGTATCTACTGCTGAGCAAAGCAAAGACTCTCTTGCTGCTTTGCCCTCAGGATAGTTTGATGTTTAGCTCTCTGTTTTTTTCTTTTTTGTGCACCAGTGGTTCAATCCTCAGTGCTACAGCCATATGGATGTGGTCTAAATACCAAGGGCTGGTTTTAACCTGATTTGGAGCCTCCAGAAACATGGCCACATTGACATTTTGACTTTAAAGAGATGGAGAGAAAGAGCTAATTGCTGTGTCTGTCTCTGACATCTGTTTGGCTGTTGTTTGGCCCCTGCGTCAGTCTCCTACTGTCGTCTGCTAAGTTATTTCCCTCTCTGTCTGTCTGTTTTTCTGTTTGTGCGTTTGGTTTCAGCCTTTCTTAACATGTGCTACTCCCCTCCTCTATGTGTCCGGGTTTTTTCTCCGAACATGGTCTGTCCTATTACTTGATAAAGCATCCGAGAGATCCTTTAGAGGTAATTGGATTCGGGTCTTGAGGAAAGGGACACAGAGTGGAATCTGTGTCTATGTCTATGTGTGTGTGTGTGTGTGTGTGTGTGTGTGTGTGTGTGTGCGTGTGCGCGTGTGTGCGCGTGTGTGTGTGTGTGCATGAATTAGCCCAAATGTGTCTGCGGTGGGATGTGTGCGTGCTCCGCTGTTTGGTTATTATGTGAGTTTCTATGCTGGTGCTGGCCAGTGCTTTGTGTTTGCAGTGAATCATTGTGTTTTGAGGAAGCTCTGTGGAAGATGGGGGGGCGTCAGACCTGAAAGCCTGAAGCTCCAACTGTTGATTGAAGACACTGAAGTGAAAATATGTTGCTGTCAGGTTGCAAATGTTGATGCTTTTCATTGATAATTCTGCAGATTTCTCTTTTTTCATTGATGAATTGAATGCCAGAAAACAGTCCAAACGTCTATCATAAGCTCTCAGAGTCAAAGAAGAGGTAACGAGGTTCCTTTTAATGCATTGAATAACATCAAAGCCTACAGGTACCCCATAGGCTCCCAGTGAGAAGCTGATTGTTTCACTGATTATTCGGTTAATAATAACCCACAAGAATTCTTTCTATTTCAAGTTTCAGTTGTAATTGATTTACCTCTTTGAGAACCAAATTGTGCATTTATTAGAATCCTTGAATGTAAAGCTTAATCATTAAAGATGCGATGAATAAATATACGTAGTCATTCACAGTTTCATAGCATTGATGCACAGACTGTAAGTATAATATATGCAAACTGTAAATAATTTAGATCCAAGAGAAGTGCATTGATTTGTAACCATTCCATAAAGGTGAACAAATGCCATACACACCTTTCAGATGTTCATCCAAGAAGAAAAGGAAAATAATAGTGCTATTAAAGGATTCAAATTGTTAATCAGATTAATCACAGGGTTACTGTAGATTAATTTCAATTATTCATGATTAAATATTCATTTTTAATCTATATTAATCACGTTTCATTTTGCATGAGCAAACCGACTCCAGAAAGAAGGGAATACATATACACTAAACATTTTTATTCAACACCTTTAACAGTTTCAACAAAACAACTTGAAACAACTGTTCCATCTTGGAGTTTTTTTGTCCTCATATTTCCATCCAGAGCCAACGTGCTGTTTAGCATCTTCCATCTTTATGGGGTGGTTCTGCTGCCTGTCACTACCAGATCAACTGCACATTTGCATATGCGCAACGATAACTCTACTTGGACAAACTGCCCCAAATGCATTAGCAGAAACATTCAGAGTCATTCTGTGCTGCAGATGGATTAATTGCGTTAACATTTTTAATCAGATTAATCATGATGATGGATTAATCTGCATTAATGTGTTAATTTTGACAGCTCTAGAAAAGAGCAAACAGAATAGAATAGAATAGAATAGAATAGAATAGAATAGAATATTTTTATTGTCATTGTAACAAGTACAACAACATTTAAGGTTGTTGCCATCCAATCTGTACATCATATATAAAATCTATAAACATACAAATAAGAGCAGCTAAAATATCTTCTCTACATGATAAATGTAGTCGTGTGCCCAGTTTTTATAAGGTGGATCCACTGTATAAAATGAAAATCATTTAGTCATTTTATTTATTTATTTATTTATTTTCAGATGTAGCACAAATTATTCTTTCAATTCAACGTCATGGTACTTTACCCTGCATTAGATCAACATGACAGAGTAACATGTTTGCCGAGCATATTCAGAAGATGCTCTCATGTTGTGCTCTCATACAGAGTCTTTTTCCTCTGTGTGTTGTATTTCAGAGCCCTTCATGCTGAAGTGTGACGACGCTGAGGGGAGCAATTTCAGTGCATCCCTGTGAACAGACAGACTCACATACACATATTGTGGAGCCTTTGGGATACAGGCGCCTCACAGGAGACAATGAGAGGCTACCTACTGACTGCTATCTTTCTGCTGCCCTTGGTGAGTATTTTTTTGGCGCATCTGTGTACTATGCACATGAGTAGGTGTGTGTGTGGGGGAGGGAGGGACGAGCAAATTCCTAACCATATTCCCATCCATATTTATAACGTCTACATCATCTGCCTCCTCTGTTGTAGCTTCACCATTGGTTTATTTTCATATGTGCTGGACACACATGTGGGTGTGTTTCTGACAAACGCTGGATGGCTAGAAATCAACACATGCCGCATCAGCACATCATTCAGCATACGTTACAGGTCTGGGATCAGCTCTGTGTTAGGATGACCGAGCGCCTGTTAGGTAACAGATGGCCTGGCTGACCGGAGAGCTGCCTATCCATCTGCTGTGGCTCACTTTTATTAGCGTTCTCATTGAAATAAAAAGCAGAATGGAAGATTTGTGCAAGATGTGTGGGAGGAATTATTTTTAAGCAAATCAATGCAACACAGCAGCAGTTTCCACAGCCAAGGTACACAAATACAGACCATTTGGTTTAGTTGAAACATAATGTGGGCAAGGCTGTGATTTGACAGGATCGATGCAGCTTAACATGTTTTTTTTTTTTTTTACAGAACAGAAACTGACGGGCTGCATAGTGTATGTCCATAGCTCCCTTGGTATTGGGCTTTCACATATATACACAGATAAATAAACACGCAACCAAACTGCAATGCAGATGTAGAAGTACAATATGTCCAATATAATATACAAGTGACACATATCAGAGAGCACAGACCTCCACTGAGACCAGTAGTAAACCCTCATCTCATTCCAATGTATTATTAAGCCTTAAACACAAAACACAAAATGATAACCTATATTTTCCATCTTTTTGTCAGTTAGCGCTACCAGTTATTTTATTTTTATTACATGATCATATATGTTTTTCTGTCAGCATGACAGCATGACAACTGCACTGATTTTCATAAAACATGGTGTAAGTAGGATAAAAAGAGTAGGACATGGGCCAAGGATGAGCTGTTTAAAGCCTGGGTCAGATTAAAAAGGCCAGAAGCTGGAAATGTTTTTTACTTTTTTTTTTTTTTTTTTAATTGTACAAACCCTGTTAAGAGTCAGTGGTAACAGGTAAAGGTGCAGTGTCTGAGATTTAGAATAGTTGACAATGTCAGTGGTATTGGCAAATGATCATTTACATCCTTATATCTTATATTTATATTTATATGTAAACGGGCTCAAGAATTCACAGATGTAAATATCATTTAATTAAAATGTTAACTTTATTTTTTTTTTACCCGTGTTAATTATCTAACGTACCCTCAGATACATGAATTCTGAAAAGAATTAGTGATGTGGGAGAAAATCCTGCTACAAAGCATGAGGAAATATGAGCCTTAATTGGAATATATTCATATATATGGAATATGTCCACCTCTAACAAATGAGTAGATTTCAAGGGCCTTTTGTTTCACAGAAGATTTTTTTTCTCTTTTTTCCCCTCATTGTTTGTTTTTTTCTTCATTTATTTGGAAATGCGAACCTTTTTTTACTTGCATTTAATATTTATTGATTTGTGTATTTAATCAAAAGTGAGCTTTAAGTTGAAAAAGGCTACAGTAGTGTAATATCAGTTGTGTTTTTATTACCTTACAATGCAGTTCATATTTCCATGGTTCTACAGTTGCTCACGATGACCTTCTTATTCTCCTTTTATCTGCTTTACATTTGTGTCCAACATTAAGGTGCATTACTATCACCTACTATGTTTGATTGTAGACAGGAGTTTTTCCCTCAAGCTTCAGTGATATTCAGTGACATTCTTTGAGCAGCACTAGGACGTTTCATTATTACCTTTCATCATATTCAAGCATCTTGGAGGAAAAAAACCCTCTGCACCCCTTGACTCTTTTAAAGGTCAATACCTGTTTTCTAGAGTTAAATATCTGATTGACAAGTCAGAATATCTCTCTATATTCACTAGTGATTCAGGCAGAGTGAAGGAAACTCCTGGTGGAAAGTGTGTATTTTCCAGCTCCAGTATTTTCCCACTGGTATGCATCTCTAAACAAACATCCACTCAGGAACTTCTTCGTTCTGCTGCAAAATTTAAGGGACGCCCACATCCAACCCCTCCATCATACTTCATGAAAATTGATGCAGTATTTTTTTACATAATCCTGACAGACAAATGGAAGTAATCAGACATACCTCCTTTTTTTACTTATATTTTAATGTTTCATTTTTGACATTTTACAACACAGTCATTTAGAACATAGTGTCACTTGACATCTTGTAAAATATTTCCTTGATGGAAATGGTAGCCACTAAATATCTAGAGCCAAGAGTGTGACTTGGTGAGGATGTAAATTGTTCCTTTTAACAGCTTTAGCACATTTAGGCGACGTAATGGGGGATGAGTATGAGGTCAGATTAGATAATTAAGATGGGGAAAAATGTGTCACAGTGTGTAAAAGTGCATATTAGAGTTGATGCTGCAGACAACACACACATACACAAATACTATTCCACGTTCAGAAGATCTGCTGAACAATGCCAGTATCATGACTTCTACAGAAAACCTCACTGCTTGTCAGTCAGCATGTATTAAATATGACAAATTAGAGATTACTGTGGAAATGCTATCAACAAACTGAACTTCAAAGTCAAATTGCCTTTTTATTTCATTGCTGCGTACTTTTTAACATTAGAGAGGCAGATTTACATGAAAGAATTCATCAATAATTACTCATATTTTTGTAGATGTACATGTTCCTTCTATGCAAGAAAGCCTTTCTCAAAGCATTCCATCGGTGAACTAACATTTCTCAATACGGGCACATTTTTACCGACTAGCGCTGTAACAACGAATCGATTAAATTGATCCAAATCAATTCTTAAAAGAGTTGGCAACTAATTCGGCAGTCGATTCATTGGGCCTTGAGCACGTAACAGAGAAAAACACAGAGCAGCATAGTTGAGGCTTCAGATGCAGGGCAGCCCCGTTTGGCCGAAATGTAGTGTGCCGTTCATGTAGTAAAACTTGAATATGGCGATAAAAATGGCCAAAATCCTACAGCGCAGTACATTTTGGGCAAACTGGGCTGCCGTGGCCACAGGGAACATAATGTAAACCTAGCTTAAGATAGCCTATGTGTTGTGATTACTTTAGCTCGCTAGCTAGTGAGACACTATCGTCGTAATTATGACGTTTTCATCCATCTCCATTTATGAGGCCACCCAGGGCCCAGTGGAGTCCTGGGTGGCCTGAGGATATAAACTAGAAGTTGTGAAAATGTTGTGTAAGCTCCAGAGTAAAAGAGAGGCATAGACGCCAGGAGTCAGACGTCCAAAGTTAAATTTCATTTTCGGTTTTACACCAGTTACGGTTATGGCACTTATGGAATGCACCCGTCGTCTTTTGTGTTTATCTGATGAATGGATACATTAGTTATTAAAATAATCTTACAAATTAATCGATTATTAAAATCATCATTGGCTGCAGCTCTATTACTGACTGATCATGTTTAAAGCATCATCTGGACAAAATCAGCTGTCAAAAAAGAGTCAGGAACAGTTGTCTGAGTGTAAATGACTTGCTACAGCTATAGCTCTAGTTTGAGTTGAACAAAAACACACTAATAATACCAACATGATTTAAGAAAGTCTGATTTTTCACATCATGACCTTGCCTTAACACTGACCCCTGACAAAAGCACAGTGTCTGTTTTACTGACATCTTTGTATGAACCACACAATGCAGTTGGAGCTGACCTTCAGCGGCCGATATGGCAGATACGTCTGTGCTAATGTACTTATTGTGTCAGACGGGTCTATACGCTAGGCCAGTGGTGTGCAACGTCAAATGGGAGTTTTATTATCTGTGCTGTGCAGTGCCACGGGAGTTAGTTATCTGGCCCTTAAAAATAGCCCTGGGGAGCACAACAGGGTTCTGGATCCTGAAAATGGATGGTTTATCTGGACACACATCTGTTTCGGAGGAGAGGAGCGAACATTTAAACGCTACCAAATTTGACAGTAGAGGAGTAAAATAAGAAGCGCATTTAGAAATGGTGCTCTGTCTTCTGCTCTGTGTTGTTGGAGTAATTGTCTTAAGTTGGATCGCTTTAAACCAGCCTCCAAAAATAACCGTGTGTGTGCTTTGGATGTGTCGACTCGTCTGACAGCGACCCAAATCTGTGGGAAGTGTGTGACAGAGTAACTGATGTGAAATCATTTTACAACTTGAAAGAAGAGTATGTCTCTTCAAAACAGTTATTCACTCATCAGAAATATCTGTTAAATGAAGGTAATACCATTTGGCAAAGGCAACGTGACAACAATAACCCATACACACATTTGTAGTGCACAGGTCGTGTGACTGTCGTAAATGTGTCATGAGCTGGTCCATGTCATGTGTACATGTAATTCAGGGTTCAGTAGCTAAGTGAGGGGAAATGATGGCATATCAAAAAGTTCTACAATTCCTCCAATCAAAAAGAAAATCTATATGATTTATATAAAATATGTTATTTATTTATATCTTTACGCCACAAAGGGACATAATAGCTTTAAGAAAATGTAGTTTTCATCCAGTTTCGTAATACAAACATGTTTAATATTTATTTTTTATGATCTTGACAGGTTGAACATACTGTCACTTGTGGGTTATCCCCCAAATAATGACCCATAATTATCTCAAAGTGGGTGTGGGAGCTCAGTTAACATATATTACCACAACTTTACTATCTAGTATTTATGATATGGCATAAATAGACTGGATTTCTTCTAATAATGTACTCTATGGCGATGAAACTGCTACTTTCACAAGAAATGTATGTTATTTCATATAAGGAGAGAAAACATATATGTAGGCTAACATGTATGTGCTAAATATACATGGAACATATTAAAAATTAACAGTTTTGTGTCCCATGATAGAGTTTAATGTATGTACTTATTGTGCAATATTTTTTCTTATATGTTTCAAACAATACAAAAATGTATTTCTTATAGGTAACATATTTATACATGACATGGTTAATAGGATTATAGACAAATTTACATGAATAAATGAATGTAATGCAATAAGACATTTCATACTGTGATCATACAGGCCTGTCTGCACTCATGCCAAGCAGATATTAGTCATCTGCATCCAATTATTTCTCATTTGTGGGAAGGCTTGCCTACAATATGTACTGGCTCCTAGCGAGTTACCTGCTGCTTAGCAACATGGATGCTTGCTACCAGATAAAAAAAGAGGTCTTTCTAACAACGTCAGTGTTGGTTTCAGTGAATAATATAAAACACTGCAAACTGCAGAAGAAAGTGAGGTCATCCGTCCCCTGCCTATGTTGAGCAGTGTTTTATGGAGAGTGTAGTTTGACGTGTAAAAAGAGAATCACTCTAAACCCTTGAAAAAGCTCCAGTCATTTTTGACATAATTCCTGTTTTAAAATTCTACCCAAGTGTAAGGTCATAAAAAGGGAATTCTGGGACGTCTGCTCATGCAGTTGATGCCCTATCTTCTCGAGACAGAAAAGTCTGAAGTGAATTCATATTGGAGGGCAGAGAGATAGAGTGATGAGTCAGCCATGGCGCAGAGCGCTGGGAAGTATTACACCCATCATTTCACAGTGAGAGTGAAGGGGGTGCAAGAAAGCTACGGGGGCAAAACAAAAATTGGCCTTAAGAGAGTGAAAAGTGAGTTTTAAAGAAGCTGACGAAGTATATGATACCTTAGTTATCTTCAACTTTTTCCTGTTGGGTGTTTGCAGCTGCTGCAGTTCATGCTTTAATCTTACATTAGAAATTAGTAGAGGAGGGACAAAGTATTAATATGTAAATTTAAGATATTTACATATTTAGTTTCTGATATCCTGACACTGAATCTAGACCCTGTTATTAAAATATGCAGGTGCTTTAAAGTGAGTCACCTGTGGTGTCTATTTGAATGTTGGTACACATTTCCATACAAGCAGTATTCAACTATTTTTACACCCACACACACACACACACACACACTCATTATATGTAACATAATATTTCATATTTACTAAGTCAGAGTAAGGCTGTGCTCAATGAATGGATCAGACATCGGACCGTCAGCTGCAGTGCTGTGGTTGAATTGCTTTGTGAGACTTTGCATTTCTAATAATTTTCACATATTTGTTTTCTAATACTGTTCTTTTCAGCGTGGTTGGGTTTAGACTGGGGCTGCAGATAATCATTATCATCACTGTTGATTACTTCCTCCATGTATTAATTAATTGTTCAGTTGAAAATGGTGAAAAAGTGTTTCCCAAAACCCAAGATTATTTCTTGAAATGTTCTGTTTAGTCAAAAAGCTACAGATATTCAGTTCACACGAAAGGGGAAATAAATAAATAAATGAATAAATAAAGAGGTTTGAATGACAGAATTATAACTTTTTATCTGTAAAAAAATTCCTCAGTTTGATAATCAGTTATCAAAAAGAAAAGTCTGTCCAAAAAACAAACAAACCCCATATCAGCATTTCAACCTTTAGCTTTGTTTTGTATTCAGATCTGTTCTTTAATCACAGTAAACATTCACCGTGGCATTATTTCAATAAACTTACACAATGTCACAACATTTATTTCAATCATTTTTTGTGCCCATGACATTGTAGACCTGACCCCAGTCCATTACACTACCCCCACAGACTTGTACTATAAGCACTAGGCATGATGGGTAATCACTCTATGCACCTCTCTTTTAACCCTGATGCACTCATCACTCTGGAACAGGGTCAGTCTGGACTCATCAGGTCACATGACCTTTTTCCATGGAAACACAGTCCAGTCTGTATTCTCTCTACTAAACGTTGTCATTTAGGGTTAAAGAACTCAAACAATAATAATCCAAGCTAAGCAAAGACTTTATGTTGTATATTTAATTTAACCTCAGCGAAACCACAGTAACACCACAATCCACTGAAAACATAGATAACAGATAATCATTATAGTTTATACATAGATAATTTTGTGTTATTTTGTTTTTTGGTCTTTTTGGAGACCTTTTCCTTTTTCAATTATACAAAGGCTACATGGTTTCAAGTTCACAAGTTTCAGCATTTTTTTTCTATTACATAATTGTATTGGGTGTTAACAGTATGATGCAACAATGTTTTCACGTGCAATTTAGTTTCTTTTAATTACTTTTGTATGGATTGCCCTTTGCGGTGGACATTTTTAAATAAAGCTGTGAAAATTGTATCCTCTACAGAGGCTATAATATATACTGAAGTATTGTATTGTGGTACCATCAATATGTCACAGTGTATCAAGTATCATATCATGAATTACTCTGTGAGTCTCACCCCTCTCTTTAATGGGCTCTTCTAAACATTTTAACCTTTTTCAGCTCCTTCTTTTGGTTTTTACAGCCCTGAATATACTTCGGTTCACTTACTAGAGTGTCATTTCAAGCGGCAGGAGGCAGCTGTTTCAGCAAAACGCAGAAAGGCAAACTGTATAGAGCCTGCCAGCAAATAGACAAACTTAGCTTCTCGTAAAAAGAATAATGAAGTCAGATATTTACATCTAGAATCGCAGTAGTAGAAGGACAGAAGGGATCGGATGTATTGTATATTTGGTACTTCATGTCATCA
Source organism: Apogon hyalosoma (assembly GCA_037367295.1). Taxonomy (NCBI): domain Eukaryota; kingdom Metazoa; phylum Chordata; class Actinopteri; order Kurtiformes; family Apogonidae; genus Apogon; species Apogon hyalosoma. Next base: position 21,924,088 of record JAPQRP010000011.1, on the reverse strand, counting down.
AAAAGGCAACTCTAGTAATACAGCAAACATAAAAACGTGTGTCTGTAGGCTCGTCTGTCATTGAACGTGTCACTGACTGTTTATTCTAATGTGTGTTTTTTTCCAGGTGGCTTCAGAGTCCGAACACTGTATAATCAAACGTGAACATGAGAAATGCATGGAGAGGATAGCACAGCACAACCCCAGTGATGACCTTGAATTAGGTATGTGAGAATGTGTCCAAGTATAGACAGTCACGCCTTCTGGTGCGTGTCCTTGTATCATTCCGTGGGCAACTCGACAGTTTTTATGGCTCTGCTGTTCTTAAACTAGTGCTTCCCAACCTTTTTTGGCTCGTGACTCCATTTTAACATCACACATTTCTGGCGACCCCAGACATTCAAAACGGAGACTTTTTTTGTGCTAAAATTAATTTGTTTTTGATCATGTAATAATTTGCTATACTATGTTGCAAATAAACGTTAATTTTAGATGACATTTAGTCTATATAATGTATATTATTGTGGACGGAGGCAGTAAAGCCAGGTGTAGATTACT
>JAPQRP010000011.1:21887875-21913733 GCA_037367295.1 Apogon hyalosoma | reverse complement strand
TATTATCAAGAAAACATGGAAAATGGATAGATATCAGCTCTGAAATGAAACTACTATGAGCTATTTTTGTTGTTTTCGTTATATTTGTCCAAACAAATGTACCTTTAGTTGTAACAGGCATTAAACTGAACAAGAAATTGAAGAAAACAAAGGGTGATCTACTAATTTTTTCCGCGACGCAAAGATGCTGTATGAGGTACATTTATTGACAGCTGCTGTAAATGTATGTGACCACTAGAGGGAGCAATGAGTCACGGTGTTGAAAATTAACACCAAAGCAAAGTTCAGCATGAGATCCATCAATAAACAAGGGTCAGCGAAAATAAAGTGTAAGCATTTCAGCTGTTTTCACGACTGGATGCAGCTCTAAGTAAAACGATTAACTTTGAGGCTGAAAAACGCAGCTTTTCTTTTCCAGGGATGAGTTTGATTTGAGACTTATGATGGTATGAAGTTACAACATTGTGTTAAGTTCACTGTTTGTTGATTCACGGTTCAGACTTAAGCGTGACAGTTCTGACCTTGTTTGGACAATTCCAAACTGACCTTTACTGCGGCTACTGACGACAAAAACCACAGAAAATGGAGGTGATTTGCAGTGTTACGGTGGCTGTTTTTTGTCTAAACACAGAGCTAAGACTATATGAAACTTGATGATACGATAGTACAGATATGTGTAAACAATGAGCTTTATCATTTATTCAGTGAGTGATTTAGTCTGTAAAGAAGCACAGTTGACTCATTGGTGGTTTTGGTAGTTATAAGTGTATTATGGAACATGACTTCCCCCTGTTGTTGAGAATTTGGAATATTAATACTACACATTAGCCCTTTAACCGTGTCAGAACTCAGAATATTAATTTCACGGTGCTGGTCAATGTCAGTGTCTTATTCTTATTTTTATTCTTGTTCTTTAGCTTTAGACATAAATATAATCAAACTGTACGTCTTTAACAAAATAAATGGGATAAATATACCTATGTACCTAAATATACCTAGGCATATATTGGTAGATTCATCACCCAGCCACATCGTTTTGTCATTATTTCAGATAAACAAATGTAGTTGGTATGCCAACACGTCAATATGGTCAACATTTATACCACTCTACACACTGAAGGGTACAACCCTAGACATGACCCTTTCACCCCAGTGAAAACACTGTCTGTTTACTCTTGATTTTACGTGAATAAGGCCATTTGTCAACCTGACATTTACTGTCTTGACCTTTTCAAAGAAAGCCTGAGCAGCAAGCATAGATTTGCTGTTATGAGCAGATTAAAAATACTTTATTTACGTTAACGGGTTCAGTGTTCTCAAAAAAAAAAAAAGTTAACAAACAGAAGTAGAGCTGACACCAATGATCAAATAATCAAAAACATCGGGAGCATTGTTTTATAGATGATTTCTGCAGATGAAACGGATCCTTCGCTTCAGTGTTGAAATCCTCCATGTGTTTCCCTGTGCAGGTGACTTGTAAAGCGGTGATGGTTTTTTTCCATTACTGCGTCATGTCCAACTATTTCTGGCTGTTTATTGAGGGTCTGTACCTCTTCACACTGCTGGTAGAGACTTTCTTCCCCGAGAGACGTTATTTCTACTGGTACACCATTGTAGGATGGGGTGAGTAGCTGTCATTAAGTTATTATCACTACAACTGGAAATCTGGTTTCCTTCTATTGCTGCATAAGATATATTTCTTACATCAGTTGCATTTACTTTTTTTTGTGCTTCAAATTTTGAAATTTCCCCACAGTGGGATAAATAAACTCATATCTTACATGAACCCATAAAGACCCAAACAACCAATGGCGACCAAAATCATTGACCGATATAAAATATTTAATAAATTATAATGCATTAATCATATCAAGCCATGTAAATAATTGGTATAAAATACAGTTTGTCATCTTTTTATAGTCATCAGATATGACCCGTTTAGATGTTCAGAGGCTCCATAGTTACCATGGAAACACCGTCATCTTCTGCAACATTGATTCACCAGTAAAACCCATGGAGTTGGATCAGTGACAGTGGATGGACACACTGGGTTTATGCTGAGATTTTATTGAAAAAGTTCTGTTTTCATTATGTTTCTCTGTTTCTGATATTATGACAGTTAATTTTAATCTGAGCTTCTATGAACATCTTCATGAACAGTAAATTAAATATGGGAAAATACCTGATTTGTATTGAGGAAATGCAAAATATAGATGATAGTATTGTAATAAATGATGATAAATCACTTAAGAAAGGTTAGACAGAGAGAAAAATTAATTTAGAACTGACACAAAAGTAGCACTGGGTCTTTATGGGTTAAATTCTATATTTTTTTAAATTTAGAAATATGTAGAAAATTGATATCATCATCATCTGTATTATCATGATTATCATCACTGCACAATTAATCATGTTACAAATGCAAAGCCAGTTTAATTCTATAATTGCAACTGGCTGCAGTTGAAAGGTCTAGTGTATGTGGTGTCATATGTAAAATATACAAAATGGAAGGTAATAGAGTTGTTTTATCCAAAGTTTGATTGTTTGAGTTAAATTGCAATAATGTCTACTATTAACACAATATGAGTCATTTTCCAAATCATGCAGCCCTCCTACATACATATATAAAGAAGAAGCAGATGCTCTGTTTTTCCATTTCCCCAAATCGTCAAATCATCACAAGCTTAATGATGAAATTTGAAATTAGCCGCGTCTTTGACAGATTTCTATGATCACATCTGTTCTGCTGTTTTCTGCATTGAATGAATAATGACTGCTGTTATTACAGGAACTCCCACCATTTGTGTCACCGTCTGGGCCGTACTGAAGCTCCACTTTCACAACGTTGGGTGAGTCCTGACGCCCTGTTCGCCTTAAAGGTAGAAAAAATAAATGCAAGCCCTGTGTTCATTTGGTGTGGGAATAGAAAACACAGCGATGGAGTGAACGTTGTTGTGCAAGTAGAGGCGTGTGAAGAGAAGGTAAAGGTGGGTGTTTTACTGAAGGATGCTGGTCTTCTCTTCCAGATGTTGGGATACAAATGAGAACACTGCCCTCTGGTGGGTGATTAAAGGACCGGTTGTGGCTTCAATAATGGTACGACTAATGCTGATTTGGTCGTCCAGTCTCTCATCTCGTCTGTGTTTATTTTGATAAACAGTCAGTCAATGCCTTCTTAATGCATGTTTTGTTCTCCCTCAGATCAATTTTGTCCTCTTCATCGGCATCATAATTATCCTGGTCCAGAAACTGCAGTCCCCTGATATCGGTGGAAATGAGTCAAGCATTTACCTGTAAGTTAAAGTCATCATATTGACTAACACTGTAAAGTGTCATATATCTACAGAAACATCCAACCTTTGTAAAGATACTTATACTAGAGCAAAAAGTTTTTGTTTTTTTTTAATCTATATCTTTAGTTGAAAATACATATGTGACTCAGTTTTGCTTAAAGGATAAGTCTGTAAATATTCTAGTTTTAACTGTGAGCAAATTCCATAAAAAGGCTAAAACCAACAATCAAATAAATGGATCCCTCATACATCATTTACTGTTTGTTACGTTTTGACAACCACTCAAGAACTGTAAAAAAACAAATCTACAAGCAGAAACACTGCATTATGTTACATGTTTCTTTTTATGATGAACATGACCAATGTAAAGGATTACCAAAGTCTCATGTATTTGTATTCTTTCCCTCTGGTGTCAGTAACTGCTAGTGTATGCCAGTACTTAAAATAGACAAATAGACAAATACACTTGACTTCAGGGTAACACAAGCTAAAAAATACATAAATGGCATTTGTGACAGGGAGCCGAAATCAGGGGGAACATGGCAGAAATTTAAAATAAACACTCTCTTCAGCTTTGTGTAAAAATGTGAATATAGATGAAATGTGCTGAAAACCACTTTTACAAGCTTCTGAGTTGATCCACAAAGTAGAGCAGTAGAGTCGTATCTGACTGAATCTGAACCACCTTCAGTAATTACAGCTGTCAGTCATTACTAATATTCGTATTATATGAATTTTGATTATATTAATCGACCTACCTATTTAAAAACACCAGTGAGCAGCAAAACCTCTTATTGCATGGTAGATTTTCAATGGTGTCCAGAGAAAATGCTGGAATTCTCATTTCTCTTATTAAAAACAAGGGGCTAGAGCTGTGTTAAAGTTGTAATACCACCAATGACCACTGGGGACATCAAAATGCCCTGACTACCTTAGAATTACAATGAGCATGTCTCTAAAAATACTAAATCAATAAATGTTTTCCACCACTCATGGAGGTCCATTGATTTCACTTGAACTTTCTAAGAGGTGATCTAATGGTCCATCTCCAGGTAAGTAGAAGTCTGATGACTGCCACACCAGTCTTTCAGACTTTCAGTGTCTTTTTTTAAAACACATTTTTTCCTGACAACTGTTCCACTGCCAAGACTGTAAAATGCCTTAGTCCCACAGTGCTTGATGAAGTTTGTCAGTAAGCGTTTAGCATTAGCTCACCCATGAGCAGATTCCAACAAACCAGCATGTCAATAGCAAAATCACAAACTCTTGACTTCAGGACGGCAGCTCAAAAATCACAGCATGTCTCAGTTCTTCTGTCCACTATTTATATACAGTCTCTGTTCAAAGTGAAAAGTAGTTATGGAGTTTATGCCAAACACAAGAAAATACTGGAGCCTTAAACAAATGCACAATGACAAGTAAATGTATGAGCCTGACGCTGAGATTTTTTAAAGAAAAGACTGGGAAGCAAAAAGTTTAGCATAATTGACTTAACGTATCGTTAGTTTTGGTATTTTTGTGGGATTTGCTGACAGTACAAAAAACATGAAATCATGCATTTCTTTTAACAGATATCCTGCTTGTGTAATTTTATTACACACTGTTTCATTACACTGACACTTAAGAAACCAATTTCTGCAGGACCTATGTGTGTATAGCATTGTAATGACATTTCATTTTAATCCCTAAACCTATCATGTGTCCTAGACGCCTTTTTCCAGAGCTGGTTGGTTTGTCGTAGCTGTTCTCAGAAGGTTGGAGTCTCATTATGGAGTTGTACTGTAACCAGACATCACTCCTGCTCTGCTCACATAGCCTAGCATCTTGTGAGAGCCTGAAGATAATGCCATTCTCATCTGTTGCTCAAACATGTGTGTGTGTGCGTGTGTGTGTGTGTGTGTGTGTGTGCGTGTGTGCGCGTGTGTGTGTGTGAGACCAAGTGTGAAGGTGTGTGTGCTGTGTGAGACTGTGTCTGTGTCCCTAAAGACGCTGTCTTTGTTGTGTTGTTGTGTTGTCTTTGTGCTGTGTAGCAGCTGTGCTCAGAAATGCTTCAGTGAGCCCACACAGGCTGTTCAGCATTCGTGCAGGATGTCAGAGTTATCCACCATCACACTGTAAGTGTGTGTGTGTTCACCCAGAGACACACGTTTGTGTGTCAGCTTGTGTTAACCGCATGTGTGTTAATGTGTGTTGGTGCGTGTGTAGTTACACCAAGGTTCTTTATTGTAACGTCTGGATTACATACCAGCACACACACGCACACACGCACACACACATACACACACACCCACACACACACACACGCACGCACACGCACACACACACACACACACGCACACACACGCACACACACACACACACACACACACACACACACACAGGCCTGTAAAGTCCCATAGGTATTAGATTCATTTTTCTTATTTGTATATTTATCTCTGGCAGAGAAACACATGACAGATAATTACATCCACTAGTGTACAGTAGTGTAGTGGCTTCTGTCTATTCATTACAGGAACAGTTCTATATTTTGGGAAATATGTTTGTCCTTTTTCTTGCTGACAGATAGGAAGATCAAAACCATTCATATCATTTCAGGTTTTAAAGTTGGACCAAGTAGAATGATTCCATGACCAAAAGACTGGAGACAGGGGCGCTGTCCGAAAGTGACAAATATCTGTCTGCTACCACCCAAGTAAAACGGATTAACACTCTGGGCCAGATACGCAAGAGGACTGAGTGGCTTTTGCAGACACAAAACTGGTGCAAATGAGGCAAAAATATCATCTTAACCCATAAAGACCCATAAAGACCCCCTACCAAAAGCAACTTCTCATCTGTAATGTTCAATACCTGTTGATCCACAAATCCTATCAATACATGTAAATAATTGGTGTAAAATGTAGTTTGTCATCTTTTCATGGTCATCAGAAATGACCCATTTAGATGTTCAGAGGCTCTGTAGTTACCGTGGAAACGCTGTCATCTTCTACAACACTGATTCACCAGAAAATCCCATGGAGTTGGATTGATGACAGTGGATGGACACACTTGGTTTCTGTTCAGCTGATGATAGATTTTACTAATAAAGTCACTTTTTCTTCAATTTTCTATGTTTCTCATATAATAACCCTGAACTTTACTCTGAGCTTTTATGAATATCTACATGATCAGTACATTAAGTATAGGGAAAATATCTGATTTACACTGACAAATGCAAGACACAAGGGATAATATATTGTATGTTATAATAAATGGTGATAAATCATGTACGCAAGGATAAATAAAGAGAAAAAATTATTTGGGAACTGGCACAAAAGTAGTACTAGGTCTTCATGGGTTAAATTCTCAAGTGCCTCTAAAGGGTAGAATTGGCCACAAGCTACAACAGCAAGAAGATAGAGTCATCATGAAGTAATAGGGAGCATTCATATATATAATAATAAATACATAATACATTTACATAACAAATACAACACCTCTAACTCAAAAGATGTAAATAAAATCAGAATGTGGTGACTTGCATCTCAGTAACCCATATATTATTCCAAATAGAACTGTAAATATACCAAATTTTTAGCCAGTTTATGTGAAAAAAAAAACAAGGTAACGTTGAGTTTGATGGTAACGTCCCACCTTTTCTGAAACTGAGGTTGTTCGTGAAACACTGAGGGTCTGGGGTTGTGGAGAACTGTGTGGGTGAACATCTGCACATTAAAACCAGAGGAATCTGAAACACTACATGCAAAAGGGGTGAATTACACACAGGTGTAAGATTTTTTTTTTTTTTTTAACAAACAAATATTCAATTCAGTTTAATGAATATAAAAGAAAGTGATTTGCTGGTGAGTTAATGATCAAATGGTTTTGATCTTTTAATCTAATGCTTGGTAAGACAGTAATATATTTTCAGAAATGTTGAACTGGGGTTTGCTGAACTGCCACAGTGTCACTCATCTGTGTCTTGTCTTGTCTTGTCTTGTATTGTGTACTTCCATTCCTTTATGTCTGTATTGTACATCTTTGGCTGCATGATACAATGCATAGGGTTTCCAGGGGCAACCCTCATATACGGACAAAACATGCAGTACTTCATCATTTCTCTCAAAGTCAACCCTGAGTTTTGTTTCATATTTAAAAATATAGTTGATATCACACATAGTCGCACTGGTTTTTTTGTAAACGCCACATAAACAAGTGGTGCCAGGCACAAAAAAACCCCACCCCTCAGATGTATTGTAGCTTATTTTGGCATCGATCCAGCTGATGTTATTATATCTATGCATGTGCCGATGTCAGCATAGACGTAGACAGCATAGACACATTTCAGCCATTATAAGTAAATGGGGAAAAAAAACAAGATTTCAAAAATTCATAAAAAATTTGAACTTTGACCTACTTTTCCCAAAATGTAATCATATCTATTCTGGGTCACTGGTGATCTATACACCCAATTTGGTATGAATTCAATTCATAGTTTTGCTGCTAAAGTGTTAACAAACAAACACAAAAACAACCCAAACCAAAAACAATACCCCTTACCTCACCCTCAGGGGGCGGGGTCATAAAAGCAAATGGTAATGTTTTTAGGGGACTAGTTTCCATTGTAAACTTATACACATTTGATCTATTCTACTGAGTACATCAGTGGTCAGTGTATGTAGGGCTGACTTATAATAGACTACAGTGCTCAGGGTTATTATGGAGGAAGATGTAACCCAGTGCAACAGTGTGACGCATTCAAAGGTTTTTAATAGGTCTGTGACAATATTTTTGATTTCTTGTTCTTTTTTTTGTCTTTTGAGTAAAAAAAAAAACAGAAAACAGAATACAAACAGGCTTATCCTTTAACGCGACGCTTAAAACGTCAAAAAACAAAAGTGATAGAGCATAAAGAAAAGAGTATTTATTTAACTCGATGGTAGAAAATGTCACAGCGTTGCATCAGTGGCTCCATTCTTGCATCACATTCAGCTAAAATGAGATGAAACACATTTACATTTGAATGAACAGATCTGACTTAACACTTAGATTTTTATTAAACTGTGTGTTTTATGTATATGTTCACAGGCGTCTGGCGCGCTCTACCCTCCTGTTGATCCCCCTTTTTGGCATCCACTACACTGTGTTCGCCTTCTCACCTGAAGATGTCAGCAAGAGGGAGAGACTTGTCTTTGAGCTGGGACTTGGATCCTTCCAGGTACGATCACTCAGCTCCTCAAACATCCTTTTTAACCCATAAACACCCAGTGCTACTTTTGTGACAGCTCCAAAATGAATTTTTCTCCCTATTTAACCTTTCTTTGGTGATTTCTCACCATTTATTATAATATTGTCATCTGTATTTTGCATTTCTTCAATAAGAATCAATAACAAACATATTTAATTTACGTATCACATAGATGTTCATAAAAGCTCAGATTTAAGTTAATTGTCATAATATCAGAAAAAGAGAAAAATGAAGAAAAAGTAACCTTTTCAGTAAATATATCATTAATTGAACATAAAACAAGTGTCTCCATCCACTATCATTGATCCAACTCCATGGGTTTGTAGAAGATGACAGTGTTTCCATGGTAACTTCAGAACCTCTGAAAGTCCAAATGGGTCGTATTTGATGACCATGAAAAGATGAAAAACTCTATTTTAGGCCAATTATTTACATGGATTTATAGGATTAGTGGGTCAGAAGTTATTAAACATTGTATATTGGTAGATGATTTTGGTCAGCAGTGGTTGTTTGGGTCTTAATGGGTTAACCCATTAAGACCCAAATATACACCAGTGACCAAAAGCATCTACTGATCAAAAATGTTTAATAACCTTTTTTCACTAAAAAATACAGAAAATAAAAGAAAAAATCATGATAAATCACTTGGGAAAGGTTAGAAATAGATGTAGAGAATTTTCATTCGGAAGTCAACACAAATAAATAATTCTTGGTCATAAACTTCTGTAAATCAAGACTTTCCTCATAATACCTGAAAATATAAAAGTAGCTCTAAAAGTTAATAGAGACTAGATAGAAAGTAAAGTTTTCTCAAAATAAAATAAAAATTAAACTATTTATGTATTTGAAACTGTGTGTGTGTGTGTGCGTGTGTGTGTGTGTGCAGCGCTAGAACCCGTCCTGTTCGGTCTCCAGAAGTCGGGTCCTGGCCTAAAGTGTGTGTGTGTGTGGGGGGGGCATATGTCTCAATTTTCATGTATTTTTAGTCTCGTCCCAAAAATGTTGATGTGATCAGAACAGATTCCTTCTGTGTGTTTCCTTTAGTTGTGCATATATCGCCTCCTCACCATAACAACTGCAGCCAGTTTTGCACAAAGCTGTGTCAGTTCAAACCTGCCTTTCAGAGGCACTAAATACAGACGCAAACTCAGCCCCCGCAATCAGTGTCAGGTTCGGTAAATCACACTGCGCGCGCTAAATAGATATTTGCATCTATTCCCAATAATTTTGCGTGTTCTGGCATAAACGCTCATAATTGCATATACATCAAGGCAAACACGCTGAATAGTTTGCGCAAGCTATTTTTCCCATTTGACAGGCGCAACCCTCAGTGCGTCCTGTTAGTAGATAAGCCGCAACATGTTTTTGCGTGCGCAGTCAAGTTTGCACACGTTTTTACACGCGCAAACCTTTAGTAAATCGGGCCCTTAGATTTAGATTTAGATCAAATAATCAGTCTTTGGCCACATTTGTTTTATAACTATTTTTAATACACATCTTTATGCTGTTCTTTATAATAAATAACATTCAAAATCATTATAGTATTTGATTATTATGAAATGTAAGATTAGACACAGGCATACATTTTAAACATATTTATTTACACATTGCTATTTACATTTTGAATTTATGCTGCATACATTCATGTACAACCTTTACTGTTCTTAATTTACACTGTATTCTCATATATTTTCTTATATATCAGTTGTAATTCAGGAACAAATTAAATAAACACAGTTTTAGAAATTAGAGCTATATGCCTTCCATGCTGAGTTATCAAAAATATTGTTTTAGAAAAAAAGAAAATTGACCCTGATGTTCACTTTGGCTTGGCCAGGCCCATTTATGAACATATTTGTTTTAATGAACATATTATGAACCCTATTTGAGACACAACCATTCATGTTAAATAACTGATCATATCAACACTGATCTCAGCTGATACATCTAATATTTAGAAGAAGATAATGAGTATTTCCTCTTCTTATCCTGATTAGAAGAAATAACCCATAGTTTACAGACGTCCTGGTGCTGAAGTCGATGTTTTCTTAATGTATCTCAGAGATGCAACATTTTATAAAGCATAAACCTTCGCAGAGTAATATTTTTTCTTACTTAAACACACTGTTTGATCATTTTGATGTCTCTGATAGCAGTACAGTTATAAAAATGTACTTATTGTAGAAAATTAAAGCATGTTTTTGTGGTTTTGTGTCTCCTCAGGGCTTTGTTGTAGCTGTGCTCTACTGTTTTCTCAATGGAGAGGTAAGATTTTATCTGTTCATAGACATGTTCACTTTGTATTATTTTACTCTAAGTGCTTTTTCACTTGTGCAAATGCACTTCTGTAATTACAGTAAATTGCTGCGTATTAGGGGTTGCAGGACTTTTTAAAAGGGAATTTGTACCTGATGAAAGTTCAGTCATCTAATAGAAAAATAATAAATAATAATGGATTAGATTTCTATAGTGTTTTTCAAGGCACCCAAAGCGCTTTACATTATTGATCCATTAGTCATTCGCTCTCACATTCTCCCTCTGGTGGTGGTAAACTACATCTGTAGCCACAGCTGTCCTGGGGCAGGCTGACGGAAGCGTGGCTGCCAATTCACACCAAACGGCCCCTCCGACCACCGCCGAACATTCATACACATTCATACCCCAGTGTGAGTGGCACTGGAGGTAAGGAGAGTGAAGTGCCCAAGGACACAACGGACAGACTAGGACAGAGCGGTATTCAAACCACCAACCCTTCAGTTATTGGATGACCCGCTCTACCTCCTGAGCCATGGCCGCCCCTAATTGCTGATAACGTCATGAATAAAACCACAAGAGAAAGGACTGTGTTAGACATAGGGATATGAATATACTGAAGCGTTTATACTTTAACATAAGCAAGTACAAACCAGAACACACAGCTTATATGCTTGACCCTATAAAACCATTTGTATCATATTTGCTACGCTAGGTTCTGACACCTGTATCTTATCAACAAGATCAATACCTTCCTTGAAAACTTGTCGTATATGACCCGATACATGTTTTCTGCGCCCTGGTGGCTTTTTTTTTTTTTTTTTGTAACCCTTTTCAACATGGCTGCTATTGTTAAATCATCCAACACACATTTTGTAGGAAAGTCTTTGGTAATTTTCAAAAGGTCACATTAAGAAGAACATTTATATTGTTATCTGGTTGAAAATTGAAACATTTTGAAAAATACTGAAATTATGGTGGGCCATTCAAGGGAACTAAATAGGCTGCGAACAGTTTTATGTAAAAAAAGCTACCTGAAATATTCTATATTTTCAAAATTTTACTGGTAAAATGTATTTTTTGATCTAAAGTTAACGTTGCTGTGAGCAAAAAGTTGCCAGAAATGGCCAATGTATCAAATATGATACAAAACATATGTCATAAACAAAATAATATGGCAAAATATTTTGTTTGGATCATGTTAAAACAGCTAATAAACATTTCAGTTCCAAACAATTTGATTTTTGCGGCTAGTTTTTAATGGGTCAGGTTTTACAGGGTTAAATCAGGCTTGTGGTCTGAATGAAAGCTGAGGAGGAAGATGAAATCCCCAGTTTCAGGCTGTAACCTCCTGTCTTGCTCAAACACAGCCAAGTAAGTTTTGTGTAGTTTCGCCAAAAGGGAAATCTGTCCTGGTTTCAAGCCCAAAGCTGCAGCACGTTCTCTATGATGGGAGTGTGTGATGTTAAATAATAATCACAGAGCTTTTTGGCTTTTTGACTTCGATGGTGCAGCCTCATCTGGTTCTCTAGTGGTTCTAAAGGTGAATATTTCCATCAGACAGGGTCGAGGTTGTCATTCTCCTTCCTTCCTCTATCTGTGTGGTCTTTTTTTAAAACCACTGCCGTAACTTCTCCCTTAAAATGATAAGTTTTGACAAAGACACACATCTTTTTATGCGCCATTTGTTTTGTTGGCATTTATTCTTTGTAATACCACAATGTGCTTCCTTGCGTTTACAGATTCCACCAAAACAACTTCTTTCCTGCCACCATTTTGTAAATCATTAGCCTCATAGCATCATTGTCTGGTTAAACTATATGAACAAAAGTATATGGACATATTGAATTCAGGTGGTCTGGGATACAAAATAATAATGACAAATGTCATAATATAGTTTTATGTTGGGATAAATATCATTCCATTCATTAGTTTAGTTTAAGTTGTTATTTTTGCTTCCAAAATGCCTCAAAGATGGTTTTACTTAATTTCTCTCAATGCTGATTTTTTTTTTTTTAAATAAATCTTTTTATTGGCTTTTTTAATACACACGCAACGATATCTGAAATATATAATGTTTCCAGGTAATGTAGTTGAAAGGTAATAGGAAGTTTGTCTTACACATTGTATATTCAGAACAACAACAGTTTTAATCTAAGCCAGAACGGCTTCTATGAATGAACCATAATCGACCATTATCCCTTCCCACCCACTACCAAGAGATAAAAGAAAATAAAACAAAACACAGAGAAAGAGAGAGGGGAGAAAAAAGTTTTCTGTTGTTTTTTTTTTTTTATTCATGACTATGATTTTAAATGTTCTACCTCTAAATTTCTAAAATATTCATCATGCTCTGTAAATAATTGTTTTCTACCATAACGAACCGTCTACTTTCTTCACATCTCACTTTGGAAGAAAAATCTCCCATTAAACTTTAAGATGTTTATAAACTATATGGACAAAAATATTAGGACACATGATGGTTGCAGCTGTAAGATGTCCTGTTTATGTTGATTTGACATATAAACATCAACATCAATAGTCAATGTGATATTTACATCCCAGTATAAAACTATGATATTTGTCATTATTGTTTTGTAGCCCAGACATATTAGAAAAGAAACACTTGAATTCAACGTGTCCCAGTACTTTTGTCCATGTAGTGTATGACTAAAGTAATGATGCTATGAGGTTAACAAAATGTATTGTTGTGGCATCCTACGCTCAGCGCAACCCCAGATCTAACCAGACTAGATAAATGCAGCCCTTATTTTTGAATGATACAGTATGGTACAGTATGATACCGTACACACACAAAGCTATGAAAGTGAATAAACATGGCCCAAAATATTGAAGTGTGTTGTTTTCTCTGAGATCCCCATGCTCTCTGATAAAGTCGTGCGGTCACATTGACTTTATCACTGACTAGTAGATGTGGAGCTTAACCCATAAAGACCCAGTGCTGATTTTGTGGCAGCTCCCAAATTCATGTTTCTCTCTATTTAATGTTTCTTAAATAATTTATCACCATTTATTATAATATGTTTTTATGTCAAAAATAATTTAAATCACTGATCATATAGATGTTCTTAAAAACTCATTAAAAAAAAAGATTGAAGTTGATGGTTAATATATTAGAAATTGAGAAAAATGAAGAAAAATGTACTTTTTCAGCAAAGATATTAACAAGTGAAGACAAAACTCAGTGTCTCCATCCACTGTCACTGATCCAACTTCATGGGTTTTACTGGTGAATCAATGCTGTAGAAGATGACGGTGTTCCCACGTTCACTACGGAGCCTCTGAACGTCCACGTGGGTCATATCCAATGACCATGAAAAGATGACAAACTGCATTTTACACCAATTATTTACATGCACTGATTGGATTTAGTGCAGAGGTGTCAGACTATTTAGTTCAAGGGCCACATTCAGCCCAATGTGATCTAAAGTGGGCCAGACCAGTAAAATAATAACACAGTGACCTGTAATCACGTCAACTCCAGTTTCCTCTTTGTTTTAGAGTGAATAAAGTAAAATTACATTCAGGAAAAATGTTTAGATCTCCAAACTATCTTTAAAAAAAAAACATGAACAACCATAAACAACCTGACATTTCTTATGAAAAATAAGTACAGTTTTAATAACATTATGTCTGTTTATCATTTACACATGTGCATTACAACTTGCAGACCACAGTGGAGCTACAAAACATTTAATAACAGGCAGAATATTGGTAAAATTACACTTAACTTCTCATAAGACGTTTCATGTTGTTCATATTTGTTCAGATTATTCACATTTTTTGTTAAAGGATAGTTTGTAAATGTAAATATTTTCATGTAATTTTTTTTTTTACACAATATTAAATATTTATATGTTATTATGATAGTATTTTACTGGCCTGGTCCACTTTAGATCACATTGGTCTGTATGTGGAACCTGAACTAAAATAAGTTTGACATCCTTGTTTAATATCTTCAGAATAATTTTTGCATTTCACAAATTCAACCCCATGGCACCCTTTGGTGAGCCGGTCTGACACCCCTGGACTAGTGGATCAACAGGTACTAAACATTTAAACCATAAAGACCCAGTGCTACTTTTATGTGGCAGTTGCAAGATCAAATTTTGTCTCTATTAAACATTTCTTAAGGAATTTATCACCATTTATTTTAATATTATCCTCTGGATTTTGCATTTTACTCTGTAAATCATGTATTTTCCTATATGGGTGCTTCTATGAAACTGGTCCTAAAAACAGGACATGGGGCTAAAAATTCAAATCAGATGTAGACTAACGTTATGAAGCAAGTTTGGAAGCACTTTGGGTCTATTTTAAAAATAAATATTTACTGAGATAAAAGAGAAACAGATAAAACATATTTTTCTATTATTTTTATACGAGAATCTGCATGTAACATGGTAAAAAGGACCCAAAAGTTATACGCTACTATTCTTTTGAACATCTTTTTTATTCTCTCACAGGTACATTCTGGGAATCAGACTAATCATGCAAGGCAGAGTGTTTGACAAAAGTGTTGCAAAATAATTTACAATTAATTTGTGTTTAAATGGGCAGGTTCCACATGTAATGCCAGTGGACACAATGGGTTACGCACGAAACCTGGAATGAGACGGAGATTCATGAA
Source organism: Apogon hyalosoma (assembly GCA_037367295.1). NCBI lineage: Eukaryota > Metazoa > Chordata > Actinopteri > Kurtiformes > Apogonidae > Apogon > Apogon hyalosoma. The sequence goes on along the minus strand of JAPQRP010000011.1, from coordinate 21,898,309 downwards.
AAACCCACATATCTGGATTACAAAAACCACCAGGATCGTCAAATTTAACACAATGTCTTTATTTATAACGGTGTATAAGACCGTTTAAAGCCATGTTGTCAGATCTAATGCACTCACACCTAGGTAGCGTTTCCTGTCCCAATTTTGGTCCTATTTTTGTCCCCAATATTTTATCAAAAATTCATTACTTTTTGGATGGCTCAGAGCAAGAGTATAATTGTTTTTGCATTTATCTGAGGTCATCACTTGGTTCGTCCTAGGGGGAAATATGTCTAAATTTCTCACTTATTATTGGGTCTGAAATAGTTAAGCAAAGTTCCAGGTACCAACATGTACCCAGTTTCATAGAAGCACCCACATTTGATTTAAATATTCATGAAAACTCAGTTCATTCAAAGGTTATTACCGCAAAACAGAAAAAACTGAAGAAATAGTGAGCTTTGCAATAAAGATATCATAAACTGAACATAAACCCAGTGTCTCCATCCACTGTCATTGATCCAACTCGCTGGGTTTTACTGGTGAATCAATGTTGTAGAAGATGACGGTGTTTCCACGTTCACTTCGGAGTCTCTGAACGTCCAAACGGGTCATATGTGATGACCATGAAAAGATGACAAACTGTGTTTTAAACCAATTATTTACATGTATTGATAGGATTAATGGATCAACGGGCATTAAACATTTAAGATCAGTAGATTCTTTTGTTTAACGGTGGGTGTTTGGGTCTTTATGGGTTAAAGCGTCACTGCAGAACAGTAAAGGCGACTAGTCTGTGCAACCCCTACTGCAGATACAGATATTTCTGATCTTTACTGATTATAACACTAGACACTCTTCACGGAGCTGGTGCAGCTTAAAGTACATTAAAAATGACCTTGTGAAGTTTCTCCCTGAAGGTGCAGTCGGAGATCAAGAGGAAATGGCGCAGCTGGACGGTGAACCGGTACTTTGCTGTGGACCTGAAGCAGCAGCGGCACCCTTCGTTGGCCAGCAGTGGAGTGAACGGCGGGACTCAGCTGTCCATCCTGAGCAAGAGCAGCTCCCAGATCCGCATGTCCAGCCCTCTGGCGGAGAACGCCAACATCAGCCTCCCCACCTGAGCGTCTGATTGGCCAGGGTCATCTTTAAGGTGCCGCTCCTCCAACATGTAGACCAACCAGAACAGACCAAAGTGGCCCCTCAAAAACTCTTATGTTTTATAGTTTGATCCTTGCAAAATGAGGAATTTATAAAGCAACGACTACAGATCACAGTACATTTATTAAAGGTGCATACACTACTGTTTTGTTTTTTTTTTTTCATTTGACTATTATAAGTTCTTGATTCTTTAGGTTACAATCGAAAATCCATGAAGCACTTCAATTTTTAGGGGCTGCCCAGATTCAACATTTACAGAAGAGATAACAAAGATTCTGATTATTTAGCCTTTCCGTTGTTTCTTTGAAGAATAATTGAACCGAATGTGTCGCTGCCAAAATGAAGCAGCACTGAAAGCTGTAAAAACAAAGCAAAAGTAGGGGTCACATTGGCTGTTGTAAAGTAAATGTGCTTCAAGTGCCATGCGGGGTTAGCTTGACTGGATCTGATCTTTTAACAGTCCAAAGTGAAATACAACCAAACATTCGCCTTGCTTGTACAAATGCTCATTGTTGAGATGTTTTATCTTCAATTTGACATTTTTTCTACAATCAGCCGTAAGTACAAAGTATGTCAAAAGATTTATCAAAACAAAAAAGAAAAAAAGAACTCATGGACTTTGTATATAGTTACTTTTGGTGTGTAGATCAGAGTTTCTGTCTTTAATTTCAGATTTTTTTTTTTTTTTTTTTTTGCATAACGCAGTATTGTAATGACCTTTTCCAAGTGAAAAAAAAAAGGAACTGGAGCCCAAATCTGTAGACTTCATCCCATAACCTGAGGACCCAGAGTATCCTGCCCGCTCTATTCTGAACTACTCGTTTGTATAAAAACTGAAAAAAAAATAAGTCAGTATTTTAACATCATAGTGCCAATCATATTGCCAATATGAAGATGTTACAGCACATGAATATGATTTTTTATTTACAAGACTCTTTTTCCTCCCAATGAAAGTCAGACCGGAGAGTAACGTTCTCTAATAATGCCCTGACTTTATATGCTTTAAAACGATACGCAGAACAAAAAGCATATGTTCTATTTTGCTCTAATTCTTCTGAACACGTTTTACAATGAACCATATTCTAGACTCATGTCCCAAAGTGCCTAGACCATCACAAACACCTGTCATTTTTCATTTTTATTTACAACAAACCAACATAACATGATAGTAACACTCATTTCAGTTAAAGAATGTACAGAATAGTGTGTTTTATTGTGGATGATTTTTGTGCTATAAAGTAAAAAGAAAGGAAAAAAAAAACCCCAGGAAAATAGCTTGCTCATGTACATTTTTTTATGCTTTTTGTAACTTTTATGTGAAAAAAACCTGCTGTGTTTTTGTTTTTTCTTCCCTACGGTTTTATTTACATTGTGTCTGAACAGGCTGGGGTCGTTTCTCTGCGTAACTGCTGCTCTGTTTTCGACTTTTACTTGTAATTACTCCAGTAAATTGCAAACCCATTTGAGCGGGAGCACATTAAGGCATCAGAACGGAAAAGGTGTCGTAGCAGCCGACACAAAGCGCTTTAATGTGACAGCTTTTGACAATCGTAAAGTGTTGCCGGTACTTTTTTTTTTCCTCCCCCCCTTTTCATTTTCTGCCATTTTATTTGTGTCTTTGTGGAGGAAACACGCTGACAAACATCAGATGTCCAGGTGGTGAAATCATTTAGTGAGATGAAACGTGAAATGATGTGTACAGGAAGCTTTATTCACATATTTATTTTTTTTCTACTCTCATCCAGAATGTAGTGTATTTAAAGAATGAAGTGATAAGGATGTATATTTATTTTCCATAAGCCAGTGCCATGTGAAATGACTCATATAATGTACATATGCTTTTACCTGTAAAATGAATATTTGTATGACTGATGTATGATTTCATTACATTGATAAATGTTGCTTTTTGGTCTAAGTGCCATATATGTAGTGCCACAAATGGTGACAGTAGGAGATGTGTGGCACTATGTGTCATTTCTAACTGTAATTCAAGAACTGTCCAAAGCTGCCAAGAACATTGTGACAGATTATACACATTAAAAAAACTCAACATGAAGCTGAAAAACCACACTACTCAAGTTCAACACCTCGGACAAAACAGATAAAAACTAAAAATAAAAAGACCACTGATAATTAGAGCCAGATGTACAAAGATATTTTATTTCATTCAGAAGGTTTTACATAGGTGTTAACCAACGATAAAACACAAAAAGTGTGTATGAGTGCGTAAAAAAAAAACCCACTCTGCTGCTGCTTACGTGTTCTATCACCAGCCGTCACTCTGAGTCCGATCGGGCTCAGATGGAAACGACCATGTGTCAAAGCTGTTAGTGTCTGTGAAAAAAAAATAAGTGGAAATACTCCTCACCTGAACATGTCTGTGCTGTATATTTGTCGACCACTAGATGGCAGCCAAGTGCTAGAATGACTCACAGAAGGCCTCTGCCAGGGGCTGCAAAGGGTTTAACTGACGTTTGCTTTTTGATGCATTTTGATGCCACATGGTTGACAGTGACCATTATTTTTGTGACTTTTACATGAATCATCAAAAGACATGTAATAGATTATTTAAAATAGGTGTGATGTGCAATACTCCAAGCTATAAAAAGTAACTGATTTTTGTTACAGTGCCCACATTTTAATCCTTTTAATTCCTTTCTTTCTTGCTGTTGTTGAAAACAAACTGTGAACTTGATGATTTGCGGTCACTGCTGAGCACTATAACAACATTTTTTGGGGGCGTTATGTTTATTTATTTCTTTAAAAATCCTGTTACGGTTAATTCAACATTACACTAATCTTTATATATGTGTCAAGGCGCAGCTCTCGGCATATTTTCTGTATTGTAACTATGCTGTGTGTGGCATATCTTTGTGTTTTCAATGCCTTTTTCTTTGGCGGTCGTGCCTGCTGAGCCTGTGTTATCGAGCGTGTGCAAGTTCTACTGATTGCCAATTGAATCTTGAATGTACCGTTGTTGCTCAGCTTCTCATAAATGTTGCCTGCTATAAATTGCCATGGTGTACAAATGATGTCTTCTCTTGATCATATATACAGTACACTGTATATGTATATTTTTGGCACACAGGTGGACCTCTTTAAAGAAAAAACTGTAATGTTTGTGACCGTGTTTTGTACATTTACGTACCTGCTTTCGGAGTGTTCTATTGCATCTCTGTGAAGAGACATGTCAGTACTTCAGTGTGTGCGTGTGTGATTGTGTGTGAATGTTGGAGAGAATGTGTTCTGTACGCACACGTATGTAAAGGTAAGCATTCATGACGATATAGGTATCTCAAATGGAAAAAAAAAAACAAAAGTATAAACCCTCATTTAACTTTTGTTCTAGCTGTGACGGTGTGTCATGTGTACTATGCGTTTTCGTGTCCAACTTTCATGTCCAGGTTGTGTAAATTTGACTGCAAAATAAACCTAAATGTGATAAGTTGTTGAACATCGTGCAGACTTATTTCATCTGTTCTTTGCACAAACAACATCTTTATCCATGTTGAGTAAAGCAGCCATTAATCAAACGATACATACAAAACATTTACAAGTTTTTCTGTCCTGCCCCACTCCTCTACCTCACTTCCACTTTCCTCTAAGCACGTCCATGACATACGGCACAATGGACACAGTGTTAAAATGTACACATTTCAGGATCAAACACAAACATTTAGTTCATTACTGTGCTGTGATGGGAAATGAAGCGCAACACCAACTGGAATTGTATGTAATAACCACAGATGTGTCACACCACTGTAGCTGAAACTGTTGACTTTGACGGGACTCCCCACAGTGCTGTTTGGTTTGAGGTATGCAACACTCCTCACAATGTTGTGGTATATCTTTCACCTTTTTGGTTATAGTATTTAAGATTTAGAAAATAATACAAAGGCAACATGTGACTGTACATCAACATTTATGCAACAATCTACAGTCATGGAAAAAAAAAAATATTAGGCCATCAAAAACAATGATTATGCAATCCAGTACTAACTCCTGTGTGTATCATGTGACTAAAACAGAAAAGAAGACATGGAACGCCTAAAAGCACTGTTTTTGTCAGTACAATGCCATAGATATTGATGTAAGAACTGAAGTGATTTTTGTTATTATCAAGAAAAAATAGAAAATGGATAGATATCAGCTCTGAAATGAAACTTTTATGAGCTATTTTTGTTGTTATCATTATATTTGTCCAAACAAATGTACCTTTAGTTGTACCAGGCATTAAACTGAACAAGAAATTGAAGAAAACAAGGGTGGTCTAATAATTTTTTCCACGACTGCAGGTTAAAAACACAATGAAAACACACAGTAGTTGGATAAAACCTAAATTTTAAGATGTAATTGCAGTGCATTTATGCTGTAATTCTGGACTTGAAATAGATTCATATAAAGCAGGAATTATGCACAGGCCTGTGATACAAAGGTCGCCTGGATGTAACTCAGCAAATAGTTCAGATCCTTCCACTGGATATTTACCGCAGTGATGAATATGTTTCAGCTTCAGCAGGTTCTTTAAATGTAACTGGTGCAGTGAGGAGCTTCTCATTCCTTAGTTCCTCAGTTTGATAGAGAGGATAAAGACTGGTCTGATGGATGCATCAGGGGGAGAAGAGAGGTGGATGAAGGGATTTTACTGGAAAAAATCTAAATCTTACCAAGATAATTTTTACTTGTTCTATTGGCAGATTTTTTTTTCTTAATTCAAGAAAAAAAAATTGCTTTTTTGTTTTGAAATACCATTTTCCAGATCTATTGTCTAAATATAATTTCTTATATCTCGCTGAAAAGTTACTCTTTAGGTGATTATATCTTATTTTAAGTGTGATGAGATATTTTGACTAGAAATGAGAAAAATACACTTGGTATGATTTAGATTTTTGCCAGTGTACCCATCATGCCTAGTGCCTACAGTACAAGCCTGTGGGGGCAGTGTTGATTCAGTTGATCAGGTCTAGGTTCAGTAATATTACATGTCCATAAAATGAGGTCAGCTGAACTTGAATATACTGAATGACCAGGTTTGAACATCAGTTTTTTCTTCCAGGATTTATCAGGATCAGATTGTTAAAGATGAGACATCATTCACACACATGGATTGGACACCACAGAGTCCAGACCTGAACCCTGTTGAAAATCTGTTAGAGACAAAACTTTATACAGTGGCCGGAGTCTCACATCATCAATATATTGTGAGAAAATGAGTGAAACTCTGGATGGAAGTAAACATTACGGCACTACAAAAGCTCTTTGAAACACTGCCCAAGCAAATGCACACCATGATCAAAGCTAAAAGTGATCCAGTATGTGAGAGGATGTGACTTTTTCTTTTTAACTTTTTACCTGGATGGTGTATATTAACATGGTTTTGTATATGTAGCACCATTATAATGCTATTTAAACACTTGTCTTCTAATTTGGCAACGTTCAGACGCAGATCTTAATGCACAATTCTGATGTTTTAGTGAAATTCAATGTTTTTGTGTGCTTGTTCATATTACACATTAAATGCGACTTCTATCAGTTTTGAGTACGAACTGAATGCGATCCCGAAGTGACCTGCATGTGAAAAAAAGAGGTCTTGATGTAATACGTGACCATTGCAGGCACACACTGTGTTTACAGAAGTAACATTCATGGGATGCAGAATTGTGACGCTTGTCGCATTTCAGTGACGTAAAGGTCGGATAAATGTGACCTGGGCGTTCAGACTGAGGTCACATTGCAAAATATCAGATACGTATTGGATTTAGGACCACATATGAAAGTGGCCTGGGTCGGATTCGAAAAAGTCGGATTTGTGCTGTTCAAAGTGTCTTTAACAGATCAGATACAGGTCACATATGGGCAAAAAAAATCGGATTTGGGCCACATTTGCCTGCAGTGTGAACGTAGCCTTATTCTCCAGGGCTGAAAAATGTCCAACTTGATCACATAGTACAGCGGCATAAAAAGGGCATAAACTTAAAAATATTCACAAATACTGTTTAAAAACATGGCTCATCAGAGCAGACAGCTTTTAAGACAATTATGCACCAAAATATGTCCATTTCATTAACACAACTTTATATCAGCTCACTCTGGTCCCTGTGGATATTTATAACTGTACATTTCTCTTCAGCAGTTGGCGAATCGATGCACGGAATTCAGTCAGCGCACACATTCCTGCATAATATTTTCAGAACAGACTCAACTGGAAGAGTCTGATCAGCACAGACTGTTGGAAAAATCGGGTTGGATTCAGAATATTAAAGCAACGTCAAATATCCATTGTTTCCACAGCTGTTTCCATGTAGTGCCATGGAATTTTTGTACAGAACAAATAGGATCATGTAGTCCAAATAGTAAACACAACAGTGTGAAATCCTGCTCCTACAGCTCAGGGCCAGCGCTGTCTCCTCTGTCCACAGTATCACCAGGACGCAGATGATGCCTCCACACAAATCCCCTTCTTTATTTGTAGTTTTCAGTTTCAATAATGATATGAGAGATCGCACACAAAGATCAGAAGTGTGTGCCGTACCATTATAATCATCACAGCTTCTGCTACTGATGTTATTCATTTTCTCAGTGACTCACCAGTGTTCATTGTGGTCTGTCTCTCTGTTATCGCAGAAAGGATGTTGGGTTCATATTATCAGCAGATTTTACAGGACCGTCTCTGATATTTTGCTTGCCCAAATATCCTCTTAATGACAGACTCGAAAATCACACTGAAGAGACGTTCCCGCTGGAGGCAGGTCGTCCGAGTCCCCCGCGAGCTCGAATTGTGATCTGGGTGATACTTCGCTTGGCTGGTGTGAGATGGTTTTGACTGTGACACTTCCGCAGCCACCGTCGCAGCTCTGCTTGGACCTGCAGAGCAACGCATACACAAAGGGTTGAAATGAAAAATGTGTCTCAGAAGCAGAGGTGATATGTCATTACTTCAAGGACCTGAAACTGAAAGACTTCTGACAAGAGACGTTAAAAAAAATAAATAAATAAATAAAATAAAAGCCCTCAGCCCTGAGGATACTATAACGTGGATATAAAGGTGTCATGAAATATTAATGAGAAAAATATTTCTGCTTCAGAAATGTGGATTTTTTTTAACCTTTATTTAACCAGATAAAATCCCATTGAGATGGCGATCTCTTTTACAAGGGCCACACCATAATGAATAAGAGGTTAAAAGATCAATGATAACATTCATTCATTCATTTTCTGAACCCGCTTTATCCTCACTAGGGTCACGGGGTCAATGATGACAATAAATTACAAAAAAAAAAAAAAACAGGCAATAATTTAGTAATAATACAAAATGGTAACAAGATATTACAATATTAGACATATATTGCTTACACTGTTTTAGGCCCCATCGTTTGTTTGTTGTATTAGCAAGGGTATCGTGATATACTGTAAACTGTACATTATATTGTATTGAAAATAAAACAGCATTAAAAACAAGTGGTGCCAGGCACAACAAACCCCACGCCTCACATGTATTTTAATGATGTCATCCTGTCTATGCATGCGGTGATGTCAGCATATCAACTGCCTCTATATATGTGCCAAGTTTGAAGTAAAGTGAAACAAAATTGATGTTTTAATCGACATTTAAAATGTTGCACATTATAAGTAAATGAGAGGAAAAAAAGGTTAAAAATTCTTTAAAAATTTGAACTTTGACCTACTTTTCCCAAAATGTTACAACATCTATTCTGGGTCACTAGCAATCTATAAACCCAATTTGGTATGAATTCAACCAATAGTTTTGCTGCTAGAGTGTTAAAAAAGAAACAAAGAAACAAACAAGTGATTCCAGGCACAACAAACCCCGCCCCTCACATTGTATTGTAGTTTATTTTGGCATCAATCCAGCTGATGTCATCATGTCTATGCATGTGTTGATGTCAGCATATCAACTGCTTCTATATATGTGCCAAGTCTGAAGTCAAATGAAATTAAATTGATATTTTTATAGACGTGAAATTCCGCCCATTATAAGTAAATGGGAGGGAGAAAAAAAAAAGATTTAAAAAATGTATTAAAAATTTAACTTTGACCTACTTTTCCCAAAATGTCATGACATTTATTCTTGGTCACTGGCAATCTATAAACCCAATCTGGTACGAATTCAACCAATAGTTTTGCTGTTAGAGACGTTTGAAATTTTGCCCATTGTAAGTAAATGACATTATGAGATTTACTGAACTAATCGTCTGGTATTTTACTCCCGGTTACATTCAACACATGTCCATTCTTTCTTGTGCTAGGGTTACTCAAATGCAAAACAGAGATCACACTAAGTACTGACTGTCTCCTGTAGAAGCCACTTAATTTATATTTTATGTGAGATTTCAATGCTGTGCTCAATATCCATTTGTTTTCTTGTTGTGTTTTAATAAATACACTGAGAAATAGATATTATGCTCATTACAACCATGTAAAAACAATATTGCTTCTGCACAAACATTCAATGGTAACATTTAAAGCTGCAATGCTTCATAGTTCTTTATTATTTCAGTTTATTGACATTCAAGTGGTCTGAGAGGAAATGAGACTGCATCTACCCCTCTTTGTTTTCAGGCTATTAAAAATCTACTCCACGATGCATATTTTGGCTAATTACACACATTTTCAGACAGGTAGGAAGATTAAATACGTGACTGACTGCTGTAATTACTGATCACTGGTCAGATTTAGTCAGATGTGACATGAACATGACACTACAGCGTGCAAGCTCTGCTAAATGTCTCAACACGAAAGCTTCGAAAAAAGGTCTCACGTCTCCATAACGGCATGAAACAGCATCAGGTACATCTATATTTATATCTAGTTTGTGATTATGCATAGAGTGAGAGACTTGCAGAAGGAAGGTGGGCATCACTTGGCATTTTTAGCTTCTGCAGCATTAATTCTGGTGACTGAGTAGGAAAATCCCATCTCCAGAAAAGTTGGAACATTGTCTAAAATGCAAATCTGTCATCTGTTAATTCATCTGAAGCTTTATTTAACTGACAAAAGTACAACCTCAAATTAAAAATAGATGAAAGCAGCGATGTTAAAATTGACTAGGATCTGTATTTATTTTAGTGGTTGTGAGTTTTTGTCTTTAACTGCACAAAAAGGGTCCTTCGGGGTCCTAACTTGACCTTAGCTTTTACTGTTCACTTTTACTGTCGGAACCAAGTCAGTGTCCAACTGTTCTAGATACTAAGGTCAGATGCATCCTGTTTTGTGGCCCTCATTTCTTTTTTTTTTTTTTTTTTTTTTTTTGAAAAATTGTGGAATTGTTGTTTT
>JAPQRP010000011.1:21872647-21885495 GCA_037367295.1 Apogon hyalosoma | reverse complement strand
GGTTTTACTGTGGCTGTTTTCTGTCTAAAAACAGAGCTAAGCTAACAGAGCTATAATGTAAACTATCAGCTGATGAATCGCATAAAGATTATAAGACACAGTGTTATTTTGAGCATCTGTCAAAATAACCAACTATGAGTTTTAGTTTGAAGAAGGAAACTTGATACCACAGTGAGTAAATACTAGCCTTTAAACTTTATTCAGTGAGTGATACAGTCTGTGGAAACATAATGTTGATTTGTGGGGGGTTTTAGTTGCAGATGTGGGTGCATTCTCACAACTTCTCCCAACTGTTAGTTTGGAATATGAATAAAACATAGAGCTTTTTTTTACACACAGAAAATAAGGATAACATGGATCAAATACAGAAAATAACCTTCTGTTGAAGAATCTTTGTATTTGGCTTTGTATTTTGCCTTAATTACAGATGGGTTGTATCAAAGTACAAACCAGTGGTTTCAGGCACAACTAACCCCTCCCCTCACACGTATTGTAGCTTATTTTGACATCCATCCAGCTGATGTCGTCATGTCTATGTGTGTGGTGATGTCATCATTTCAACACTGGAAAAAATCAAAATCTTACCGAATGTATTTTTCTCATTTCTAATCAAAATATCTCATCACACTTGAAATAAGACATAATCACCTAAAGAGTAACTTTTCAGTGAGATATAAGGACTTATTTTTAGACAATAGATCTGGAAAACCTTATTTCAAGAAATCTACCAAGATGATTTTCACTTGTTCCATTGGCAGATTTTTTATGCTTAATTCAAAATTAAAATAACATTTTCAAGATCTAATTGTCTAAAAATAAGTCCTTATATCTCACTGAATTGTTCCTCTTTAGATGATTATGTCTTATTTTAAGTGTGATGAGACATTTTGACTAGAAATGAGAAAAATATATTTGCCAAGATTCAGCTTTTTTCCAATGAGAAAATGCAGTAGATTAATCCATTTTGTGCCCAACAACATGTCAAACATCACAACTTGAGGAAAAAGTATTGTCAGTTTAATTAGATGACAGAGAACTGACACACACATAGATAATAGGAAATTCAATTTTGCACAGGAACAACCAGTGGAAATGTAGAAATATTTCCTCTCTTTTGAGTCTTTTTTTACAGCATCTACTTCTGATTCAACTCAAGTATGTACGCTTCTACTCAAGTACAAAAAAGAAAGTGTGCTTTTGCCACTTCAGGGCTCAATAGAGTCAGTATCTTTGCCCGACATCGCTCTGTTCAGTACCTGAAAAGAGCCCAGACCCAGTTCAATGTAGAGTCTGGCAGCCACTCCAGTGTTTTCAGGCAGGAAGGCAAACACAGTGTAGTGCATCCCAAACAGAGGGATGAGGAACAGAGTGGATTTAGCCAGCCTCCTGAGGGAAACCAACAACACAGGTGGGAGAAAAAGAAGAAAAATTAATTACATAAAGACTTTGAACAGCTTTAATCACAGCTGAGTATGAGGAACTAGTGTGGTCTTAAACAGAAAAAAATGTACAAAATCAATCTTCTGAGTTCCATCACCGGTTGGACATCATATCTGTATTAAACAAAATAACCTTTAGTGCAGCATAATTATCAGGTTAATCAGGAAATACATATTTAAATGTCAAAAAACTAGGATGTGACGTAATCACAGCGCTGTTACAATCAGATCACCAGTGTTTAAATATCATGTAAATGTTGCCATTTCATTATGATGGCATCTATTTCCTGGGGGAAAAAAATCCTGCCAGTGTTCTACAAAAAGCACCTCATGTTCTATTCTCCTTAATCCATGCTTTTTTTTTTTTTCCTATCATAGGGGTGAGTATTGATGAGGATTGAAATGTTAGTTCAGAACTGTACCCAAAGACAGATCAAATCCAGCCACTAATCTAAAGCCTAATGCATGTTGACTTGTTCCTGGATCCCTGCAGAGCTTCAGCTGTAACACTGACCAGAGCATACTTTAATTCATCTGGATGTCCTATATAAGTGGGGAAAAAAAACTGTTGTATCAGAATTAAAAAGAGCCGCTTAAAGATTAGCACTAAAAATAGCATCATCTTATTTTTTAGTGCATAATAGGATTGCATCTGTCTTTTGTCACACTTGGGATTCATGCCTTTGTGTTAATGTCACGGATCCGTGTGAAGCCGATTATAGTTTATAAGACAGAGATAAAGCTTCCGAAAGAATGAAACGTCCATTGAGGTGGAAGAACAGTCTTGTCATACTGCAACAGCGCGGATATCTATTTCTGGTATCAAGGTGCTATTTTTGAGTGCTCTCATTGTAAATTAATTCAGTGGAGCCCGAGTCTGTGCCAACCTGATGTCAAAAGAAAGACAGGGAGATTCATTGAAGGAAAGTTAGATTTCAGGACTCCCCAGAGCTGATTCATAAATGCAGCATTTTCTCTGTGGAGCAGGAAAAGCACAGCTCTGCATTTTGAGATTTGTTGGGATCAGTTTCTGTCTATCCTTTGTAGATAAACTGCAGTGCATTTCTGTATCATTTTCATATCTGACTTTGTAGTTTTACTTTAAAGAATTTTGAAAGCTTTTTTTTTTTCTTCTGTACTGGTCACATTTGAAACGGGGGACATTAAAGCTTTACCGTATGATGTTTTGTTTTTACACTTTTCTTTTGTAATCTTAAAATGCTCCTAATAAGTGTGTGGCAAACTAAAATGTAAAAGAAATCCACCAGGTTTTGAAACTGAAAAATGTTTAATTCTGATATATTTCTGATAAAAGTCTGACCAATCATTTAATTCGGTCCGAACAAAATAATTGGCCGAGCCTGGCTGAGCCTCCTGTCAGTCATCCGTTACCCAGTCCCACATCAGATTCTGAATCTGACGTTTCACTCGTGCTTTAATCCAAATCCTTGCATCCATGTTAAACACCTAAAAATCTGCATGTAACTATTATCTATTGTTGTGGGACTGTTTGATTATGAAGCCAGTCACTTTCAAAGTAATCTGTACTGATAGCAAAACTTAATGAACTTAATATTTTAGACTTTTCTTTCATTATTATTATTATTATAAATTGTATAAAATCAAATATGAGGAAACTAGTCTACTTTAAGTCTTCAGAGGCAGTTAAAATATCTTAATGTTAAGAGTGCCTCCACAAAATAACATTTTATCTAAATAAAATCTGACCTATCAATAGTAGTAAAACATGAGAAGAGTTGGGGTTTTTTTTGTTTTGTTTTTGTTTTTGTTTTTTACTGTATCCAATATCAGATTCCAGTGTGAACAGGTTTGTGGTGGTCTATGTTTTCTTTGTTGTTTTCTCTCCTTGCCCCTCCTTTTACAGGTGACAGGTGTGTTGATTAGCACGCCTGTCTCCAGTTCAATATTTAAGCCGGTCAAACCACCACTACAGTACCAAAAGATTCCATTTGGTACAGATGTTTTTTTCATTTGCTGATAACTCCATCCTGCTGTTTTTGGTTCTTGCTGTGTCCCTCCACCTGAGTTTTCCTGACTCCTCTGCAACAACCTCCAGATCCCCTCATCACCTGTGTTTTTTGGTTCTTTTGCATGAACAATAAACCTTTGGTCCCCAGAATCGGCTTTTTGGGTCCAAAACCACCTACCTCTGGTTTCTACATTGTGGTGTTCTGTCGTCTTTGTTTTCCTTTCCCTTTACGTTCCTCTCTCTACAGGTGTGAACTCATCCTGCTGTTTTTTGGTTCTTCACCATGTCCTCCACCTAAGTTTTCCTGGCTCCTCTGCGACAACCTCCAGATCCCCTCATTAGTTGTGTTTTTGGTTGTTTAGTATGAACAACAAACCCTTTGTTACTACTGTTTCCAAGGAATATACCTTTTAACAGGGTTATAATTTTGAACTGAACCACATGCACAAACACTGACGTAAGTGGTGTCCAGACCACTTCCTTCAGTAAATCTGATAAACACACTACAAGTAAAAGTTGTACTTTTGGATTCATTCATTTTACTGCTGCATGTGTATGTTGTGGGTGCATGCATTTAAGATGAAACTCATATGTAGTACTTCATTTTCCAGTATAAAGCTGTGAAGGATTTAAATCCACAGCGTCATGAATTCTGATCTGACTGTTCACACTGAGGTCACAATGATTATCATGATCGACTCCGTGTATGATTCAGGACCACATACTGCAGTGGACCAGATGATGTAAATATGATTCCATGTGATTTGTGCTGTTCAGTCACAGCAAAATATATAACTGCATAAAACCAGGTCTAACCTACCAGCATCTCTTCTGAAGATTAATTTCACTTTGCCATGTGGTGCCTACGAAAAAGAATTTACCCCTTAAGAATGACTGTCAATGTAAACTTTTTTTTGTTCAATTTATGTTTTTTTTTTTTTTTGTTTTTGACAATTTGCAATAAGTGAAGATTCTATAATATCACGCAACTGCATAAATATTCACCCCCAGTGACTAACTGAACAGGTCCAGCCAGCTGGTGCTAGTAGTCTCACAAGCAGATGAATGGAGATCACCTGAGTACAATGAATGTCTCAAGTGATTGTAGGATAAAGATAGTTGTGTCCAGGAAGGTCCAGTGAGTGGTTCATCACTATTCTTGGCGAAACAAGACCACTCCAAACAGCTCTGAGAAAGGGTCACTGAAAAGTATAAATCAGAGGACCAATACAAAAAAAAATGCCCAAGTGACTGACCATTTGGAGTTCAGTTAAACCATCAATAAATGGTAGGAATATGTTACATGTGTAGATCTGTCCAGAGCAGGACGTCCTCACAAACTGAGTGACTGTACATGGAGACTCATGAAAGATGATGCCAAGAAAAACACTAAAAACAAAAAAAAGCTCAAGCGCAGTTTTTAGCCACAAGTGATTAAATTCCCCCAACCCCAACACACACACACATACACACACACACACACACACACACACTCTGACGGAACAACCCCCCAGTCACAGTGTAATTCTTACCCTACCTCAGTGCAATAGTTACAACCCATGCACCTTGTCCTTTTTTTTTTTTTTTTAAATCTTATCTATATCCTTATTTGTTGTACATATTTCTCACCTGTAGTGTAGAGTTTGCTTTTTATATATTTCAGTAGCTTTAGTAGTATATTTAATATTTTACCTAGTAGCTTTTGTACATTGCCTACATTTTTCAGTATTTTGTAAGATATTTTTATGCAGTCCTTTTTTGCACAAAATGTTTTTGCTGCTAAACAGAACAGAGCTGCTAAATGATAAATTTTCATTGTTCCTGTGACAGTGACAATAAATATCTATATAGATATAAAAAAAAAAAAAAAAAAAAAAAAAGATGGCGCCTCTGCTGAAGGAGCCTTAATTAGAGTTCAGCCAAAGGCATATGGGAGACTCAAGTGGAAGGAGGTTCTTTGGTCTGAACATACCCTCCCTGCTGTGAAGCAAGTTAGTGCGTAAAGGTCGAGGCTAAAAAGAATGTAGCAAAATGTAGGGAAATTCTGGAGGACACTTGGATTCAGTCTGCAAGGGAAGAATGTCTTAAAAGAAGACTCACTATTTCCTAACAAGACAATGTCCCAAAGCATACAACAAAAGCTACAAAGAAATGGTTTAAAAGGCTATAAGGTGAATGTTCTGGAGTGGCCAGTTGAAGTCAAAGCCCAGACCGTAATCCAATAGAGAATTTATGGCCGGATTTGAAAAAGGATGTTCATGCTTCAGCGGTTTCGTAAAGAAGAAGGGAGTAAAATTGTAAAGTCCAGATATGGAAGCCTGATTGATTCTTGGCCACACAGACTCAGCACTATGATTGAGGCTAAAAGTGTATCTATTAAACACCGACATGAAGGGAAATGCTTTTCTATCACGGAGGCCAAAGTCACTGAAAATGAGCTTGTGATGTTTCAGGTTCTATGCTTTATGTTTTATACATAATATACATTTCAGTCCCTTTTGGCTTTTTTTTTTTTTTTTTTTGGCCTCTCTTGATAAAGCAGAATTGTAGGATACTGTACTGTTCTCAGGGTGCTGCTTGAAGGCAGACATCAAAGTAAAAAAGGAAGAGCTGGATAGTCATAACTCCAATGCAATCTTGGAGAAAAAAACATACAAAAGATTGCGCTGGCATTACAAGACTGACTTTGAAGGTTTCATTTTTGGTCACTTCATGTTTCATAGGCAGTGGACATCCTGCCTGCAAATCGGATGACCTTTTAGGTTGCTTCATAAATTTGGTGGATTTAATTCCAAATTCTTTGTTTCCTTGACACAAAAGAAGGAATAGATATGAGCAAAAATAAGCAAAATGAACAAGCAGAAACTAACAGTGGTATTGTTATTTTAAATTGAGGTTTCGGCCAAAAAATGCCCCCAATCCATGTGACCCTAGTTTTATTTCAACCGGAGCTCACTTGCATTTGCTGATTGGTACCAACTACCTCTTTCATCCTCCACAATCAGTAGCTATTTCATCATCTGTCAGGCCACCAGCTGAGTATTACCAACAAATCAACTGCAGGTGTACAAGGCAGCCTTTATAAAAAGACACTCCTCCTCAGAGTCTCTTCTGATAAGCCGTCAACAAAGGCATCTGCTGCTGTGTCCTGGTCAGTGGTGGTGTGTCGGGCTCAAAAGATGCAGCTGTAAGAGCCAGTGCTTTGTAGTTAATCAGAAGAGTCGATTCCCATCAAGGGAGAGCCGGCTCTTTCTTTTATTTTTTATTTTTTGTCCTTTTGCTGCTCGGTTCTCTCTCTCAGTGGCTCACTTCTACTCACGGCAGAACTTTGTTTCTATTGGGCAGCATGGTGCACATGGGGCCAAGAGGAGTTCTTATCTTGAAGAACCCCTCATTCAACTGATGGAAGGGAGACTGTGCATTCTGGAAACATCTGTTCTTTCATCTACATCTGGAATTTGTGAGACTCGAGTTCCAAACTATATGTGATTAGTAATGTGACAGCTCCTGTGACAGTGGCTTCATTTTTACACAGTAGGAGGAAACAGCTTTGTAGCGTTCATCTTTATATATATTCTATTTCAGGGGTGCCCAATTTGTTGATCAACCATCTATCCATCCATATTCTGAACCGTTTCGTCCTCGAGGGGGTCGCGGGGGTGCTGGAGCCTATCCCAGCTACCTATGGATGTGTCACCAGTTCATCGCAGGGCTGACATATACAAACGCACAACCAATCGCACTCACATTCACACCTATGGGCAATTTAGATTAACCAGTTAACCTATCGGTGCATGTCTTTGGATGGTGGGAGGAAGCCAGTATACCCAGAGAGAACCCATGCAGACACAGGGAGAACATGCAAACTCCACACAGAAAGGTCTGCCCAGGGAATCAAACAAACAACCTTCTTGCTGTGAAGTAAGCTGATCAACCAGTGGATCTCAAAGGTGGTGTGAGTAGATCATGTACCATACCACCTGAATGAACCTTTTTGGCACAATACTCTTCTCTTCTTTTTTTTTTACTTTATTTTAATTTAATTACCCATTTTAATTTATTGTTATTTATGTTTTATTGATCATGTTTTAACTGTAATTGTGTGTTTTTACCTTGTCTCTTTTCCATTTTTGTAAAGCACTGTGAATTGCCCTGTGTATGAATTGTGCTATACAAATAAACTTTGCCTTTCCTTGCCTTACCATTCAGTTATTTTTTTTTTTTATGTCAGACTATCAAGACCAGAATAGCCCATGTAAGAAACCAAAAATGTACCATTTCCATGTGGAATGGGAGGAGGACTTATCCTATTGTCTGATCTGTCAATCTATCATTCCTTTTCCAAACTAGGGAAATGTGGAGAGGTACTTTGGAACTGTTGATAAAAACTATGACAATAACTTCCCTCTAAAAGGCCAGCGGAGAAAGAGAAAAGTGAAGGAACTGAAATCACAGTTAATCAGTCATTTTTCCCACGTGAAGTCCAAATAGCGTTCCTCTATTACTGATGATCATTGGGGAAGTCTGTTGGAGGCTGAATACAAGTATGAAACCCTGTCTGAGGTCATTAGGATAAGGTACTGAACAGAAATGTACTGAAGTGTTTTGTGCCAAAAAGGTTCATTCAGGTGTTCTAGGTACACCTGGTATATTATGTGTGTATGTGCAGTAGACTGTATTTACATATTTGAGTGCTTCAATGAAACTAGTCTCTAAAAGCGGGACATGGGGGGTAAAAATTCAAACAAGATGTAGACTAATGTTATGCAGCAACTTTGGAAGCAATGTGGGGCTGTTTTAAAAATAATTACTCACTGAGAAAAGAGAAACTATTTTTCAGATAAACACATTTTATTTGACGCGTGCATACAAAAATCCGCATGTAACAATAAAAAGGACACGAAAATTACGCACTACCGTTTTGTTGCATATCTTTTTATTCTCTCACAGGTACATTTTGGGAATCAAAGTAAATATGCAAGGCAGAGTGTTTCACAAAAAGGGCCGCTGTTGCAATTTATTTGTGTTCAAAGTGAACACGAGTGGACGGGATGGGTTACGCGCGAAACCTCAAATGAGACTGCCAATTCATGAAAAACTCACATCTGGATTAGAAAACAACTAGGACCATCAAATTTAACACAGTGTCTTTATTTATAGCGGTATATTTCAAGCCATATTTTCAAGATAAAATGCACTGACACCTAGGTAGCTTTTCCTGTCCCAATTTTGGCCCTATTTTTGGCCCCAATATTTTATTAAAGAAAATTCATTCATTTTGGGTTTGTGAATTTTTTTGCATTTATCTGAGGTCACCATTAGGTACATCCTGGGGGAAATATGTCTAATTTTTTCTTTTATTAATGGGGTCTAAAAAAAAGCTGGCAAAGTGCCAAGTACCAAAATTAACCCAGTTTCATGAAAAGATCCATTTAGTTATTTTTAGTGTAGGTATTGACTAAGTCATTTTGACTAAGTCATTGTAAAAGTAGTGTGGGCACCCCTGATCTATGCACTGACCTGATCCATATGAGCAAAACAACTATAGCAAGTGGTGCCAGGCACAACAAACCCCGCCCCCTTTACCTGATTTGCCCTATCTCTTATCATTGCGAAAACACATTTTTGGTGACCTTGACCTTTGACCTACATTCACCAAAATTTAATGGGATCTATTCTGGACCACCTCACACCTCTCCTGAAAATTTCATGGAAATTGGTCCAGTAGTTTTTGTGTAAAGTGCAGACAAACAAACAAACAGACTATAAAAAAGAACCAAAAACAATACCCTCGCCTCCCTTTTGGGGGGCGGGGCAACACAAACATCCCACTGCACACTATCACATGGAAGTAAAGTAAACACAGAAGCCACTGAAGTCAGCATTGTTAGTTTCACTTTTATATTTCAAATGCACACCGGTTACGACACGTCCTCATATAATAATGTGGTCGCTGCTGTTTTCTGTGTTTGTATTCAATAAGTGACTCCTGCCAGCAAACAGCTGCGACAAATCCCATGTGCACACCCAGTGGTTTGATATGAGTACAGACTGAGGTCACTTTGCAATAATCCAACCTGTTTTGAACCTAATTTAGGATCATATATAGAAGCGACCTGGATCAGAATGGAACAGATCAGACTCCACATGATTTGTGATGTTCAAGCTGTTATGAGTAAAACAGATCTACGTCCCAAATTAATGAGAAAATAACGATTTGATCATGAGTTATGTATGAGTCTGTATTTATTGAGAATCATTCTTGCAGCTCTTAAGACTTTCTGAACTGTGACAACATTTAAGCTCATCCTTGAGTTCAGTTTGTCGCAGCAGTGGACCGTGACTTACATGAAATGCCCGGTGTCATTATTTCCAGCCATGGCTGAAGATTTGAGTTTCTGAACCAGGATCCGGATCACATTCACAAAGATGACTATGTTGATCTGGAAGAAATACATGCACGTCATTATCCAGATGACACAACTCACTCAGAGAGTTAAAACACATTCTAATAAAAATTAATTGATCTAAACCCAGCAATAATCCTGCTTCCGAGCACATGTTGAGGTGAAATGTGTCTTTGAAAAACAATTTGATCGGTAATGTCAGCTCCACTCACCAATAGAGAAGCCGTAATCGGTCCTTTAATAATCCACCAAATAGCAACGTTATCATTGTCATCCCAGCAACTGCAATTAATGACAGAGTAACTATTACATCACAGTTTAATGTAAGTCAAAACATGAAAAAATAAAAGAAATATAATCAGTCTCAATTTTCAAGGCTCATGTGCTTATACTTAGTTTTATTGTATTCTAACAAAATGCAGTATAAACTTTATTATTTTATTTAGTATCTCTTTCTCATTACTTTAGTTTGAACACATCATTTCATTAAAAATGACTTATCAATTACTGATGATATGTTATGTAACTGGAGCTTTCACGGAAGCTGTTTAACATGCATTCATTCCGAATGTAATGAGGTGATATCAGCCAGAACATGTTATGTAACAAGTCATACCCTCTATCGTCGTAGAAGAATCTGGTCAACACCCAGAGTATAAGAACTGTTGACGGGAGACCTTCAGCATAAGAGCACAGATTAATTATTCATGTTGTGTGTATCTGTCAAGTAACATTAATCAGAGCAACACTGACGCGCCAACTCAGATGTTCACTGCATTTTTTCATAAAAAATATCATTAGGTCTAAAAGAAAAAAATACGGTGTTGGCACTCTCTTTGGATCTAATGTATCCATCTGCTGCTTCCATCTCTGTACCAGAAGTAGAAACAGACTCGGGATAAAAGCAGGAGACAGAAAAAAAAAATGATGAGGCACATCACAATCAGAACCTCTAACTCAGAGACACATATACGGTGTTTTCATGTCATAAAAACACAGATACAAAGAACACGCAGACTTATTTTCAGAATCTGCAAAGAAACAGCTACATCGGGTTATATTTTAACCTATATTTTACATAGGTTTACATTTCTTGAAATATTCTAAAATTTTAGATTGTAGGTTTATGATTAGTGTAATGTTTTGTTGAAACTGTAAATTGCCATGCAGTTTTAGCAATAGTATAGGGCATGTGTCAGGAACTTTTACTATCTGAAGAGCCATTTTAGCCAATAAATCCTTATGTTTTACTTCAAAGTGGTGACTGTGAGGAGCTCCTTAGGATTAGTTGGTAAATTCAACGTTTCAACCAAACCTGGTCCATATTCACAAACAAACTCACTATTGCTTCACTTTGACTTGCATTTCATAACTTGTTTTCCCTATTTCTCACCCCTTCATTCTGACTACTCCATCTTCAGCAACTCATTATAAACACACACACACATATTCACACTCTTATACACACAATCTTCTGCCACCCTCTACACCTCATTTATATTAATGCTTTACACAGCATACAACAGCAATACACACATCTCCAAACGTGAATGCACATACAAGTTCAACTCAATTATGCGGCTTGTTTTTGTGTTTCTTTGTTTTGTTCAATTTTTTCCCCCTCTTTTTCTCTGTTTTGTCTCGTTTGAAGTTGTCTAGTTTTGTCAAAGGGGATTTGTTTTAGTATGCCTGTCCTTGTACATAAATGTAAAAACCCTGTTAAATAAAGAATTATATTTTTTTTAAAAAGGATTAGTTGGTAAAGAATATGTCAAGATTAAATCTAAGTTTCATTGTATGTACAAAACTACAAAGAAATTACAGAACTACACCAAAGAAAATTGTGACATAATTGTGTTGTGCAGCTGATATGTGAAGGCTTTCTTTGTAGTGAAGTATACAGATTAAATGGCATCAGTGTCATAAAATAAAAAGTAATCTTCACTGCTACTCGTACTTCTGTGTTTGCATTCATTTGGAGTGTAGTTTACATTTTTACAACTATAAAACATCAGAATGACTTAATGGTTGCAACAATAACAGCAAAAAAAAAAAGTGTCTTCCATATGTGTTTTGATAAAGCCACATGGAGCCACTGGAAAAAGGCTCAAGAGCCAAATGTGGCCCTGGAGCCAAAGGTTGCCCATCCCTGGTGTAGGGTTTATGGTAGAATGGACCATCCAGAAGCATGTCCGTGCTGTGACTGGTGGTTTGACTATGTGGTTATGATTGGCTAATTGGATGGTACGATGTTTAGATAGAACGGTAAAATCTCACCCAATCCAGTCTGCCCCATCTGACCTTATAATGGTCAGTGGTAAGAGAAGTACATTGTTATTTACCGTTTAATCCACAGATGTTTGTCTATTTAAAATATCATTTATAACTCAAGGAAGAGGCCGTGTGTTCTGACAATAGTGTGGTAACAACTAGTTCTGTGTAAAACAGCTCAGTGAACTCCAGCTGTCATTTCACCAGCAAGAATATCGATGTAACCTTGTTATTTCAGTCTTCATGTGTAATAGTGCCTGAAATTCACCACAAGTCTGATCATGTTGAAGTTCAAGAGACGCATTCACTGACTGAAACTTTGCAGAGGTAACTACAAAGACATCACCTCTGACTTTTAGGTGTGTAGTGTCTGTATTTATGTATTTTCACTGTCTGTTGACTTGTAAAATTATCTTTTAAATAGACAAACTTCGTGTGCAAATAATGGCAATTATCAAACAGGATCCAAAAATGACTTCACTCTTGCGATTGACTTTGATTCAACTTTTGTATTTCTGAAATGAGGTCCCATGGGACACAACTGGAAGGGGAAGGATTAATATTTAAGGCACCACTAAGTGCTAATCCTACTAACCTTTCGTTTGTTTAGTGGTTAGGGTTAGTGTTGTGGCATGCAACAAGTAAAGGCTCTGTATATCTGAACTCAAAACTTATAAAGTTATATATATATATATATATATATATATATATTTTTTTTTTTTTTTTTTTTTTTTTTTCAAA
>JAPQRP010000011.1:21850285-21862507 GCA_037367295.1 Apogon hyalosoma | reverse complement strand
CCAATAGTTTTGCTACTAAAGAGTTAACAAACAAACAAGCAATCAAACTAAACCAAAAACAACACCCCTTGCCTCCCCTTTGGGGGGGCAGGGTAAAAAAAGAACATATTGATGTCCATAATCATGCAGAATCACACAATAATGCATCAAATGCAACCTCTACATGGAGACCAACTGTATTTAGCCTTTCATATTCCTGTATAGATGTCAGTTTTCCTTTTAACAGTGAATTATTTCATATTTATTACATTGTTGAAAGGTTTCCATATACATTTAACTGTAGCTGTTGTATGTCATAATCACATGGAGTTGCTTCCTGTCTGTTGCTTTTAAAATGTGTTTTCCTGTTTTTTGTTTTTTTAAATTAATGAACATACCAAACAAAATGCTTCACAAGCATTACATTCCTAATAAAAGCTGCAGCTTTATGGCCTTTTTTATTCCTTCATTACATAATGACTGCATGCATAAACAATAAAATACCTTACAAGTTGTAAGTACAGTTAAATTAAATTTTCTGTCAATATTTGATAAACCTGGATCCTTATTCATAGAATACATGCATGAAAGGGTCTGAACGTTCAACTAAGGCAAGAAAAATAAGTATCATATTTATCATAATTTATGTGGTATACTGTTTCTCTTTCTGTCATACTTTTAAATCTTTATTTAAAATACAAAATGTTTGTCTTTTCATTTTATCGAACTCAGACTGCACTACTTTTATGAGTTCAGATAATAATAAAAAAAATAATCAGGATAAGCACAAGAGCACAAAATTATGTTTCACAGATGTCTTTTTGTCATGCTACATCATGTCTTTTGTGTCATATATTGACATCTTCTTTTTACGTCTCAATTTTGTCTTCCTGCATCCTTTATACTGTTTTTTTAATCCCTTTGGAACTCTTACATTTTTTTCCTGTTGCTGTGTCATTTAAAATATTTCTGTTTTATTGCATATTTTATGCCATTTTCTGTACCTTGGGCATTGTTTTGTTGTGTCTTACAAAAATTTAATAGTATGGCATAATAACTTTCTAGTTTCTTCATCCTTCACTCAGGACCAAAAATCTGCCTTATCCATATACACAGATACAGTGGTAGTTTTACTATTATTATTATTAGTAGTAGTAGTAGTAGTACCCAGCCAGCATGTCCATGTGGGCCCCAGAAAGGTTACATTTGGGCTGCATATAAGGGTCCCACATGGGTTTGTCCGCAGTTTCCATAGTGGCCCCACATGTTTGCCCATATCAGAATCAGAATCAGAATCTCTTTATTGTCACTGTATCAAGCACAATGAAACTGAGGTAGAGCTCTCAGGTTCAGTGCAGGAATTTATAGACAGACAACAAATATCAGTAAAACAACAACAAATATCAGTAAAAGGCACAGTTATTTAGATTAAAAATAAAAAGTATTGCAAACTAATATATTTGTAAAACAGAATTTAAGTAGTGCAAATGACATGAGAAGTAATGCAAATGACATGAAAGATAAATATGGTGGGATAAACAACGTGAAAAATAAATAATATGAGATATTCACACCTCTGATTCTGATTCCAATATGGGCAAACACATGAGGCCACTGTGGAAACTGCTGACAAACCCATGTGGGACCCTTATATGCAGCCCAAATGTGACCCTTCTGGGGCCCACATGGACATGATGGCTGGGTAACATTAATATATTAACATACATTCTTTCCTGTGCATTTGTAATGAATGTGAATATTCTTCATAAATGGCACACGTGTCAAATCTTTGACTTTTGCGCATTAATGCACAAGCAGCATTTGTGTCACATACTTCACTGACGGTTTCACTTTGTTGTAAATTCACATTTCTCGAAATAATTAATGCCAGTTCACTGGGGTCAAGAAAGGCAGGAACAAAATGAGTCAAAACAGTTCAATTTCATACATTTCTAAAAAGCGCTCTGTGTAAAGGTTGGTACAATTATTTTTATACTGTTATGACATTTCTCCGTAAAAGACACTGAACCCTATCCAGAACATCCACAGATGAGAAATGCTATGGTGATTTTCATCTTCAGAGATGTCATATCAGTGGCAAATCCAGGAAAAAATTCATGTGGGGAGGGGCACAGGAGAAGGGTGAGGTTCAGGGTCAGAGCCGTGGCGGGGATTCAAGAGGGTGAAGTGAAGCAAAATTAACAGTAGAAATGTTCTGAATCACATAAAACTGTATTTTTCTATCATCATACACTAAACAATACTGATACTGAATACAGTTTAACCTCACTAATGTGACCACTTTTGGAACCAAAGCAAAGAGTTGGCTCAGTTATGGCATTAAATTCCATTGCATTCCAAATAATATGCAGTACTAGATACAGTAGAGGTACTGGTCTATGTTTGACAACTTTGTGTGATTTCATCAATCACTGGCTGTGTTGTGCAGCAACTCAAAGATATTTAACATTCAGCCCATGCAGTTCTATAGTTCTGACTTTACTGTAATAATACATTACATTCCTTCTGTGGTTGCCCGTTTGTTTTTCGCGTAGAATTGACAATTGTGCTACAAGCTAAAATATCCT
Source organism: Apogon hyalosoma (assembly GCA_037367295.1). Classification (NCBI taxonomy): domain Eukaryota; kingdom Metazoa; phylum Chordata; class Actinopteri; order Kurtiformes; family Apogonidae; genus Apogon; species Apogon hyalosoma. Next base: position 21,859,940 of record JAPQRP010000011.1, on the reverse strand, counting down.
TTTCATAGAATACCTCTTAATACAAAATAATACACTAGGTTATTGTAGTACAGGTGTTGAGGTGATTTCAGTAAAGTTCATCCTTTAAATTATTTCTGGTTTAAACAGATTTAAATCTCTTTTAATCTCATATTGAAGCCAATGATCTTTACTGTGTCACATATTTAATTTTCCCATTATATGAGCTTTCACGTCTTCTAAATTGGATGGTGTGACAGCGTTGTGAAGGGAAGCTGTCATTCTTGTGCACTTGAGTACATTAGGACTGATATTTCCTGTCTTGGATCATTTCACCCCTTATTAGTGCTTTGAGACAGAAAGTGCGACACTTGCCTGTGGTTACGTACTAATGCTCATTTGTGGTTAGCGTCCATTTGGAAATGTTAGGTGTTCCTGTCCCTGCGCTGGTGTTTTGTGGGATTTTACTCCAGAGAACAAGGAGGGGAGTACAGAAGTACTGAAACAAATAAAGCATCAACAGGACACTCGGCCATTACCTGGAGGCAGCAGAGTAAAAGCCTGCCCACTGAGAGCGAAGACTGTGGTCTGTTTGACTCATCTGCAATTTGGAACCTATGATGAGTGATCATTTTCATCTAAGTAAAGAGGAAAGAGCATTATACCCTAATGATCATGACCTTACATTATATTGATCCTTTCCTTTCCTAATGACAGTACTGGGACAAGGACAATGGCAAACCTACACCTCACGAACAGTCAGGAGAAAAAGAAAGTACAATCTCCACGAATTATAGGGTTTTACACATCAGGACATAATGAAAAATCCTTCTGTCCTTACCAGGTTTTAAAATTCCAAGTCTAATGTCACATGAAAAAGAACATACAATAGAGTCAAAAAGGAGTAGCAGTGCATGAAAAACTAAACAGAAGTCCACCATTAGCTCAGTAGCTTGTAGAACCACCTTTAGCAACAATAATGTGAAGATATTGGTCATTTCTCAAAACACATTCTTGTCTGTTCTCATGTTCTCGCATCAAGTGAAACGTCATCAGTCGGGGCCTAAGGACTGTTCCATTTCAAAGTTCACACAAACCAAGAACATATGGAAAACTCGGATGTTGTGCTCATCTGCTGGCTTAAACCAAGGATGCACTGGTTGGTGACTCATCTAGACTTGGCTGGGAAATGTCCCAAGATGTACTTTGTGCCACTCTCCAGTGCAACGGCAGCTTTTGTGACAACTTAAATCAAATCAAATTTTATTTATATATCGCCAAATCATAACAGAAGTTATCTCATGACACTTTACATATAGAGCCGGTCGAAACCAGACTCTAATTTACAGAAACCCAACAGAATCATCCAGGAGCAAACACTAATTCATAAATGTTTTATTGAGTAGATGACCATCATGACATGATGTGATAAAATACTGGAACATGCACGAGAGGCAGGATAGCAAAAAAAAAAATACGTCTGTATTATCAAGATATGGGATTCAACTAAATTTGTTGTAGTTTTGAAAAATATATAAAATGTATAAAAAATATAGATGGCATGTAAATAGTTGTACAAATGTATTGAAATCAAATCAAGTGCCACTACTGTATTTCTGCCATCACGTCGCTAACACACAGCCGTTCCAGTTACAGAGAGACTTGTGTTCTTAGGAAGTCCATTGTCTGGGACCGTTCTTACCAAGACCGTACTCGCCGAGTTCACAAGACCGTACTCGCAAACTTGATTCTGAGAAACAGCCATTGTTTTCTGTTTGACTTTACTGATCTCCTCCCATTGTTGTGGAGTTTTGGTCCATTCTTTCTTACAACATTGTTTCAGTTCATTGAGGTTTGTCATCATTGGTTTGTGCACAGCCCACCACATCATTTCAGACTTTTTTTTTTTCTTTTTAGTCATTCTGTTATACATTTTCTGGTGTGTTTCAGATCATTGTCCTGTTGCATGACTCCAATTTCAGCCAAGCTTTAGGTGTCAGCCAAATGGCCTCACACTTGACTCTGGAATACACTGGTCTACAGAGGAGACATTGGTTGACTCAATGACTGAAAGGTTCCCTGGTTCTATGGCTGCAAAACAAGTCCAGCTCATCACCCCTTAACCTTTGTGCTTAACAGTCAGTATGAGGTATTTGTGCTGATATGCTGTGTTCAGTTTTTGCTAAATGCGGCACTATGCATCATAGTCAAACATCGTCACTTTGGTCTCATCACTTCAAAGGATGGTTTTGGACAAGTCCTGATTTCTTCATATGCAGCTCTGCAAACCTAAGCTGCGCTGCCATGTTCTAGTTAAAGAGAAGAGGCTTGTTTCCTGACAACCTGTCCAAACAAGAATAAACAAGTGATGCCAGGCACAACAAACCCCACCCCTTGCACATATTTCACTCATTATAAGTAAATGTGAAGATTTTAAAAATTCATTAAAAATTTGAACTTTGACTTACTGTTCCCAAAATGTAATGAGATCTATTTTGGGTCACTGGCAATCTATAAAGTCAATTTGGTATGAATTCAACTGATAGTTTTGCTGCTACAGACATATGAAGTTTTGCCCAGTATAAGTAAATAGGGAAAAAAAGATTTTAAAAATTCATTCAAAAATTTTAACTTTGACCTACTTTTCCCAAAATGTAATGTTATCTATTCTGGGTCACTGGCAATATATAAACCAAATTTGGTATGAATTCACCCAATAGTTTTGATGCTACAGACATTTGAAATTTCACCCATTATAAGTAAATGGGGAAAAAAGGTTTTTAAAAATTCCTAAAACATTTTAACTTTGACCTACTGTTCCCAAAATGTAATGAGACCTATTCTGGGTCACTGGCAATCTATAAACCTAATTCGGTATTAATTCAACCAATAGTTTTGCTGCTAGAGTATTAACAAACAAACAAACAAACTAAACTAAAAACAATACGCCTTGCCTCCTCTTTGGGGGTGGGGTAATAAGCCAAACTTGTACATGCTTTTTCTAGTTTTACTGTCATGGACTTGAATATTTAACATGTTAACAGGCCTGTGAAGTCTGGGATGTAGCTCTTGGCTTTTAGTCATTTCTCTGAGCATTACAGTCTGACCTTGGGGTGAATTTGCTGGAACATCCACTTCTTGGAAGACTGGCGACTGTCTTGAATGTTTTCACTTGTGAATAAGATTTCTAACTGTGGAATGATGGATTTCAAATTGTTTGGAAATAACCTTTGAACCCTTCCCAGATTGATGTGCAGCAAAAAAAAAAAAAAAAAAATTGCTTATCTGCGTTCATTGCTAATGTCTTTCCCGCTTCTCTATTTTGGCTTCATTTTTGTTAAATAAATAATGACACAGTGGAATTGGTTGTATGATGTTTTACCCTTGAGGTTAAATGTATATAATTTTAGAATCTGGTGAGGGCCGGATGTTTTTTATTATGTCACAATGTGTAAACCCACTGGATCCAAAGAGGGTGTGTGTTCTTTTTCTCATGACTGTACATTGACTTTACAATGTCTGTCTTTGAATTGAAACATATACATCACCAGACTTTAAAAATGTAGATTCTGTCCTCATTTACCAATTTAAAAGATAAAAACATGCATTTTGTAACACTTAAATATTCACACTGAAGTTACTTGTTAATGACTGTTTATGAATAAATATCAAGTAGTATGTTTTATACTATGTAACTAGTACATGCACAGTACATAGAAAACTTCTGCTATATTAAACAATAACAAGTACAGGTGTTCGCTACCTCTACATCTAAAAGTATTGAATTGATTCGACTATTTCTGCAACCACTTACATCCTCTTTATAGTCTCATTGGTGACAGAAAATCCTGCATCATAACTCAGGCCAAGGAGACAAGATTTTGCATCATTTCTCCTGCCAGAGATCTCCCCGGGCATATATAAACCTTGCCAACAAACATAAATGAATAATTCATACTGACCTCTTTCATCAGAGAGGCTCTAACTTGCATTAGCACAGCAGATTATCCAGAAAAGGTAATTATACTTAGCAAAGTGCACAGGCAGAAAATAGGATTCCTAATACTATGTATTTCACTCATGTACGTTTTTATTACTCCTGACTCTCAATGAGATGTTCTGGCTACCTGCCCAGAGACTGCAGATAGAAATTAGCGACTGTCAAGTTAAATCTGGTACAATGCATCTCTTCTTGAATTGGAGAGTAACATCCATGTGCCTGGGTCCCTGACAGATAAATAAACTGGAAAGATAATTATAGTTTACCTGTACTGGTCGTGCTTTCGACATTGTGAGATGTATATTACTTATAAGCAAGAAAGGTGCAAATTCAGTCAAAAAAATAACCATAAATGCATCACACTGGACCTTTTTATTATGTGAATTACGTGCCGGGGCAGAACCTATGGGGAGCAGCCACTGGTGGTTGGAAGTGACGTGCCATTGTTGTTTTCAGGTGATCGAGTGCAGGAAAACAAGCAGCAGTCAGTGAGCAAGATTGAGTGGAAACCATGTGTTCCTGCTTGTTATTTGTGCAGTCATAAGCTTTGCACTCCGCCATTGTCATAGGGATGCAACTCAGCATCAGCTGATAATGTGTCTGGTGTCTGCTGCACGGGGTCGGTGACCAGTCCATCACAGCCCAGGTAATCAGAAAATACAATGTTACTGCATCACTACCAGAGCTGGAAGAGCTCGTGAAGGAGGAAACATGTCTCTGGCCATGTCTAACTGATGGAGCAGTGACTTAGGACTCTCTGGCACTTGACAACGGGCTATGACTTAAGTTACCTGATGGACAGGGCTGGACTGGCCACATGGAGTACCGGTCGTTTTCCCAGTGGACTGATCAATATTGGGGCTGAATCCATCGTTTTTTGTTTTTTTTTGTAAACTACAGTAACCCTCCCAAAAAGGGGAGATAGACATGTAATTGGTTCAGTGGTTTGTCTTTCATCTAAATGGTCGATCCTTGACCTTGAGTAGCACCGACCCACCGAGCTGCAGACTCAGCACAGAGGGGACAGTTGGCCCACTGGCTTGTCCATTTTCAGAATACCTGGCCCAGTGGCCCTATGAAAGAGGCTACAGCAGCCCAGGAGTCCCACCCCCTCATCCAATCACGTTTATCAAAAAAGTAGTGAGAGAGTTATCAGAGAGTGATAGTATTGTCTTACCAACAAAAAGAAATTAATAAAACGGAGAAGGCAACAAAAAAAATGCAAAGGCGAGAAGAGAAGAAAAGAAAAGCTCTGGCAGCTGAGGCTGCAACGAGTAAAAAAGCACGATGATGTTTGTAATGTTTGCTGCAGGGGCCATGGCTAGTAGCAAGGTGGCTGCTGCTTCACCGGGTCCCTCAAGGCAACAGCAGATGGTATGGGGCCAGCACGAGTTTGACAGTGAGTCTGATGAGGATGGAGACGGTAAAACCACCAGTAACATGGTCTGCAGTCGGATGTTGAGGCAGACGTTACACTGTGCGAAGGAGGTGGTGATGTGGTAAGCTGAATAACATGTATGTATGTATGCTTTACTTTCAACATCACGTTATACAGTTCACATCAGTCAAGCACTGACTAACTGCTGTTACAATATTATTGTAACAATAAAACGGGATATTGTTCAGTAAAAGCGGTGGTGTTAAGGGCTTTTGTGTATGTACATTAACGGGACGAGTCGGTACAGCACCTGTCTGCAGATTTGTGGTGGGCTGGTCTGGACCAAAAAGTCCAGGGCCAAATTTTTGTCCCAGTCCAGCCCTGCTCATGGAACCGCTACTATTTTATGTGATCTTTTGAAATAGCTAGCAATGAAAAGTCACTACAGGTACCCTTTAAGTTACAACTGACCTTGATTGCTGGAGAAATGCTGGAAAACTTCAGAGCAGGATACGTTGACCACCTGCCCGACTTCAGCTCGTCGCCAACATCCAATCTCATCCCATTCAGTTTTACATCCTGCAAATACAAACAAGGAGCAAAATTCAAACACCTGGTAATTGGTACAAGACTTACAATACTTTTACTATTTTTACATCATTCAGTTACACAAAACATCCACTTTGAGGCTTGAGTAATACAACATTACTTAAATCTTCATTATGAGGATATTACATTTTTGGCCACATTTCTGTATCCATAGACCAGTGATGGGCCATTCGCTTATATTATTAAATATATTTTTGTGTTTTCCTCTAGGCAGCTCAACCCACTCATAGCAGGTGAAAAGGTAAAGGGGAATGTAAGCATGAAAAATAAATGAAATAAAAGCATATTTTTATTTATTCTTTGCATAATTTTGAAGGTTTATCATCTTTTATTCCCCACTGTAATGGAATGTATCCCTTTTATGAACTACATGTGAAGGATTTTTTCTTATATTATTAAGGAGAAGCAATGTTTCCGCTCGACTGAAAATATACCCAAATGATTCAAGCATAAGGAAAACAGAGCATGTTTACTCCCAATAGCTAGTTTATGTCCCACATAAGCAGCTTAAGCAGTTTTTTCCCTGTATTATTTGTAAAAGCAACGTTATTGTGCTGCTCTAAATATAGCCAAAAATGACACTTTTGGGAAGAGCATCTGATACCTGTGTGACAGTTGAGTGTTTTAACTGTCTGACGACATTCCTGTAAATTGAACAATGTCCTCAACTCCTACAAACAGAGGGATTTCTCAGAGGACAGTATGCTTCACGTTATCGCCTGCTTTCATCGCTTCAGCCACATCAAGTTCCCATCAGTGCAAACACCATCTTCATATACAGGTGACCCGATTATCCAGTCGCAAAAAGGAAATTCCTATTAATCCTGACTAATAGGCTGTCAGATTCTCTCCACACATCTGGACTTGTCTTGTCATGTTTCTGTAAATGAACTGTGATAAAAGCTTTTGTCTAACATCACACCTGCCAGGTTCTTCCATCCACTGTCCTACATTTCTATAGATAGAATATGATCACAAATAGACATATGTCCACTGAAACCCAGTGACGGATTACTGTGTCTGGGGCAACGTCAGACCAGTTCAGTGCTTGTTCGCTGAACCAGTGAGGAATAAAAAACGACCAATGCAAAGAGTGTTTCATTTATCCCCACGGCTGAAGTGAAAACCAAAGAAATGTCAAACATATTTTCTGCAGGAACTCTCTGCTGTGAAAAGAAAAAAAAAACAACTTTATTCTCCCCGGGCACTTTAAGTTTCGAGGAACATAAAAATGTTTCAAGCGGCCTGGAGCAATTGCAGACTAGAGCATAAACACAGTCTGTCTGCAGTAAAATTAGAGCTCTAACTCTTCACTGAGGCTGAGACATATTAAAATGTGTTTATTCATCCAAACAGTTCACTTTTATTAATTGGCCCGTGGTGGAAAGGATATTGTAGATGGTCCAAACATGGCAACAACAGACAATAACCAGTAATGGCACATGCTATTCTATGTTAATCATTCCAGAGCTAAATTTGATTGAGTGATTGCGACTCATCTGCTGGTGTATGTGTGTATGTGTGTGTGTGTGTTTGTTTGTGTGTATGTGTGTGTGTGTGGGGGGGGGGGCAATTTAGTTTTCAAGAAATTTATTACAACAACAAAAAGCTGCTTAAGAGATTATAGATATGAAAGCATCTAGTTCAGGCTGTTATCCTCACAGGAAAGACAATTGTACTGAAGTTTTTGAAGTAAAGGATTCATGGTGACGTGCATGGATTTATGGATTTTAAAAGGAGGAGACTTTTATAAGTATTTATCTCTAAAAGCACAGGAACAGTTGCAGGTACCAGGCTTTTATTTGAAGGCCTGTATTAGAATCAGGTCTTTGTTTCTAATTTCCTCTGTTTATTTAATACAGTCTCCGTTAGTACCAAACCACATTTTGATCCACTGTCTTTCAATGTTCTGCTTTTCTACAAAAAGAAGACTTCCTTTATCACTTTAAAAGTCCTAGACTATAGCTTTGGATCCAGAAAAAATGGAAAAGGGGGGGGTGTGTGCTTTATATACATAGATATGTGATATCCATCTCTGAATTGTTATATTCCTGCTCAGCAGGACTGCTTGCTTTGTTTACAAAACATGCTGTGCATTACGGTCAGATTTCACAACACAACAAACACCCTGAGCCCTAAAGCTTAGATGTAAATGTTACAGCCCAAAAAGTACCAAGACAATCAGATAGCAAATAAGTCAAATTAGGCCAACCAAGGTTTAGCTCAATAGGTAATGCTTTGGACTCCAATGCATAAGACTGAGGTTTGATTTTTGGTCAAAACAGCAATATTTTCTGCCAATTTTCAAATGGAGTGCGGCACTGAGGGCACCGGTAGGTAAATCTGTCAGTGGTGTCCTCTGGTAGTATCTATGAGTTTCTACAAATTTTGGTGGAAAATGTAACTCATACTGTACCTATAGTGACGGAAAGTAACACTTCAGATGAGTGATCTACCCCAACAAAGTTATGAGAATAGCTGGATTATATTGTTGAATGTATTAAATTACATTTGTAGGAGTGACAACACATTATATGGCAGACATCGCAAATGTATTCAAGTTAGTGAGTTATATCGGTAGTTACAACTCTGGAAATTTTCAAAGCAGTTTCCTACCGCATAAGGAGCTGCAAGTTCAATCTTTTTAAAAATGTTACTTATTAGCACAAAACTGATAAGAATGACATGTAGATACTTTTTGTAGTGTTGCTTTGGACATTTTTATGGCTATTTAGGTAGAGGAAAATATATATTTGATTATAATACTGAAAATCTGAAGGCACAGTATATTTCATCACCTGCTTCAATTTGTTTTTTTTCCATTTCATTAATCTAGATATTTCCACCATGAACTACATGAACTGATGGCATAAAATGGCCAGAAAAATGAACAAAAACACACAAAAAGTTGTGATTTTTGGTTTCCTGGGTTGGACTCCCAAAAGTTAACCCCCAGCAGATAGTGTCAAATTTTTTTTTTTTTTTTTGTGAAATTCTTGCAGATTCATGTATGATTGGAAAATATTTGGTAATTGAGGAAAATAACAGCATGTGAGATTCTTCATATTATATAACATTTTGGGTGGTTAGATGATAAAGCAAGCTGGAGAACTGTAAAAACTGAGTAGCATGAGCATGTAGTGATTGCCTATGTATAACATGTATGTATGATTTACATGAAAATTACAGCTCCAGCTCATTATGGGGTAATCACAAATTTAGACGGTCTTCAGTCATTAGGGAAAATCAAGGAACATCAAGACCATCTATATCACGTAGATAGAGGAGAATAACCAGACTAAAGTGTTGATGCATTGGCTAAACAGAATCCTTTCCCCCTCATCTTCTTGGAGTCGGAATTATCTGAGCTGACAGTGATGCCTACATCATGCAGTGATTGGACACGGAGAGGTAAGAGAAAAACAGGATTTACAGTAAGATGTGGATGAAGTTGTTAGTTTAAAGATGACACCCTTATTCATCCTGCAGTTGTCAAAATGACAAACTGCCGCTGGCACTAGAAGAAGTATCAAGGCATGAGGAGAGTCATTAGGACTGAATGTATGTGCCAAATTTCATGGCAGTGTATCAAACTGTTGTTGAGATTTTGCATTCTGGACAAAAGCGATAGCCACACTGTAAAAAATGACTGTAGAATTAACACTAAAAAGTTGTAAAATTGCAACATAAAAAAACTGTTAGTGAAAATA
>JAPQRP010000011.1:21770743-21793637 GCA_037367295.1 Apogon hyalosoma | reverse complement strand
ATATATGACTTGGGGGAAAAAAAATTTCTTGGCATTTACAATTACAACAATATCTCTCTTCAAACATACAGAAAATGTGTATTTCAGAGGCCAGTGACATAAATCAACTAGTCTCACAAGCTTACTCTAAGCAATGTAAGTCTATTATTATCAAGGCCTGTTGAAAGGCAAAGAAAACTCAACAGATTACATAAAAAAAAGATGGGAGAAAGAACTGAATACTGTTATATCATGTGAATGGGACAATATGTGTGACTTTGCTACTTCAACCTCCTCTTCAGCCTACTGGTGAGAATTTAGTTGGAAAAATTTAGTACGGTTCTGTATAACGCCAAAACTACAGTTCTGTAGAAACCTAAATGCTTCTACATGCTGGACGGGTTGAGGCAAACCACACCCAAATTTTTTAGTCCTGAATGAAAATTACCACTTTTTTGGAAAGATGGAATAAAAATAGAACAGATTCTGGGTTTTAAATTAAAGCAACCCACTTGGCCACTACTGTTAGGAGATCTTCCTGATGATTTGACAATAAATGACAAATACCCTCTAAAAATCTTTGGTGCTGCAGCAAAAAAAAAACCAAAAAAAAAAACCAAACAAAAAAAAAAACAATCACTCATAAATGGCTCTAACTTGATCCACTGGTGCTGGAGGACTGGTGGAAAATTGTTGATGAAATTCACAAAATGAAGAGATTAACATTTAGGCTGAGGCTGCAAGCTGAACTTGGGGCCAAATGATTTAATTGCTTTAAATCCCATCAATGTGTGGTTTGTCTCACAGTCCTGTTGAAATGCTATATAAATTGTTACTCTAAAAATTTAATTAATTAGGTAACTTGATTGCTATTTCGTAACTGTAACCTAAATTATCATAACTATTAGATTGTGACCATTATCTGTTGTCGATTGTCGTTATGTTCTGTATGACCAAATGATAAATAACTAAAAACTAAGTGTCAAAAAAAAAAAGATAAGATAAGATATAGTTTATTGATCCTCCAAGGGGTAAATTCAGATGTACAGCAGCACGAGACAATAAAGAGAGAAGATAAAAAATATTTTAAAACCAACATAAATAGATAATGAGAAAAATCATGAGACAAAGATTAAAACATTTTCAAATACATTTCTAAATAGTTTCAGCAAAATTCCATACTTTACCTGACAGAGGTGACCAGGATGGCCGAGAGGTTAAGGCGTTGGACTTAAGATCCAATGGACAGTTGTCCTCGTGGGTTCGATCCCCACTCCTGGTAAAGTATTTATTAGTTTAATTTGCTTTATATATTCACCAGAGGAGGCCATCATTCAAAACATACTATACTAGAGTGCTTATTTCTGACGTACAATGCACAGTAATGCAGTTAACGAAATGACCACCTTGCAATGTGAGAAAAAAAAGCTCATTGGGGAAACCTTTCCTTGTGCTAGATGGACTCCCCTCAACAACATACCACCCCCAACATTTATATGTTTTCAAACTGAAAATGATTCACAACACAATCTGATGTTCAGTCATTACTGGTTACAATAGGGGTCACCAACCCTGGTCCTCGAGGGCTACTGTCCTGCATGTTTTAGATGTATCCCTTTTCCAACACACCTGATTCAAATGATCAGCCTGTCATCAAGCTCAGCAGAAGCCCGATAATGACCGGCAGGTGGACTGGAAGAGGGAGACATCTAAAACATGCAGGATAGTAGCTCTCGAGGACCAGGGTTGGTGACCACTGGGTTACAGTGACAGACGGAGTGTCCCAATTTGTTCACTCAGCATTTTGTTTTGTACGCTCAAAGACAAGGTTCCGAAAAGTTTGAAAGAAATATTCAAATAAAGAATTTGTTCAGAAAATGATGATCTATGACCCTTAATCTCTTGACCTTTGAAGATATGAGTGTTTTTTCCTCATCTTGAGCTTTACCTGAGAATGGCCAATGTTGAATAATCTGTAGTCAGCGTCATTAATGTGTACAGTGTCATTACATTGACAAAGGAAATGGTAATCGACTTCTGGAGAAGACCACTACCCCATTCTGGTGGGCATCCAGGGCTCAGACATTGCTTCCGGTGGACTGTTATAGGTACCTGGGTGTCCTGGGTAAACCATAAACTGGAGCTGTCAAACAACACAGATGCCTTGTACAAAAAGTGCCAAAGCCATCTTCACCTTTTGAGGAGACTGAGGTCCTCTGGAGTACACAGGCCTCTGCTGCAGACATTTTATGACTCTGTGGTTGTCTCTACTATCCACTACTCCTGTTGTTTGTGTGAAAACCAAATACTTCTAGTCTTATTAAACTGAAATCAGATCACTGCTTGTATGACAACTGCTCTGTGTTATGTAAAACTGATGGACTGATCCATGCATATTAACCCATAAAGACCCAGTGCTACTTTTGTGGCAGTTCCCACATGAAAGTCTCTCTAGTTCTACCTTTCTTAACTGATTTATCACCTTTTTTTTTTTTTTTAATAATATTATCCTCTGTATTTTGTAAATCACGTGTAAAGCATGTATTTTCCTACATCTAATTCACAGAGCATGTAGATGTTCATGAAAACTCAGAGTAAATTCAAAGTTAATTATATCAAAACAGAAGAAAAAGTCACTTTTTCAGCAAAGATATTGCTAACAATGTAAAAACAAGTGCAATTCACTGTCACTGATCCAACTCCATGGGTTTTACTGGTGAATCAGTGTTGTAGAAGATCACAGTGTTTTCACATTCACTATGGAGCCTCTGAACGTCCAAATGAGTCAAATCTGATGACCATGAAAAGACGACAAACTGTATTTTACACTAATTATTTACATGTATTGATAGGACTGGTGGATCCTCAGGTATTAAACGCTTTATATCTGTAGAGGGTTTGTGTCACTGGTGGATGTTTGGGTCTTTATGGGTAAAATAGGAAATTAAAATAGAATATGTGCAAAATTGTGCTAACATCGAAAATATATTAAGAAAGAAAATGCTGTCAAGCCACATAAAGTTTAAACTTGGAGTGTATAAAAGAATGTGTAGGCCAGCAGTGATTAATATATTTTCCGCCTGCAAGTCCGGAGAATTTATTTATTTATTTATTTATTTATTTATTTATTTATTTATTCGGCTGTGCAAGTTTACTTCTGTATCCGACAAGACAAAGCCTACTTCCTATCACCGAATGGGAAAAGACCACAACCACCAGATGAACTCGTCACCCAGACGGTCCTCAGGAATCATGGGAAATGTAGTCTTTGGCAAATACGGATCGTACCAGTCATAGCTAGGACAAAAACAATGTCTAAACAAGTTTTAAAACATTAAGATAGAATTATTCATGTCCATTTATGTTTATTTTGCATCCGGATTTTCAAAAACGTCACATATATGTTGAAATAATCGTTGTATTGGAGGACAGACCGAGGGCCACCCCCCCCTGTGGGTGCAGAATAGGGCCGCTCCGTTAATGCCAGTCCTCTTCTACTGTCGGATTACAGCCGAGGCAGGACGCCGCGGACCCTCACTGAGCCATAAAACGTCGAATAAAGTCACAAGTAAGTGCTGAGAAGTTGATTTTTTACAGCTCAAAACACGATCAAAGCTACCCAGCTGATAAACCCGTGTCATATTTGTGAATTGGTAGTTTTATTCGTGCCACGTGTTCAAGTGAACTACAACTTGGTGCGGCTGTCAAAAACTTGAGTACTTTAATGGAGTGTCAGGGTCTGCACGAGTCCCTGAACGCAACACGACATCTTTTTTAGTATATTATCTCTGCACCTGGTTTCTGAATATTAACTAAAGTGAAATAATTCCACATCTGAATCTTTTTTTTTTTTTTTTTAAATGCTTGTAATCTCTAACATATTAAATCAGTGCCCTCTGCAACGTGAGGTGTTTTATTTTCATAATGTCTCATTTCTTTGTTGGGTTTTGGGTGTAAAGCTCATTCAGCCTCTCATTCCAGTTTCCAAAGGTGAGTACTGAAGCTGCTCTCCAGCTGATGTACTAACACATGCCCTGGTCTACAGCTGCCTTTTGGTTTAGTGGAAGTAATTCACACATTCACCAGTTTATGGAGAACAGTCAGCTACAGCTAATGCAATTTGGTCCAACCTTTGTGAAGTTATCAGCATCTCTGGAACTATTTAGTGTTTCCAGTGTTTTATCTAGAACATTACATTTCATAGAGGGTTTCAAATTAAAGGAAACATTACAAACTTCATTTGGGTTGGACCTCTGGATGACTTTGTGTTAAGATGTAATAACTTTGGCTATGCATTCTGGGTTAAATGAACTAACAGTGCTATAGGCTGTGCATTGGCCTTGTGTGCACATCAGTGTTTTTATGATATTATGTAGGCTTCTTATTTTGCACGCATGAGAATGCATAAGGTATTTTGGCTTGGGATTGGTTTTCCTGAAAGAAGACGGGATTTTATTTTATTTTTTTACTTTTATAAATAAATAGATTGAATATATTTGAAGTTATGTAGCATTTTATTTCACTATAGGTAGAGTACATTTTCCTACAGCATGTCAAAAACAAATATGAGTCAATCTGTGACAGATTGAGATTTTTCAGTTTGCTCCATGTCTCATCAGTGCTTCCTTGTTCGATATGGCAGATCGCCGTGTTCTGCCATTATCTGAGTGGTATTACTTACCCTCTTTGTTTCAAATTGAGATTGTAATGCTGAGACTATAAATCTGAACTGGAAAAAAAACAAAAAAAACTTAACCTAAATATTGGTGATTTACACATGCTGTTTGTGGAACATTTGCAACACATCATATTTCGCATTGTTTGTCTTGGCTTTGCTTCTTTAAAGTCCAATGTGAGATTGATCAATGACCTGTTTTGCTTGTTACATCATGTTTTTTTTTTAAAATCCTTTTGCATTTTAAAGCTTGGCTGTTTTTTAGTGTCAGTGTAGCTCATTTGAACTGTTGCTTTTTAAAATTTTATCTAACCAGGTAAAGCAGAATTAGAATGCACCCTTTAAAGGTCCAATGTGTAAGATTTACAGGGATTTAGTGGATGTAATTAAAGAAACTGTATATAATTATGGTTTCATCATTCTATAATCACCTTTAAAATATGAGCTATTTATGTCTGCAGAGGGAGCAGGTTGCTGTTCATGGGGTCTAGAATGTTGCATGTTTCTGCAGTATCTCAGAACAGCTTTTGTCTCATAAGTGGCATTTGACATAAAGGTCTTCAACTATGAGTGTCGAACAGGGTTAATATTTCAGAAAAAGAATGGTACAGTCTGCAGCTTCACTTCTAGATCTTATTAAATGTTACACAATGAATCTTTAAGAGAAAATAAAAGTTACTATTTCCAACAGTAATAACTAAGATCTTTGATCAGTCTGTCTCTTTGTCTTGAAGACCACATTGGCGCCACCCATTTTCAACTTCAAAACTGGCTTTATGCTTCTAACATGCTCCTTCCTTCATAATCATAACTTCACAGTGAACTAATGGCTGTAGCTTCCACTTTTTGCCTCTTTTCTCTCCTTATAAACACAAGTGAGTAGAGACGTGACCCTGTTCACACTGAAATGGATCGGTCTCGGACAAACCCCCAGCAAGGAGGAGCTCCCCAGTATGCACAACCTGTCGGGACCCCCAGACAGGGTACTGTTCCTGTTTTGGAGAGGGGCATTATTAGTGGAGATAACGTCCAATTTGGCAGGCTGCGGCGCCGCACACGTTTGTCCCAGTCAGAAAGTCAGAGTTCTGGGGCTGAAGAGGAGTGGCTCAGCTCCTCCCTTGAGGCCAGCGGCTCTTATGGCCAAAGCCCCGTCCTCCAGGGAATGCAGGCAGAGCAGGTCTGGTACAACCGTGGTGCCTACGAGCAGGCAGAGGGCAGCTACCAACGCCGGCTCGCCTCTGGTGGCAATGGGCCACTGTCCTCATCTCCCAGGAGCCCGAACGCTAGAGGCCACTTGACCTTCCACTCCAAGCGAATCCACGGTCAAGAGCAGAATCCGTCTCACACTGTGACCACTGTGAAGTCCTCTGGTACCCCCCATCGCCAGATCAGCAGGGGCCGCAATCGCACGTCCTCAGAGACCGAACAGAGAGGCAAAGGCAGCAGAGGGCCGGCCCCAAGAAAGAGAGGCATCTCTGAGACGGAAAGCAGGCCCAGATGGGACAAGTATGACGCCTCGCACTCAGGGAATGGGAGAGACTTGATGTGTGTCTTTTGGTTTATTTGATATGATGGTATTAGTTTTTATTTGTCGTCTGTCTGCTTCGCCTTTATCAGTTATGCTAACTTGTGTATCAGGTTTTAGGTGGATGTTGGTGCACCTTTTGGGCAGGGATGTTTTCTTCTGCTGTTTTGACTTGTTTCTGTGCCCATAGTCCATTTCAGCATTTGGACAATGGAAGGTAATTTAACAGACTTAATTGAGGCTGTGCAGTTTGATAGTTGGGACTGTGTGGCAAGAGGAAAATGTCTTATCATACAAAAAATGTGAGATCTAATTTGTGCAGGACGTTGAACTCAGAAGCATTCCATGTGTGGTATTTCTGTTGCTGCTATAATTAATTATACACTGTCTGGTTTTGATATTTTTGAACATATTCACATTTTAGGGCTATGTTCATTCTGTTTGCAGCTGTAGTTGATCACTGTTTTGTCTTTATCTTTTTATATTTCCTTTTTTGTTTACATTTCTTACATGGTAAACTCAAAAGTTTGGATTAATTTCCTCAATAAAAAGGGAAGGAAAATGATATGCATATGAAGTGACCGATTTTTGTAACATGAGATTTTGATCATTTGATGTAAACATTTGGGATTCGTTTGGCAGTTACACTATACACTGCTCTCTTGCTAATACTGGGGGTGGGGTAGTTGGTTGTTGTTGGGGGGTATTGAGCAGCCTTTTGTTCTATAATCCAGAGTTTGCAGACCAGGCAACTCTGATTGACTGACAGAGGAATGTGTAGATGCCTATCGACTATAGCAACAATCAGCTAAAAAAGAGAAGTTGAAGAAAAGCATGTACACAGCAGTCTTTTAATGCCTTTTATGTCATGTTTTATCCACAAACTGATGCCTGTTACTCTTAAATATAACATTATTGTCTTTTGAGTCTTATAATTTGATATCTGTCTCCCTTTTCCATCCACAACTCTATCTGTGGCTCTGCATGCTCTTAACATATACTTAACGCATGTACAATGTCCTGGTCAAACATCTAATCACGCTACAGCTCATTCCCTGTCGCTCACTGTCATGGCTGTGAGAACTAAACACCTGGCTGCTCATGGATACAAGTGATAAATACTGTTGAATGTGCGGTGCTTTGTCTTATTTCTGGTACATTTCTTACTGCCCTCCTCAGTACCACCATGAGCGGACTGCAGTGCCTTGCCACGGAGAACATCTGGTTCGACAAACAGCGCTACGATGAAGCAGAGAGGCGTTTCTATGAGGGAGCCAGTGGTCCCGTCGTTCAACAGCAACAGGCAAGAAACCTTGTCTTTATCTACTTGACAGGAAAAGTCGTGTTTGGTTTTGTGTTGAATGTGTGTCAACCTCAGGTGGGGGAGCACTTGCTTTTCAGACATCTCTTAATTGCTTTTCATGCAGTGTTTTCTCTGTGTGTCTGCCATGTTGGAACTTCCTCCACATGGCAGCTGCCCAGCTCACGCTGCCTTGTCAGCGGCTGCACCGTGTCCTGTCAGTCAGCGGCCCGCTGGTCTAGTAAATAGTTACATCACGGCGGGTCACAGTGCTCAGCAGCTCAGAGCAGCTGTACGCATGTGAGTCAAGCCACTCGATTTAGAAGTGGGTCGTCCTAGTGAGAGCAGTCAGGTGGTTTGGCAGCTGTCTCTGCCTCTCACACTAGAGGGCTTCCACACAGGCCTGTGCCACAGATCATTTCAGGTGTTTTCACTGAGTCACAAACATTGTATTTTCTTATTTTTCTTGAGTTATATTTTATTATATTTAGTCAAGCATGAAGTGTTTCTTTGGTACCTCTCAAAGATCTGCTGTTCAGTTTTAGAAGGGCTGAAACTTAAAACAGCATATGCTTTTCATCACCAATTTTTCATTAAATCTCTGAAACCTGAGTGATAGCCTAAGTATCACAAATCTGTTGGTCTTTCCGTGATTACACACCTGAATCACTTCCCTCACGGTGAATGACTCCAACACAAGCGTCCATTTGTTTACATACCAAACTGGTATATCACTCTGGCCTTTTCAGAAATTTTGCTGCGAAGTTTGTGAGAATGGGAATTCCACATAGCTGCAGTATGGTCGTAGCAGCAAACACGGAAAGAGCTTCATTGCTTCTTGCAGCTGCGTGGAATTCCGTGGAGTGATGGTTTGGTATGTAAACAAGTGGACTGCTTGTGATGGAGTACACTTCAAAGTTGTTCATGGTAAGGAAAGTGATTCAGGTGTGTAATCACGGAAAGACAAACGGATTCATGATACTTAAGCTATCACTCGGGTTTTATAGATTTGATGAAAAATTGGTGATGAAATTCATACGCTGCTTTAATTCTATGAACTTTTTAAACGCTGGGCAAACCTGACATGACCACTGACTGAAGCAGTAATGTTCAGTCTTTCATTACAATGGCACCTGTGGATGGAATATAATAAGCAACAAGTGAACCTTTGATCTTCAGAACTGTGTTGGAAGAAGCAAAATGGGCAACATCAGGATCTTAGTGAGTGTGACACAGGTCAAATTGTAATGGCCATATGTGAGAGCAAATTAGAACAGAACAAGATCTTGTTGGGTGTTTGCAGTCTGCAGTGGTTAGTACCTACCAAGTGGTCTAAAAGTCCAGCCCAGGCTCAGTTCAACCGAGCATGATGGGATCTCAAGTCACATCAAACTTAGGATCGAGCAGCAGTACCCACCATTACCTCCGCCCCTGTCAGTGATCACAGTGGTGTGGCTGAACGGTGTGTATTGTTTTTAGAAAATCTCTCAAAAGCTCCTCAGCTTCCCAAGGTGTCCCATTTCACATAATATAAATGCAAAATGTAATGTTCTTACTTGGATCTTTTAAATATATATGTGAATAAAATGAATGAATATCGATCCCAGTGGAGACGGTTACGGTTTCATGACACCTGCACCACACCATTAGCAGTATGGCCGCAACAGGATGGAGCTGGTGTCGTCTATTTGTGCAAAATAGATCTATTTGGGCAGACATAATAGTGTAAATAACTGCTAATTTAGGTTAAGCATTTGTTTTACATGTCCTTGTGTCTTCATGTAATCTAAATGAAATTGATTGTACTGATTATTGATTGGAATAATCCTCCATTTTCAGATTCTTCAGGATACAATGTTCTCTGAATAGTGAATAGATCAGTTTACTGTCCTGTTTTGTGTTTGCACTGCCACCACTTCATCGTTACTTTACCCACAAGTGCCTTTAGGGCAGAGAAGCTAATACCATCCTGCAGGACATTGCTAAGTCCCGACAGAATATCTAGAAGTCCCTAGACGGAGTGAGTACCGCATTACAAATGAGCGGCGGGTCCACCCCCTGTAGAGGCAGGATTGTACTCAATTATGTCCTTGTACCGGCCACACAACGGGGGCATAGCTGTTGTAATGGTGCACAGAGGAACGAGTCTTGGCTCAGTTCAGTCCCAATAACGGCACAAGGTTATTGTCTGCTGATGACATGAAATGCTAAATTAGCGCTGTGCTCCCTGTTGAGAATACTCATTCTTCTTCTTCACCTCTGCCTGCTCACTTTAATAGCTCTGCAGCCTTGTCAGTGAATTGTCTTCACACAAAAGGTATCCAGTTGTGTGGTGTTGTAGTGTAGTCAGGCGAATTGCTCCAGGAAACTGGTTTAATAGTAGAATTTTATTGTAAATGTAGAGAGCTGTTCTTGTGACCAAATTACACAGATCAGAGTGAAGCTGATTTGCCATCTCATTTGTCAGTTTAATATTCGGCATCTAATCCTGGTCATTTCTCCTCCAGTTTTTACCCCTCGGCCAACTTCTGGCTGAAGGGGTATCGGAATCCTTTTGTCGTCTGTCTGTCCATTCAATGACATAATCGCATTATCTGAAGAATGCGTTGACATATCTGCACCAAATTTATACTGTAGATGCATCTTGAGATGGAGCAGAAGCCGATTGAAAATAGGTGACCTTGATCTATTTTTTCAAGGTCAAATGGTCTTGTGCAGTTATATTATCGGAGTACTTTGAAATGTAAGTATGTATGTAATAAGTTTTACACAAAGACAACCTAATCCAAATTACAGGGCAGTAAGTTTCAACAGAATCTGACACTATATTTGGCCGAGGGGGATTAAAAGTGTGCAGCATGTTATGTTAATATTATTCTAACCTGTTACTGATAAGTGCAAAGCTGTCCATGGTATAAACATGTGGCATCTGACTCCTACAACCACCACTCTTTTTGCTCCGTCTTCTCTCCTTCCCGTATTCCTCCCCTTTGCCTTCACCCTGTGCATTGTGGGTGCAGGTGAAAACAGCCCTGCAGCAGGCCAAAGGGAAACAGAAGCGCCAGCACAGAAACGTAAGTCATCCTCTCCCAGCTTTGCCTGCTCAGGCCTGGGGAAACGCTGCATGGCTGTGGCGGTCAGGTGTGCTGGCTGTGGCCATTACTGCCTGGAGTGGAGTGTGCCGGTGTTGTCACAGCACTAAGACGTGCCCTCTTATGCCACCATATCACCATCACACAGCTGTTTAATGCATCATAACACTGCCAGTAACTGATCACAATGAATAACAGTCAGTCGAGGGCTGTTTCTCAAAGTCAAGGATCCTTCCTCGGTAGTCTTCCTTTGTGGACCAGACAGGAGTTTTTTCTCTGATCAATATATTCATGAGTGGATCAGTCTAACAGTAGAAAAGGTCCCACTCTCAAATCAGTGAATCAGTAACACATGCACACAATGACAGTAGGATTTAATAGAAAACTAATAAATATATTTACAAGGACAATAATGAAGGTGATGCAGTTTTTTTTTCTGCTCTGCTGCAACATGAAACAAATTCCATTTAACTTTATCCCAAGTGTAGATGTTGGTAAAATCCAAGTACAAACATTTTATTCCAAAAAACTTTAATTATATAATACTTTTATTATGATTTAATCTATTCTGTGCTCTCTTTTCTCAGTCTATCACGACTTGTGATTTTACTTTCTTCTGGATGTTCCATTTATTATAAGTTCACTGAACTGTCCTTGGGTCTTAATTGCTGTATAGAATATAAATGAGCTTGTCTCCTCTTTCCCAATAAGATCACCTGATAATTATATTCAAATGCATTTTTGCACGTTATTCTTTGTAATGAGGACATTATTTTATGTTATGAGCTTTTTTCATTTAAAGGCAAAGGGCTTGTGCAGAGGATTGTGAGTACTTAAACACTGCAGAGGACTTACAAGGATCCACCGGAGTATCTCTGAAAATTGTTCAAAGCAAGGACTCAGTTCTCGGAAGGATCCTGGCTTTAGGGACAGTCCTCTGGAGAAATGTAAAATAATCCATAAAGGATCTTTCCTTGACTTTGAGAAACACCTATGGTTATTGTTGCTATATATTGTGATTAAATTAAAGATTATCAAAGCACTTTTTTTCTATGTTAAATGTTAGTCTCCTTTCAGTGTATCTTTACTGATGGTTAGTAAGTAACTGTTGTAATAAACATGAGTTTGTTTGCATGTTTGTGTAGTGAATCATTAAATCTCATCTTAATGGGTATAAAATGGAGCGTTGTGTGTGTTTTGAACTTATTTTAATGATTGTTGTGGTCTACATTCTAGCCTTGCATGGCTTTTCAAAACACTTTGACCACATTGTTTTATTTGCTTGCATCTTCACTTCAGGCTTGGACTCAACATAAAAGCACTTCCTTTGTTATTTTAATGCCATACTGCAACATGACATTTGCTAACTGTGTACTTATCTTCCCACAGTCATCCTCACATGGAGGAGGAGACCAGGAGTTGATTACACGCATGAAG
The DNA here is from genome assembly GCA_037367295.1 of Apogon hyalosoma. Classification (NCBI taxonomy): domain Eukaryota; kingdom Metazoa; phylum Chordata; class Actinopteri; order Kurtiformes; family Apogonidae; genus Apogon; species Apogon hyalosoma. Next base: position 21,781,629 of record JAPQRP010000011.1, on the reverse strand, counting down.
AGCTTGGAACTGGAGAACCAGACTCTGCACAAAGGTGACAATGCATTACCTCTTAACATTTGTTCATTAGTTCAGGGGCGTGATTCTTGATAAATCCAGAATTTTGGATATGTGGTAGGGATGCAACGGTACTGGGGATAATACTGAACTGTTCGGTCCGTCCTGCACGGTACAGTCCACCCTTGTGGACCGCGGGTTTTTGGTTTTGTAATTGATTTTGCGTTGGTGCTTTATATTCTGCTTTAGAGGCCACTGAATGTGTGTGTGTGCCGGTCCACGCATGCAAAAGGCCTCTCTCTTTCTCTCTGGACATGCATGTGAGTGTGCAGTGCAGGGAAGCCCCGCCCCTCAGTGAGAGACAGTGGACAGAGAAGCGGCTTTAGACTCAACAATACCGTGACATGCTATTACAAGGAAATGCGTACAGTAGATAACCGTGGTGTTTTTATACCGCCGTTTTCTTTACATCCCTATGCAGAACAGGAATTTGTTTATTAGAAAATAAAAAGGGCACTTTTTTTAACGAGGCAAAAAGGGCAGGGGCTGAAGCTCCCTTTGGGCCCTGTGTGTGCACGTGCTGGTTTTATACTACTGTATACAAGTAGTCAAGGAATAAGAGTGTTATGATGATCAGTACAGAAAGTGTTATTTTATTCAGTACAGAGATATAATTTGTTCCTACTGTGAAATTCAGTTTTTGCCACAAGCAAAATAACTAGCATTGTGGAAGAAAAAAAAAGTTCTTTACACACACAATGCGTACCAAAACCATGGCCCAAAAACCACAGTACGGACTGTGGGCTACCGGTACCATTGCACCCCTAGTAGGTGCGGTGTATATTTTCCTGCTTTTTTTTTTGTCCTTTGCCAGTCACACCTATGTTAGTTACAGCAACACAAAATGCATGCTTAAGTTTCCTTTCCTGTGTTAGTGGTGGAGAAAATGCAAACAGCCCTGCAGAAGCTGGAGTCCAGAGTGGCGATGCTCGAAAAGACCCCCGCGTCAGCAGCTGTCCCATGTGCTAAGGTACTATAGATGAGTAGAATGTAAAAACCTACCTGTGATTTTTAAAAAACAGAATGATGCACAGTTTTGAAAACACCCAACATGCATAGTTCTATTCCACCATTTCCAGGCTGCTCCAGTTCAGCAGGCAAAGGTGACGAATGGCGGTGGAGATAAGGACGATGACTTCGACCTGTTTGGTAGTGATGAAGAAGAAGAAGATGAGGAGGCAGAACGCATCAAGCAGGAGCGTGTGGAAATGTACGCAGCCAAGAAAGCCAAGAAACCCGCCCTTATCGCCAAATCATCCATCCTGTTGGATGTTAAGCCGGTATGTAGCCAGACTGTTAATATCATTTGGCAAATTGTGTTATTTCCACTGCAATCATGCTTAATGTCGGAAGCAGAGTTCTGATCAATGTGAGAAAGTCATAGAGTCTGTCCTCGTAGTTTCAGGTCAGGCCGTTAATATGCAGATAAAATGATGTGGCCTGGGAACCAGATGCATTTGCCTGAGAGTAAATGTTCATTTTCTCTGGCAGATCAGTCCGGCACAGCTGCCATTCAGATCGATTTCCACTTAGCCTAGATTGGACTGAACCAGTCACCGTTTATCTGATATGGGGCAGGTCGCATGTGGTTTGATCCAGTGACTGCTGCCTTTCCAACACTGGCTTTTTTCTGCAAAGAAAAATGTAGGAATGCTACAGTAGGAGTTACCTGTGAATGCAACATGAGCTAGATATTTAGAAATGATTCACCCAATAAATTTACCCCAAAACTTGTACCCAGTGACCCTAGATGAAGTCTTCATCTAAGCATTTGTCTAACCCTCTGTTTTTTTTTAGTGGGATGATGAGACAGATATGGTACAGCTGGAGGAGTGTGTGCGCTCTGTGCAGATGGACGGGCTCCTGTGGGGAGCCTCCAAACTGGTCCCAGTTGGCTATGGCATCAAGAAGCTGCAGATCAACTGTGTGGTCGAGGATGACAAAGTGGGCACCGATATTCTGGAAGAAGAGATCACCAAATTTGAGGACTACGTAAGTAATTATTACATTTGGGAGGCTGTGTAACTTATAGTTTAACAGAATTTTATTTGTATAGCGCCACATCATAACAAAAGTTATCACATGACACTTAACATTTAGAGCTGGTCTAAACCAGATCCTTAATAACCCAATTCAGACACTCAACAGAATCCTCCAGGAGCAAACTCTTGGTGACAGTGGTGAGGAAAAAATTTAGATTCACTGAAAATCCTGCAGTGTACAAGAGGCCACATTAACACACAGGATTTATTAGTTGAGGCAGTGTTTTTCAACCATGGGTTCACCTGAAATGTCTAGTAATTGATTTAAAAAAAAAACAAAAACAAAAAAAAAAAAACTTACGAATAAAAAAAAAAAAAAAAATCCATGTTGACTTGACAGAGACAATCCCAATCCATAACAAACTGTGAAGCTGAAACTGAAGCACTGTGGTACTGTTTATCTGTCAAATGTTCATTGTGGTCAGTTTCAGATGCTGCAGCTCTTTTGTAATTCAAAGTTTTAGTTATTGTTTGTTCAGTATTAATCTGCAGTCTTGTAAATACAAGCTGGACTGACTGTACATATCCTGACCAAGGAAAATAAAACTCTCACTTTGTCGCCAGAAATTTGTGACATTAAAATGGGGTCAGGAGGTAAAAAAGGTTGGGAACCACTGTGCTGAGGATTGAGACAATTTCTGCCACTGTTGTTGCAAAGAATGTGTAGCACCATAGCATTTTAAGATCTCCAGTGGTCCCTCTTCAGAGCCTGTTCCTAGCAACTTTAACCCTGTAAAGCCTGAACCGTTAAATTACTGACTGAAAAGTCCAGTTATTTGAAATGAGTTTTCATTGATATTTCTGAACCCTAAAGTTTTTTTTCCCCACATATCAATTTCCATGTATGAGTTTCAATTTTGTATCAAAATTGATACATTGGGTCTCAGTGCTCCAATGTTATGTTTTTTGTTTGTTCAAAAATAACAAACATGTCTAACAAATTGGTAATTCCTTTTCAAAACTGGCAAAGTTCTTCCTTCTCCCTCATTGATGACAGTCTTGTAGTGTCACTGGAAAGGCCTCTGAATGAATTCCTCCCTTCTGGTGGATTATCAGTCTATTGCATGTATCTAATTGTATACACCAGGTTTTTCAAGAAAAATCACTGATCATGTAGAGGGCTTCAAAACTCATGTATCAAATATGTTTGGTGTTATAGGGTTAAGAGACTGTCAAGGCTTTTAGTTGGAGCTACAAATGACATGAGTATTTTGAATGCTTTTTAAAAAAAAAGAAAAAGCAAATGTGACACCTGTGAGTTCATTTTTAAATTCACCTCTATCCACAAGACTTCATCCCCATTCAAGACAGGAAAAATAATGTATTTTAATTGTCATTTTATTAAATGCTTTGTTGATTACAAATAGGACTTTAAAAATACAATCACCATGAAATGATAAATTCTGTTCACATAAATATGCAGCTGTACAAACATTCCCCTTTGTATTTTGTCCTCTGCAGGTCCAGAGTGTAGATGTCGCCGCCTTCAACAAGATCTAAGTGCTACCTCCTTACCTGCACCAAAGTGTTGCTGCTGCTCTCGGCTTTGCAAGATTAATAAATTGCTAAGTACTGAGCACAAATACCTGTCTGTGTCTTACTTTCCATTATGAAATACTAAATATTGCACTATATTTACAAGTTTAATCACTTGATGATTTCAAAATGTAATTAGTTCCTTTTGGTTTTGTCTAAGTGAATTAACAGTGGAACAAGTGTTTTTGCTTTTTTAGCAAAGTGAATATGAGCACACACAAGCATAACGGGCAACTATTGGATATCACTATAGAACAAAATCCTGAGTTACTGAGGAAACAGTATGTAGAAACTATTCATACAAAGGAAATGAATTCACCATTTCTCATTTTCAGGTCTGTATTAAAAACCTAATGAGTATTATACTCTTTCAGTAATAAGATTAAATCACCTTGAAATATACTGGACTGGGTTTTGTGCACAGCTCTGATGGATAAACTATGTTTTGCCATGTCTTCAAATGGAAATATTCAAGCACCCCAGAATGCATCACTGAAAACCTTCACTCGAATCATGAATATAACATACTTTGTTGCTGGTCCAGGTCAGGACTGTAGTCAGGTGACATTCACACCTGAATCTGTTTGCAACCATTCCTGTATCCTGGTGAACTTCAGAAAGACATGAATGAAATCAACTGCAGGTAGAGGGTAAGTCAAGCCAACCTGCAACTACCAAAGTCCATTATGTTATTGATTTCTCTGATGGTGTCTCCTTTTACTCTGCCCCATATAAGTTTCTGTGTAGCTTTGAGTAATGCATCTATTTTAGTTCTTACCTTTGCATAAAAAAAGACAAATAAGAAAACCTGCTCCCAAGTCATTCACTCACACTGCCCAGTGGGTTTATAGGGTACACAGCTTCAAAGAAGAGCCCAACCCCACCCAAAATCCTGGGTACAGAGGTTGTGTGAAGGTGGTCTTGGCTTTATGAAGCAGAACCATCATGTCTGAAATGCTATAGAAAGACAGCGTCCCACCCCTGAAATCCAGATACACTCCTATCCTTCTGCAAGAGGGAAGGCTGACTGCTGTGCTTTCCTTGTTATGCTGAAACGAACACGTGGAGTAAGAACAGTCCAGACTCCAAGACTTAGAGTTGTGCCCCAGCTTGCTGTCACTCGCCCCTCCACTCCTGCTCATGTTTTTGTAGCAGACGCCGATGGACACCCCTCCATTACCGGCCCATTCCACCTCCCAGTAGCAGCGTCCGGCCATGCCGGCCCGACACAGAACCTGAGCCCAGCTGGTGAAGCGGTCAGGGTGGTCTGAGTAGGGCTGCGGGTCAGAACGGGTGGTCACGCCTCGTCGACCATCCGTGAACCACAGAAAAGGGTTGGCTGTGTTTGGATCCAGGGTTATGTCACTGTAATCTGGACAAAAAAAAAAAAAAAATAATTACTATCAAGAAAACTCACTAAAAATCAATATGTTTCACATGTTTTACTCACATTGTAGAAAATCTGCTCTTGTCTTTGGTTCTGAGTTGTATGGTATGTCAGTGTCTTTTACTGTTGGACACAGGGTGACAAATTATACTGCTGACAGAATTATGGTTAAAAACAGAACTGTGTATTGGGAAGAATCCACCTATGGTACAGGGGTCTGTCATTCAGTGTACTGTGATACTACAAAGGGAGCCAATGGTTTTTATTTCTGCCTCATCCTGGAGATAATGGCTGTTTTCAGGTTGTACACCCATCTGATTCTTGTGATACAATATCATGGGAAAAGGTTAATAGAATTTCTTCTTTCCTGATGAAATGATCTGAATTTGGCAGCTCTAAAAAAACATGTCTGGCTACAAATCAAGAAACCATGGGCTAATTATGACAACATTAAAAACAAGTGTGTAATAAATTACCATGGTGTGGAAGTGGATTTGCAGGAAAGGTACATTTCAGTAAGTGATCATAATGTTTAACTCTTTTCTGGCTATTTTACACCAGTCTGAAGACAACATGTTTCTCACTTGAAAACATTCACAGGAGTCATACGCATCAGTACAAAAAAAGATTAATGTTATTAAACAGCTTTCAAGTGTGTATTACATTACACTATGTGTCTTCCTGACAACAGCTTGGACAGACACAGATGTAAAATGAAGCCTGATTGGCTGGTGGAGGCATACAAATGTAGGAAGATTTAGAATTACAGGTTTTTGGGTTTTTTTAAAGAAAAACTTTGATAGTATGAAGAACATACCACTGTATACATAAAATCTGATTTAAATAAAACAGTAGAAGAGTGGTTGAGGATCAATTATGATCATACGTTGCTGTACGAGCCTTAAAAACAATGTATTACAAGCAAATGTTTGCCATGAGTCTTCACTTAAAACATGATCAGTTCATTTTATGTACAATGTAACCATAGAAATTCTTAACATACCTTGTGTTTTTTCAGAAATACTCTGATTGCTAGATTCCTTCAGTGAAATCACTAGAGAGACAAGAGCAATGTTTATTAATAAATTATAACGTCTAAAAACAAATTACGGCTCTTTATGGACATCGAATAAAACTCCTTACCCTTATCAGAGATTCTAGTGAACTCTCTGTCCAGTGCTTGGTCCAGAGTGTCCTTGAGGTCGGCCAGGGCCCCTCTCATGGACTTATACATCATATATGTGAGTTTGTCAGTGCTGGGCATCTCCACAGACTTCACAGGGAAATGAAGAGACTTGCACTTCTGCAATTGAGTCGAAAAACACACGCAACTGGCAGTCAAATTAGAGAGCTACTGTCATTTGAATATAAAAAAACCCCACAGCTGAAACATCACACAGGGATCATATAGTGTCATGGAACTGTCATGCTGTGCTGCATCCCACTGACTGCTGAGCCTGAACTCTTCCTGCAGGGATAAAGACACACAAACAGACTCTGCTTTTGTACTGAGTGAGCGCTAATCTCCTACCTGGAGGAAGTGGATGTGGTCGTCGGTGTGGCGGAGCTTCTCCAGCTCAGCGTCAGTCCTCCGGAGCTCAGCCATTTCCCTCTGTATCTTCTCCAGCAGCTCCTCAGCCTGAGTGACAGCCGCCCTCTCCTGCACCCTCATCAGCTCCCTCAACTCCATGCTTTGTTTCTCTATGCAGTGGATCAGCTTGGAAAAAATCCTCTCGCTCTCCTCCACCGCCGCCTCCGTGGAGTGCTGTGGGTGATAAGGCCCTTTGTGCTCTTCCTTTACTCCTTTTAACTGTATACTGTACGTCACTGACACTTACTGAAAACACCCTCACCTTGATGTATCTGACGGCATAGCGGAGTTCCTTCTCCATGTCCTTCATTTTCTGGATGGACTTCAAAGAGGCGTCTTGTAGCTTTTTCTAAGAGAATGATGAAAATGAAAGATGAATATCGCACAGTGTGGTCCCTCAGGCTCCGGCCTCAAATTTCATCACGGTTGACTTTCATGATGGAAAGTTTTGATTTTAAAATCAAAGAACCGGGTTGTGCCGGAAGGCCTTTGGACTATCGGCGTAAACTTTCAACGCACTTCTAAGCATGAGATAAGTCGGCAGGACAGGCGTTCATTTAACCCTCCCTGTATTCAGATTTCTGAAAAGCAGAACCCTTGTTATGGTTTCTTTGAAAGACGTGTCCTTTATCTCAGACGCCAGAAATGCTGAGTGTCCCTTGTGTCCAACTGTTTCTTTTCACAAAGATGAGGACTTTCTAAGGCACATAGTTTTGGGGCACTTGAACTCTTTGGTTTAGATACAAAAAAACAACCTAACAATAATAATAAAAAAGAAATAGATTCAGTCCCATAACGCGCAACAATACTGTCCCATACAAGACTGTGGTTTTTCATAACTGCAAATTTACAGTCATATATATGTGTAAATGTAAACTATGTACTGATTAACAAGAGCGAGTGTCCAAATATAATGTATTCACATGTAAAATACTAAAAGTGTCCCTTGAGTCTGACCATTTCTTTCCTCAAAGCTGATGACTTCCTTAGGCAGATAATTTTGGGGCACTCCAACTATCTGGTTTAGATGCAAAAAAACAAAAAAAAAAAATACATTCAGTCCCATAACACACCACAATACTGTCTTGTACTAGGCTCTGGTTTTTCATAATTGTAAATGTATAGTCACATGTGTGCAAATGGCTTATTAACTGATTAACAGGAGCAACTGTCCAAATATAATGCATTCACATGTAAAATGCTAAAAGTGTCCCTTGAGTCTGTTTCTTTCCACAAAGATGATGAAATTCACAGGCAGATAGTTTTGGGGCACTCCAACAATTATATTAAGATGCAAAAAAAAAACAAAAAAACTACACTATATGCATTCACAGTCACAGATGCACCACAATACTTTCTTGTACTAGTTTTTATAACTGTATATTTACAGTAAATGACTGATTTTATGATTAAAAGGAGCAGGTGTCTAAACATGATATATGTACATACAATTTCCATATTAACTATATAATATCGATGTGTTTAGTCAAAATACTAATCAGTCAATAATAGACCAATTTTATACTTGGGATGGGCGTGGGAGGAGATGTTTATTTTACCATGTACAGATGCAGAACTAATGTTTATGGCACTTCCTTACTGAACGTTGCATATGTGAAGTCTAAAGAAGTGTTTTCAAAAATGAAATGGTATATACACATGTGGTTGAAAAACTCCTTACTTCATTCTGTTATTGATTTGCTTTGGGGGGAGAGCATATGTTAACCATGATGTCAGGATTCATTGACAAATTAGCTTGAGCAATTAAAATGCTCAGCTCTACTATAGTGTATAAAACAGGTATATGGATGTACAAACTATAGGCCTGTGTATTATGAATTTAGTATCCTGACATATGCTAACCCATACAAATGTTAATGTGTCATATTTACACCACATGGACAAAACATTAGGACATCACACCTACAACTTATCAGACTTCCCATGTCTTGATTTGAAATATAATTACGATAAAATGTCCACGTCAGTCATCAGTAATTATTAGAACTGTCAAACCAATATTCTGTTAATGTTTAATGGCTGATTTTTATTCCTGGATGAATTCAAGTCAGTTCAGTTTTATTTGTAGAGCCCTATATCACAACAAGGTTGCCTCACAGGGCTTTAAAAGTTGAAGAAACCAGATGTTTACTTGTGTTTTACTATGATTTATGGTCAGAACAAGTATTTCGGAAATCTAGAAGTAAGACATTTAAAACAATTATAATGACAAAATATTTTAATGTTGAGTCTGAAGCACTTTGTCAGTGTAGATGCCAGTGTAAACAAAATAACCTTTAAAAGCAGCGTATGACTCATCACACATCTGGTCAAAAAAAAAAAAAAGTGAAAATACATCACTACAAGTACGTATTTATCTGAGAAATGCAGTAGGACGTGATAAAACACGATTCAGATGTCAAGTCACATCATTTTCAGGGTTTGAAAATCGTGCCGTCTTCAATGTTTGTTTATGAGCCAGAAAAAAAAAAGACGGGGAAAGATGTGACATTTTTGAAAACAAGGGTGAGATTTGGGGGACAAACATGGTGACTACAAGCAATGGAAGCATGTACGCTAACGGGTCAGAAGAAATGGAAGGAATCACTATAAGTCAATTGTCATCTTATAATACGGGGGACGTGATCGTGAAAAACAATACTTAGGCCCAATCCCAATTCACCTCTGGACCCTCCCCTTTACCCCTACCCCTTGAAATGGAGCTGTAAGGAGTAGGGGTTGAAACGTTCTCCAATGAAATGGGATGACCCTTCGTGACCTGTTATGTCATCAGCAGTCATCGATGCTGCTGTAAACAGATGTGAAAACTTTGTTTCTGAAAGTATTCTCCATGCCGTCAGCAGCTGTAACCATCTCTGTTCCATGGGCTTTGGTCATCTTTTTTGTGGCTATCAACTATAAACCGCAGAAATGCGATCTATAACACATTAAAACGGCATTAAATGGTCAATCAAATGATTAAGTTGTTTACAAAGACAATCCATACATGTGTGTTTCTTTCATCACTGCTGCACTTTTTTGCTCTGTTTACCTCCATCTTGCCGATGATCAAACAGAATTATGGGAAATTTCTCCTACCCTTCCGTTCATAGTGTGGTCCTGGAAAATCTCCTTTTCAAGGGCTATACAGCCCTTCACCTTAGCCCTTCCCTTCAGTCTAATCAACAATCAGAACACTACCCCTTTACATGTACGCGCAAAACGGAGGGATAGGAGTAAGGGGGAGGGCCAAGGGGTGAATTGGGATTCAGCCTTAGACATCAATTGCTGCTGCGTGGAATTCGCATTCCCACAATATATTTCACGACAAAATTTCCGAAAAGACGTTTCAGTTTGTTATGTAAACAAGCAGACTGTGTTTATGATGGAGTCATCTTCGAAGTTGTTCACCGTGATGGAAATGATTCAGGTGCGCAAGAACGGAAAGACTAATGGATTAGTGATAATTAGGATATCACTGGGGTTTTACGAATTTGAAAAAAAAAATTGTGATGAAAGCCATACGCTGCTTTAGGACAAACTAAAATGTTTATTGCAATGATATTTGTCAACAAAAAATTATTACTAATTATGGCATTTGTCAAGGCCTTGTAGCCCCGCCCCTGTTAGCAATGAAACACCTGCATTCAATGTGTCCCAATACTTTTGTCTCTATAGTGTAAGTCTATATACATATACACACACACACACAGTACTTAGTCTTAGGCCACCTTTGTCTATGTTGTTTTTGTAGGGTTGAAATGAGCAGAAATATTCATTTCTCATTCATTCTTCTTTAGATACAACAAAATACAGGGATATGTGCACAGGCTTAAAACACACACAAACACACAACTGGACTAAACTGGTTCTAAAGGTTAAAGTGACTATTTAGTTTGACTTCTGACCCCATGACAAGAAGCAGCACAAACCGTTAGAAACATCTGACGTGTTGAATGAAACCTGGTGTAAAACATCAGAAAATTAATGCAATAAATCTCTATATTGTCTGAACAAACGGGTTAAAAGTACCATTGTGGAAAAAAATATTAGACCACCCTTGTTTTGTTCAATTTCTTGTTCATTTTAATGCCTGGTCCAACTAAAGGTACATTTATCTGAACAAATATAATAATAACAAAAATAGCTCAAGAGTTTAAGTTCAGAGCTGATATCTAACCATTTTCCATGTTTTTTTGATAACCAAAATCACTTCAGTTCTTACATCAATATCTATGGCACTGTACTGACAAAAACAGTGCTTTTAGGCATT
>JAPQRP010000011.1:21743377-21764376 GCA_037367295.1 Apogon hyalosoma | reverse complement strand
TCCCACCGACTGGTGTTGGAATCGAACCCAGGACCTTCTTGCTGTGAGGCACGAGTGCTATCCACTGCACCACCGTGAAAAATGTGCCAGTGAAACCTATTTAAACTGCAATTTTCGATCTCACTTCCATTATAGTGTGATACAGACATTTTATTATTTGTGGATGTCAGCATGGGCTTTTACCTTAAAACTGATAATTTTTACTTCTCTTCACTTGATGGCATCATTTTGACCATGTTCGACATGTGGAGAAAAACATGCTATTTCCAGTAGATGGCACCATTCCCCCCTCCCTGTCCCCATGGAAAGAGCCTTTACACAAGAAGTAGAGGAACTTTTGGAAATAGTAATACAGTTATAAAAATCAATGCTGCTGCTACTCATTGACATATTCTAGGCTATAATTCAACATTTATGTATTTTTTTTTTCATCTAAAAACATTTCATACCCCACCTTCACACATACGTAGCTGGGATAGGCTTTAACAACCTGCGACCCTCACAAGGTCTAAGCGACTCAGAAAATGCATGCATGTATGGAATCATGACAAAAACCTGGCATTCAAAGGGTTAAAATCTTTAAAAATAAATTTGTAGTATTTGATATCAATAATTAGGTCATATGTAGGTGAAAAAATTAGCTAAATGAAAGTAGAATATAATATTAATGTAGATTATTTGTTATGCTCTGAATGTCTGAGTCAGCAACTGAGATAACACTTATAAATCACAGTGGTCACTCCCTTAATTATAGACAACTCTTTGACTTAATGGAACATAAACAAGTGAGTTGGTGAGAAAACTATTTTGTACCAGGCTGCAAATATGTTTATTTACGCTGTAAAGTTGTCCATTTTCACAAGGGGGTCTATGAGGATCGACCCACTCTTGAATCCAGCCCCCTAGTGGACATTCACATTACTGCAGACTTTGATACTTGCATGTGTTAACATGTTATTTAACACCTACACAGTGTGTTTGTGTTACCACTCCCCACTTTAACTGTCAGCTCCTATTTTCCCTGTAAGTACACAAGCCAAACCATGCATTAAAACACAATTCATGAGAACGTCTACTTTATACAAGCCTTTGTTTTTTAATGGCAGCATGTCACAGAGCTAATACATAACACAGCAAAATAATTACAGTTGTGACTAAAAATGCTTAATTAAAAAAAAGATAGCTTGATAAAAACTATAACCCTGAAATCATAAGGCAGTTCTTTTGAAAATTCTGAAAAATTACATTAAGTTTAGGCCATCTTTGAGCTACTTTATACAATAAGGAAATGCATTGTCATCAATAAGTTGATTAAATTAATTGGTTAAAAACAACTAATACCAAATGATAAACAGTTCATAGTTTTTAACAGCCGGTATAGGTCTGTGAGGTCAAGATAATCACAGAAAGCACTCAAGTATAAAGATGTCTGTGTATTTCAAATTCTGATTTCGATGTCTGCTTCGAATCTCATTTCCTCCTGGGGTGAGCGCGTCGCTGAAAGTGCCTCTGTCTGGATCCCGAGGACAGTTTGGAGCCTGAGGAAACAGCGAAAATTAGTCGGTTGTACCCTGAGGCGCAAAATTGTTAGGATTAGTGTGACATGTCAGAGAAAACCTCAGCAACACATTGATGCACTTACTGCACTGGGTTGAAACTACATATACCATATAACACCAGAATTTCACTATCAACTTCAGTGTTCCTTTATCATACATACCGGTCATGTCGTTATCTATATTATTTATTATTAAATACAGTAGGCACTGCACATAACAAGACATAAAATGTGTCACTTTTACCTAATGTGTTGAAGACAAAATTAGGCACAGCAGGTCCTGGGTTGAGGAAAGGGTTGAGAGGGTTCACGGGGCTTTGATCTAGACCGGGTGAAGGGATCACTGAAAGAACAAAGAACATAACCCTTTTATACCGAGCCTCAATTGTCAAAGCTGTCAGAATCTGCAGCAGCATCACTTGCCTCTGGTGCACATTTAGCAAACTCAACCTTACCTATAAACAACAACAGTGAGTAAGGGTTTTTTTTTTTTTTTTCTGCATAATGATGTTTGTTATGCGAAGAGTCATTTACATTTGAAGATGTTGGTTACTCATATGTGTCAGTAATAACTGTGACAAAGAGGTTTAAGGTTGAATAGCACGCTCTAAATTCTCTAAATCTGCCTTTCCCAAACTTAGGGTTGAGACAAAAACGTCAAAAATCTTTTATTCCTTCAGCTGTCACACTTTTAAACTCTGACAGCAGTCATTTCATATGAGATCTTTTAATGTTAGCAGAACTAATAGGGTCTTTTAGCCTGCTTTGGTACTTATTGATTATTTAATGTATCTATTTGTAGTTGCATTCCAATGACCTATTTTGTATATGTATACCGATTCATGTTTGTCACATTGCACTTTGAATGTTGACTGATGTCTATGGTTAGTTGCAACTGAATAGCCCGTATGGGATAAATAACATTTTCTGAATCTGAATCACTCTGCACAGATAAAAAGTCACTTTACTTTTTATAGTTTTGTATTTTATTATATTTATATGACTTCATTCCTTTAACCTGTTACACTTTGGGACATTTGTTTCCAGAAGGGATCATTTCAATGTAACAGAAATCAATGGATTAGCAGAAGCTACATTCATATAAAACAAGATTGGAAAACACCAAAAATAAGACAACATTCATAAGCATCACTTCATAATACAACAATCATTTTTTTCTCTTCTTTAGCTCATGAAATGAGTTTTAGTGGTAGAAGATAGTACTTGTCCTGTTGGATCTACTTAGTGTTAGCTAGGTGGTGCAACGTTTGTCACATAGTTTTATGAAATTATTCATGACATACACTGGTCTCTGACTGTTTTAGATGTTTGCCCATTTAAGTGCTTATCGTTTGCTTTTGTTCTGTTGTCCGACAATGGGTTTTGTTGAGCATTTAGCTGATGTTTTTCTGGTTACGTGGATGTATAGAATCTGTATATTGCTACAAGTATTGCATTGCGTTGCCATGGTAACAGACAGAACTGTGGGCACTGAGAGCAACTGGGCTTCAGATGCTAAGAATATGTTTTTGTGTATCATTTCTGGGGCACTGCTACCAATTGTGGACCCCATGGAAGGTAAACGTTGTGGGCCCTTCAGAAAATAAATTATCTGTAAATCTGTCGTCGGGGTGGTGTGTGTGTGGGGGGCAGTTGTGTAACGACTGGAGGTATAAGGTGTTTCATGTGTCATAACAACCACAACTGGCATGAAAACGAAAGTACAGCTTTACTTTGGATGTCCGACTCCCATCTTCTATGCCTCTCTTTTACCGCGGAGCTTGCACAAAATTTTCACAACTTCTAGCATATATCCACTGGGCCCCCTGGAAATGCTGGGCCCCATGAATTTGTCATGTTTACCCCCCTTTTACGGCGCCCCAGTATAATTTGGTTGTGTAATTTCTATTGGACGACCTTTGTGGGCAGTTCTTGAATTTCACTGTTTATATCCTGAGCATGTGGCAAATAAAAATCTTGAATCTTGAACAGTGGGTTGCATAGTGGTTTTTATTAGGTCACCTTAATGTCAGAATGAAATACAGTATGTATCAGTACTAAGATAGCAGACTTTTACACCCCCAGATACTGTAGGTCACCCCCCCCATATCACGCGCACGTGCAAGTATTGTCTGTTTTCGGTCTTCCTTGCACTTTATTTTTGTTTACTGCTGCCAACTGTGTAATTCCCCCATGGTGGGATGAATAAAGATGTATGTTATCATGTATGGGAATTAATTTGGTAAGTAAGGAAGTACTGTAAAATACTGTAAAAGAGTTTATAAATGTTGACCAAATGTAGAGGAGAGGCCTCAGTTGAAAAGATTAGACAAAAAAAGTTGTAAGGGACATAACAGGATGAAGACACTGTAAAGGTCAAAATTAAATTTAAAAAATTAAGTAAAAGAAAAAAAATAAGGTAAATATCATAAAGCTGAAAAAGGATAGAAATAGTGTAACAAGACCAAACAACAGCTATATTGAAAAAAAAAAGGTGGAAGTTATCTAAAAGACAAAACATGAAAATTATGTAAAAGGTGTTTATTTGTGTATGTTGGCATGAGAGTTGTTCGTGTCCGTTGATGAGAATGGTTGTGTCTCTGTATATGTCTGTCCTGCGATGAAATGGCGACATGTCCAGGTTGTATCTGGGATAGACTCCACCACCTCCGCCCCCATGACCCTCTCGGAACATGGATGAATGAATGTTAGCTGATGACGGTACGTTATTTCAGACTGTGTGAGCTGCAATTGTTCACGTTGTAGGAACCACTTTATGTTTGATTTCACCTCTAGTTACCATGGGGCGCTTCTGTTTATGAGATGCATGTACAAAAAGAAGTGAAGGTAGAACAGCAGCAGGTGATGGTGACGGCAGAGGAGAACTGTTTTTCACAGTGTTAAAGGTGACATTGTGGTCGAGCATGTATTGTTTGTTTTGAAAAAGTTTCTAATTTCACAGTATACTGTATTGATTGACATTAAATAAAGACTCAAGTTATGTGATGAACGTGTTGACTGTAAATACTTGCAGTAACAGTCTCTCTGAGGCTCTTAAGTCAAATAATTAGTACTGACTTTATCTTAAAGGGGTCATATTTTGCTAAACCCACTTTTATTAGTCTTTGGTCAATTTATTTGTGTATTTGGACCCTAATAGTTCATACAGTTTGAATTTGAACCCTCCAGATGCTACAAAGCTATTTTTATATTCATTGCAGCAAGAATCAAGTGGATTTCTACAACCCGTTTCAATTCTTTCTTAATTTGTTATGTTTTATAACTAGTTACGTCACGACATTTGCACAAATAAGGTCAAGACTTCTGACCAAACATTTCTCCAAGTATGACATAATTGTTTGTCGGCAGCAGTGGTTGTAGTCCATACTGAAAATATGTCCAAACTTTGAGCTGATTACCTAAAATGTTCAGATGTTGGTTGTATTAACGAACACAAGTGGCTGAACAGGACAGAGCAGCACAGTCAACCACCTGGAGGGGGTGGGGTCATGTGCATTTAAAGGGCCAGCGCTCAAAACGACCTTTCTGGTGTAATTAGTCAGAAATAGGGTTGAAGATGGACCTGTGGGGTTTAATTAATGAAGAATTCAGACCCAAGCAGAGCATTTACAGTTTATGTAGACCACAGGGAAATGTTTGAAAATGCAGAATTCTATTTTAAAAAGCAAAATATCACTCCTTTAACAGTGACTGACATTCAAACATTCCAGCAAACTGCATGTAAATCATTGTTGTGATGATTGAAGGCTGTGAAAATCGAGACCTTATGGCAATTCATGACAATATTTGTACGTTTATGTATAATTTTTGGGTTTTGAGCTGACAAGGTTTTACCTCTGCTGTAAATAAATACAGATATAGGGCAAATAGGGCTCAAAATTCTTATTAATTCCTCCTTTAGATGTGTGAAGTTTATAAACGTGTCAAAAAACAGTCTCAAACTTAAAGATACTCAGTTGCAGTGGTTTTCCTGTGCAAAGAAATCATGATGTATTTTGTATATAAATAATGAGCATGTGTGGCGAGTAGGCTATGCTGTTTTTTTATTTACATTTTTTATGTTTGTGTCATGTTATCAGATAAATATTGATTCTGAACTGCTCTAGATACTCTACATGGCACAGTTGCGGTTGTAATATAAAGGTTTGGAGTCGTCTTAACTGGGTTTCTTGCTTTAGTAATAATTCTATTCACTTTCAATAAGCCTAATGTCTCTGTCTCTGTTATACCACACCTTGTTGTTTTGTGTTTTTGTGTATAGTATTGATGGTTCCTATAATTGTGACATCAGAGTGGTGGTATTAAGAGGCGGCTTAAGTCTAGTGAGTCCCCACTGAAGGCCCAGGTACCAAATGCACAGCTCGACACCGCTCAGCTGTATCGTCAAAATAGTCACGCGTACTTCATTAGCACTGTTCTGGAGTAGGGGTAAAAATGAGCTTGGTTGCCTCTGGGCTGTGATAATGCACTTGGAAAATAGCGCTGGGAGAGAAGTTGTTTTAGTGGAACGTGTGCACATGAGCAAGTCTCATGGTATTAAAATGACTACGTCCCCACAAAAGGAAACAGCATTTTCATGGTGTAGCTGCAGCTCTGTGCTTGTTCTTCTATGGATTGACGGTAACTCAGAGATATTTGCTCTTAAGGCTCATATAGAATAGAATAGAATAGAATAGAATAGAATAGAATAGCTTTATTATCATCGCACAGGTATTTAGACTTGCTTTACATACGTGAACAGGTACGTCAGTTTCTAATATTGTCATGCGTCACTGCCCTTATACTTCCATGCGTCCACTACGTTGGAATGAGCATTTCTCAATAAATCCACCGGAGGGCGCCGCTCTTACTTAAATTACCAGCCAAATACCACAAAGAGGAGTAAAGTTTTTTGAGATGATGAAAAAGAAGAAAGCTAGTAATAACAAACATTGCAATGACAGAGGAGGTTTTACTAATGTGGATATTGAGAAGGGTAGTTGTCATAAATACGTTGGGAGTTTTTCACTAACTCGCACAGTGGCTCTTTGAAAAGTGCCACTATTTCTGGAAATTATTCTTTTCAAATCTCAGACCTGCCTCCACAGTTCCCAGTGGTACTGCTCCGTATGTAATGTACGCAGAGGACGGACAGAACGCTCCATCCGTATACGTATGTGTATTTAAACGTAGAGCATAAATGAGCCCTTATCCTGTCTGAATAATTCCAGTGAACCAAACTACTGTCACAGATAATCACACCAGACGTGACTTACCCAATGTTGTGCCCATTTGTGCAGCTGATTCCCCCTCGGTGGGCTGCGCAGTTTCTACCTGCATACCGGGATTTGGAGCACCTATAATCTCTACATCTCTCACTTTGAAAAACAAGAGGAAAACCATCAGATCATATTATTACAACGGTGATAATTCAGCGTGACCGTTCATATCTGTACCTCTCTCATAGATGCTGATAAATCCTCCTTGGCACACCTCCTGTAACAGTCCTTTAAAATCTGACACAGCTGCCATGGTGGGGCCAAAGGTGAAGCTGGGGTCAGCGCTGACTGATGGTAAAGCTGACAGCGATGGTGGGGGTTGGATAGACTGACAACTCTAAAACGATAGACACAGCTTAGATGTAAGACTACAGACAGACAGACCAACTGGCCCATCGTATCGCATCAGTCTGAGCAGTATTACCTGCAGAAAAGCAACATGATCCTCAGTGTGAGAAACTTTATCTATTTCAGCCTCATTCTTCTTTAGTTCTGCAATTTCCCTCTGGATTTTGTCCAGCAGCCGTTCAGCCTGACCTACAGCCGTCTTCTCCTGCGCTCTGATCAGCTCTCTGACCTCGAAACGCTTCAGCTCGATTGAGCGAATCAGTTCCGTAAAGACCTTGTCGGTCTCCTCAGACGCTGCCCGAGCAGAACGCTGGAAAAAACACACGCACAAAAAGCAAAGAATAGCAAAGTAATAATCCATGATAAACTATACTCGGAAGGCTGTAATGTATGATTGAGATGAGATTTTTATCTGCTTCCTGACTTACAGTGAAAGCAAAAATGGCCTGTCTCAACTCCTGGGCCTCTTTTTCTCTTTGCTGGATTTTCAGCTGAGCGTTCTGCTTCATCTCACCAAGCTGCGTCTGAGGAACAAAATTGAAAATAATTGGAAATTAAAGCTATGTTAATTTCACATGAAGTATCTTGAGGGTTCAGTTTGTAATATTTAGAAACGACTAAGGGTTACGCAAATCACCGAGTCCTTTTCCCCCGGAACGTCATCTACAGCCACTTTTCACAGTGAACTGGAGAAATCATCAATAATAAGTATTACCAGTTTTCTCATTTCAGCATTGAGAGTTTTAATAATGACACACAGCTCATCTGATAATGGTAACTTACTTTGACAAAAGGGGAAAAACTGTATGTAAAGCGTTTAGGATTTAACCCTTTAAACCCTGAGACATTATTTTAATAAAATGTACTTTGTTGTTTCAGTGTCATAAAAGCTGCTGTGAGTATGTACTTGCGTTCCTTTTCTTCAGTTATTTTTGCTTTACTGTGTGTTTTATGGTCAAAACAGGTGGAATATTAGAAAAAGACAAAGAGAGGAATTGAAGTTTGACAGGTTTTTACTAAATAAGGCGCTGGGAATGTATATCAATAAGAGATTTAGGATGTTTAACATGAACTGTGAACTGGAACACACTGAACAACAGCAAGGATCTGAATTTTTAAATCAGTTCAGCTGCTTTTTGGCACCTGGTTGAACTCCAAAAAGAAGTTACAGGGTCAAAACTTGGTAAAAACACAGTAAAAACAAGTAAAGAAAAAACAGGAAAATGACAAACACACTGCAAACAAGAGTAAAAACAAAAAATGACAACAAAAAGATGTAGAAAAAAAACCCCAAACTGTCTATTTTTATAACAAGCCGGTCTCACTCACTGGAAAACACAAGGTCTATTTTCTCATTGCGTTTTGAAATTTTTCCAATAGAACAAACAGTTGAATTTTATGACTATTTTAAATAAATCACACATACTCACCACACCACAGACACATTGGAGGTTAAAGGGTTAATCAGTTTTCTTTTACGCATGAAGACTCATATTGATCCAGTCCAGGTTTTAGTTCTGAATTGACCTTTAACCTAGACCTGATCTAGGTTAAAGGTTACAGAAGCCCTTCATTAGATTCAATGCGTATTTTGTCAGTTCTAGACTTAGGGGATTATTAACTAACTCTGTCACACTAGAATGTTTGTTTGCTGAGGGTAATGCACTGGATGCTGTGCATTATAAAACAGACAATAGGAGAGGAAAGAGGAGGTGCGTTTGGAGTTACTGCAGAAACACAGGAGCCCATCATGGTGGAAACTGTGAATGACAAACCACTTCCTATGGATATGCACGGCTTATTCTAAGGCAGCGGTTCTCAAATCCGGTCCTCGTAGCCCAGTATCCTGCATGTTTTAGATCTTTTCCTCTTCCATCACACCTGGAAGCCATTACATCATTATCAGGCTTCTGCAGAGCTGGACGATGAGCTGATCATTAATTGAACAAGGTGTGCTGGTAGAGGGAAATATCTGAAACGTGCAGGACACCTGGCCTCGAGGACCAGATTTGAGAACCGCTGTTCTAAGGTAACAGATACATCTTACACACTGGACCTATAAAAGTTAAATCGTGAGTAAAAGGACGTCCAAAGATAGAGGTGATTGAATCACTCAATGAAAGGTTTGATGAATGAAACGTCATCAGCCTAATCATTACAGTTACACCAGTCCAAGTAGAAAATGGTTTAAATACGAAACAGAGCTTAACTACAACAACTGAGAAAATGAGACAGTCACTCATTTTCTCCTTACGGTTCCAAGTGCAAAAGTCTAACTCTAGATTTTTTTACCTGCCTTGACTAGATAAACACGAAGACTTTAAATACTAGTTAAAATTCTGTCTTGTATCTGTGAATCTTCTCTCTATACAAAAACGTATTAAAGGGAAATTCACCGCTTGTCTTTTTGCATGATCTGACAGGCCAGGTCTTGATTAAAGGTGATGTTACAGACAATTTAAATCCTAATTTCATGTTTGTAAAATCTTTACATCTTTAAGACAATTGTGGAATTGAGGAAACATGCCATTTCAGTGTTACACTAACTCTAAACCATTAGACCAGGACCCAGTTTTTCCTTCTTAAAGGCAGTTATAAGGGAGTTTTTTTTTTTAATTTACTTATATACTTACTTACACTATTACTTTCTTTACTTGTATCATACTTTAAAAATAAATATTTTTAATTGGTGTAAAGCACAGCCTAGATGTTTAAAATTGCCTTTAAAATAATTCAATCCATACAAACAAACATACGGCAACATAAACGTAATAATGATAATATTGTTTTCTTACTTGGTTTCAGATAATTTTCTTTGTTTTAAGTGACCTTTAACCTAGACCTGGTCTAAGTTGGGCTAAAGGTCATTTCACCTCTACACTCTGGAGTAGATCAATGTGAGTCTTCATATGTATATAAGACATGATCAAACTCTATAATAGGGCTGCACAATATATTGAAAAAAATATTGTTATGATAACAGAGTGTGCAATATTCATATCGCAAAAACATGCAACAATTTATGTATTTATTTTTCATTAACTTTCTGTTTTACACGCCATGCCGTACCAGAGTGGTTTTCTCTATCACTCTAACATGCTAGTTTTTTCTGGCAAAAAATTGAAGTAATGCTGCTGGTTGAATGCAAGTTTACATATTATTTAATGTAGAAAAGATGTGAATATTTTCAGAACACAACTTTGGGCAAGGCCTGAACACTTATATTTAAAGATTTTATTTTTATATGAAGTATTTACCAAACCAGGCAAGCGATGGAATCCTGTTCTGTTAAAGTGCTTACGTGACGGTACTCTGGCACTTTTGTTTTAAAATACATCCACGTCATTTAAACAGTGTTATATGTGAATAAAATAACAAAATATTTGACTGTTTGTGTCTGAAGGTCTATGGTAGCAGCATCACCAGGTTCTTGGAAAGAATTGTGTAACTGAATGTAGTAATATTTTGTCTTCAATTATAAACAGAGTCAGCATACAAACACCTGGCTCATTTTAACATTAAGGAACATATATCTAAGTAGATGAAATTGGTATTGCGTTAGGTGAAAGAGAAATATTGCAATATTATCATTATCGCAATGCTGTAAACCCATATTGCATATTGCAAGTTTTGCCAATATCGTGCAGCCCTACTCTATAATATATAAATTATAACAATGTACAATATATCCCATAATATCTTAGTTACCAGTATCTAGTTAGTTCTATGTCATGCTACATGTTACATGTCAGTTGTTTACATTCTTTAATTTGATGAGACATTGAGACTAATGTATTTCAATAAAGTTTTGTGGTGGATTCATTCAACAAGTTAATGCTACATTTATAATTTTTACTGCTCTGGCCACAGTTGCTGTAACATTGTTTATGCCATACAATGTATATGCAATATCACAAAAAACACCACAACTTTTATTTCTCTCCAGACTTAATTTTGACCTAGATCTTGTATTGATGATGGGATAGTTACAGTTTTCTCCAGCAGGTCTGGACTCATTCTCCCTGAACCACTGTCTTAAAACCTGATGACCCTGATGAATCCTGGCATTGGACATTTTTATGCTGTTTGGGAAACTGACGGTTATTAAAGAACTGAGAAGCTACTCACTGCATCAGTTTGGGTTGAAGAACTTAGTTAAACACTACTGTAATTATCCAATACTGAGCTCTTAACAGTTGGTTTAGTTAAATCCAGGTGGGGGCATTTTTTGGCCAGGCAGTGTCGATCTCCTTTAACAACTGATATCAGCTTTGACAGTGTAGTAACTTACAGCAGAATACTACAGGGTAACTCACAATCATTTTTAGCCAGTAAAGGGCCAATTGTATTTAAATTTATTTTATTTATCAGACTACAACACCTGTTGTGCCGAATTCTACTCCCTGCCGAAAACTGCATCGCACAGCAGCTGCCGAAAACTGCTCCCCCTTCCTAAATCAGCCATGAAGAGGACAATGTGCACTAAATTCACCCTGTCACACCAGAATAGCTCCAAAAGTGAGCTGCTACAGTCGTTTCACTCCTTTGGCTTCGAAAGCTTATTCTGATGGGGGATGCAGTTTTCTGCAGTATCTGGTGCTGAATTCTGCTCCCAGTATCTGTTTTTATTGTTATATATTTTGTGTGTTGTGTATGTAGGATTTAACTTTTGAAAGTTTTACATACCTTACAGTTTGCACATTCTTTGATGGTAAACAGATAAAAACAAAGCTACAATATCTTTATTATTATTAATGACTTAATTGCTACACAGCTATGATGATGTTAAGAGGTTGAATACTTCACAATTAATTCCATACCCTACAATCAGAAAGGAGAAAAATCAATCAGCCAGGGTGAGCAAGGAGCATTTCTCAGCAAGTTGTGACAGGGTGAATTTGGTAAACATTGTCCTCTTCATGGCCGACTTGGGAAGGGGAGTAGAATCTGGCACACCACCTACCAGACTGGAAAAAACCAAAATCTTACCAAGTGTTTTTATGTCATTTCTGGTCAAAATATCTAATCACACTTAAAATAAAGAAGAATAATAGAGTAACTTTTCAGTAAGATATAAGAACTTATTGTTAGACAATAGGTCTTGAAAATCTTAGGCTATTTCAAGAAATCTTACCAAGATAATTTTCACTCTTCCATTCTCGGATTTTTTTTTTTTTTTTAAATTAAGCAAAAAAAAAATTAAAAAAATCTGCCAATGGAACAAGTGACAATTATCTTGGTAAGCTTTATTGAAATAAGATTTTAAGTGTGATATATTTTGACTAGAAATGAGAAAAATACACTTGATAAGATTTAGATTTTTTGCAATGCTGAAAGCCATTACTTGAACTGTTTAGTACTTGTCTTCTGTATTCATGTGTTGGTACTTTACCCCCTACTATAAAGCCAGTTAATGAGATTACCTGTTTTTGTTGCATTTCGTTGTCGACCAGCACCGTGTCGTGCCCTTTGTGTTCATCAGTCAAACACAGGTAGCAGATACACTGGCTGTCGGTGCGGCAGTACACCTCCAGAAGCTTATCATGACGGGGACAAATGGTCTCCTGCAGTTTTTTGGAGGCCGACACCAGCTTGTGCTTCTTGAAAGCGGCAGACTCGTAGTGGGGCTGTACGTGGATCTCACAGTACGAGGCCAGACACACCAGACACGACTTGACAGCTTTGTTTTTCCTCCCTGGACACACGTCGCACTCTACATCGTCCGCCTCCGCAAAACTTTGGTTTACGGGAGCCGTCTCCTCCTGGAGTCCGGTGTTTTTAAATTTTTCCACCACGTCGGCCAACATGGTGTTCCTGGCGAGCACCGGCCTCGGGTTGAAGCTCCGCCGACACTGCGGACACACAAAAATCCCAAGGTAGTCGTCCTGGTCCCAGTAGTTCTGGATGCAGCCGGAGCAGTAACTGTGACCGCAGGGGATGGTCACGGGAGACTTCAACACGTCCAGACATATCGAGCAGTTAAACTGGTCCTTGTCGAGGACCACTCCTGCCTGGGCCATCGTCGGAAACACTGAAGTGGATGTGGAAAATGAGCGAAAACACAGGAATCCCCCGACAGCTGCTCCTGCTTTGTTTACAGGAAGTGAAAGCGAGAGGGCGTGGCCTCGCGTCCGTCACCGGAAACGGAAGTAGGGGCTTTAAAAAGCCCTTTAACAAATTAAAACGCAACGTGAAGGGCCGTTTTAACCTCTTTACTTATTTCTGAGGCCGCTTTTACCCTTTATGTGTGCCACATACAGTCGCAGAAAAAAATATTAGACCACCCCTTGTTTTCTTCAATTTCTTGTTCATTTTAATGCCTGATACAACTTAAGGTACATTTGTAAGGACAAATAAAACAAAAATAGCTCATAACAGTTTAATTTCAGAGCTGATATCTTTCCATTTTCCGTGTTTTTTTTGATAACCAAAATCACTTCAGTTCTTACATCAATATCTATGTAATTGTACTGACAAAAACAGTGCATTTATTCATTCCATATTTTCTTTTCTGTTTTAGTCACATGATACACACAGGCGTTAGTACTAGATTGCATAACCATTGTTTTTGATGACTTTTGATGGTCTAATAATTTTTTCCGTGACTGTAGAAATACTCTGAAATTCAACATTTCAGCCTTAGTGTGTTATCGGAGGACATAACAGGACTTTATTACTTTTGGGAATTTAAAACAAAAAAAAGGTTATTTTCATATAGAAAATCAAGGTCAGTGAAGCTACCATATTTGATTCATTGCCAATAAGTGGCAAAAAAAAATAATAATGGTTAATGTTTTTTTTGTATCGGATTTTTCAAGTACAGCAGAAACATCTAAAAACAGAATTCCATTTCTAAATAGCATATTGCAACATCCACTTGCTTAAACATGAACTTTTGTTCCCTTTTCATGTTCTGTTTTATTTCTTTATTGTACATAGATGTGCTGCCTAGCTAATCTATTGGAAATGAAAATGCTCCATCTTTATAACCTATGTTTTATGTCCAAAGACAAATATTCAGAAATCAGTGCAAAAATAATGTTCATATAATGCAGCGATACGAGCATAAAAGTCCACTTATTTTTCAAATAGTTGATTATTTTTGGGAAGCCACTTTCAGAAGACTTTTGTGCCATTTTGGTTTAATTTTTTATCTTTTGCTTCAACACATTTGTCCATTCAGAATGAACATTTTCCACAGTTCACACTTGTAAATTGCCTAAACTTGTATCACATGTTTTGGAAGATGTTTCAATAACTGTAGCATATTTTCACAATATGCTGCTACACCAATATGATCTTTCAATCATTTACATGCAGGACATTATGAATATATAATACAGCCTTTAATATGAGCCAGTTCAAGCCCAATTTGTGGTATATGACTGGTTCTTTATCATTTGTTCATACTCAGTTAATCTTTAGTGAAGGTCTTTCCAAGTCTATGACAAAGTCCCACAGTAAGTACCTACTAATTCTGTCATCAATTATTGTACAGCTTTAGCACTACAGATATTCTTGGTCTTGTTTCAACCTGTGAAACACATAAGTGGGTCCTTTCATAGTTGAATCCGGACTGATTGTTGTTTGAGGAGTCTTGCAAAGGAGTTTCAGACAAGTGCATTAGATTAATTATGTAAATAACTTCCATCTGATGTAAAAAGATTCCTTCTTTCCTTCCAACAGTTATTCTAGTAGAGTTTTGTATGTGGATCAGTTTTTAAAAATAGTGTGAACTAAGTGTAATGCCATTTTCATGAGTTTTGTCTTACCTACTATCTAAAATACACTTAGCAGAAAGGTTCAAACAAGTGAGGAAGTGTGCAATATCAGTCACTGGTCACTCATATTGCTGCAAAAACTTACATCCAACAAAGAAATATAGGTCTCAAAGCATTTTTAATTTAAAATGCATTTAAATCATTATCAAACAATAAATACAATCGGATACATAACTCATCTCAATAAGTTATAAACAAGAGGAAATTAAAAGACAATACATACTTAAAAACTTAAGTAATGTTAACAGGATTTAATGGTCAGTGCATTCATTACATAAATAAGTAGACGTACAATACATCGTTATGAACTGACCTTTTTTCAAACAGAGATACATTACTTTGGTCACAAACTAAAGCTTTGATGCATTAAAGGGAAGGTTCCAGATTTAAAATACTGTCGCAAGATCCTGACACCACCGCAATCCTGACATTCAGTGTTTCCCTTAAAAGTGCAGGTTTTTAAAAAGCTGTCACCAGTCATAAATCGATTCAAGCACTTCACATGCAGCGTCAGCCAAGCAGACCACCCTTTAAATGCATAATTAAATTAAAAAAATAATAAAAATACAATACTGAACTGATAAACACATCCAGCTGCTAAAACTCAAATATTCCCTTTCAGAATGTTGATCTGATTTCAGTGTGTCTCCTAACCTTGAAATGTTTGTGCAAGTTGCTGATGGGAAGATTAAAATAGCTGTCAATACATGGTCATCATGTCCATTCAAGTATTTCATGACATTTAGCCTTTTGTAAAAAGTTATTCTCTGAAATTGTTAGTCTAAACTACAGCTAATTGAGAGAAACAGGCACAAAAATATTCTGTTTGTTTCAAAACATGCAATGATGTCAGTGTTAAGATTAACTTTTCTTCTACATGCTTTCCTAAAAGTAGGATTTCTCTAAATGTTAATGAAGATGAATTGTAAAGCCGGTTTATTCAGTCAACTACTGAATAAGCTGCAAGAATAGTGCTACATTCTTGTCCAACTTTCAAAATGATCCCAGTGCATTTTGTGCAGAGTACCTTAATATATAAATCAACACCTCTTTATAGGTGTTGATTTCCAGCTTTCTTCCTCACATTATACAAAAATACACCACAGATAGGGTTGACTCAAAAAACAGAGGTACGTGGAGTTTTGGAAGTCAAACAAAAACTCTAGGATGTGCGTATGTATGTATGCTGTATATGTGCGTGCAATGCAAATGATATGTAGGACTACACTCATGATTCAAAGGGGCAGAGCGCGGCTTTACTTATTCTTCTCTTCCAGTCCACTCTCTGCTCTCAGGGCTTGGCTGCTGGCTGAAATGAAGCTGATCCAGTGTTTAAGGTCCTCAGGAAATGCAGGGCATTCAATCTGGATACAAAAAACATAGAACAACAGAAAATAAACAGCAACATTTTCTTTGGATTGTTTGTTAAACTGAAAAAGAAGCCACCTTGGAGTTTTGATATTTTAGAGACCAAATGACTAATTGCTTAATCTAGGAAACAATCTTTACACTAAATGACATTGGAAACTTACTCATCTCCATCCATCTATCTAGAGCTCACCTTTCTCTTGCAGACAAACTCAATGATCCTCTCTGGGCTGCTGTGTACCACATTCTGCCTGCAGAGCATCACTGCAGAGACAAAGCCATCCCTTTTGGACACAAAGCGCTGCTCCAAGTAAAAGGCCTTCTCATCCCATCCCACAACTTTGGTCCGAATTTCAAAGGCTTCGCGGAAGGCCAAAGAGCGTCGATAGCGAATAGTGGAGGCCCCTACTACCATCTTGGCCCCCAGTTTGCGTGAAGCCATGAACAGCCCGTTTCGCATGTAATGATGGAAGCGGGCAAAGTCACACTCCCTGAGGTATCGGGAGTTGTTCATGTGACCCATGTAGTCCAAATCATGGGGAAGGACCATGCCATCGATGCTTTGCTCGGCTAAAATGTCCCATATTCGGGGTTGAAACCATGCCTCGAAAAAAACCTGGGCCCCCCTCAGGAAGTACCACACATCCAGACTGCAGAAGAGCAGGAGGAGGGCACCTAGCACCAGCAGCAGCATCTCTCTGAAACAACACCACAGATGTCAGAAGTTATGCATCAACACACCTTCAATTAATGACACATTTTGGAACAGCATCTCTGCACCTAACTGTAACAGCTGGATTATCTTTTTATTTGAAAATGCTTAGTTAATGCAGGTGGTGTTTCCTTTGCCCATTAGCTCTGGGAATATTCACTTAATGCACCTTTGACCTCATCAATGACAAAACAGGGATGATCACATAAAACAAACGTCCTTTAAGTGGTTGGCCATTTAGTAAAGCTATAGATACGCGGGCAGCATTCCTATAAATATGCACCTCAACCTTGAACAGTCGGCTAACGCTACAAACAGATGAATGCATATAAACCTGCTGACAGCCAAATCCGTTAGCTTAGCCCGTAGCTACCGGTAGTTAGTGAGTGGCCTTGGCATATCCGGCATCGGTCACACATACAGCTGGCTTTCACGTGTCGTTAACAGATCGATTCAGTTTCTCTTAATATTGTTGAATTGTATTCATATGGGTCTAACTTACCGAGTGTCCAAAAAAGAGAGCTACCATGGGACCCGTTTCAACTTGAAGAAACCGGTAGAATGAATGACCACCACTTCCGCATCTGTGACGACACGCAATGTGATTGGATGCTGAGTTTACCATGGTTTCCACTGATGACATCAGACAGATATCGCTTCAGGTTTGAGCGAGAAAATGAGTTTTTATTTTGTGTAGCAGAGAAATGATACAATATACAATATAGTGTTGTTGAAATAAAATGAATTACTATACCATTTATAAAAGAGACATTGGAGTAACATCATGTGAGAACCACATAATCTATGTCTAAATTCTCATTTTCCCCAGAGTTCATCCTTAGTTGTTTTTGAAGTTCAACCAAATTCAACTTAAATGAAACAAAATATTTTCAAGAACAAAACCAGTCCAGTTGAACTCCAAAAACAACTAATGATCACATATCTGTAAAATGGTACATTTAATCAACTCAAAAAGGAGGCCAGGTTTTAGCTCACTGACCGATTGGCCATGTGCTATTAGCTTTGTGACCGAGTTTCCCACCTTACCCAACAGGATTTCTTATTTAAATTAAATAGAATTTTCTCAACCAGTAAATACTTCATCCTTTAGTTTATCATTCACAATTAACACATTTAAGAGATGAGTTTAATGAACAGAAAGGATAAGACAATTCTAATCTCATGTTACACAATTGTAACACTGTAATCATTTTATTAAGTTGTAGTTTCACGACTATCAGTATTACATGTAGTAAATATTTAGTTGCACAACATGGACATTTCCATATGTGGATTTATGTGCCTCCAAAGCTCCAGCCAATTTACCTTTAGAACTGATCTTCATGAACATAAAATAAAGACACAATAATCTGTAAGAGGATTTGAGACAACTTTTTATTGCTGACAGTGTAACACTGTTTTTTTTTTTTGCTTTTGAAGTTATTTTAGTTATAATTAGCAAGCCCTTTATAAATCCCTGTTTTCAGCCAGTTGGTTATCAACTTCATTAGTGCAGGCACAAGTGTATTAAGAAAAAGTTTGCATTTTGGAAAACAGACATTCATTCATGAGTGTGGTGGATAAAAAGAAACGGACATTTGAAGTATGTCATGTCTGTGAGGTAGAATTCAATACTTGTTTAGCTCACACAATAAAAAACTAGATTTAAGGGGTCATTAATGCAAATTTACAGTGAGCATTAGCTTGTATCTTCAATCTGTACAAGAACAAAATGTCTGTCAAGCAACATGCGTGTAAGTAGTGACTGCCCACTGTACCCTAGTCATCTTCTTCCAATTAGCTTGCTAGGCTTGTTCTATGTGTACAGTAGTGTACAATTTAAAGACACCAAAAACAAACTTAAGCTCAGATATACTTTTAAGCACTGATGATTTTCCCAACAAGTCGAGGCTCAAGTTCTAACAATATTATACATTTCAACTGCATCATTTGTCACCTTATTCTCAAAGGCAAAGAACATAAGCATGTTTTCCAAAAAGCTATTATCACCAACAGAACAGAAGAACATCATTTCTTCAGAAGACACATTTCTCCCTCAGGAGGCTGTAGATGGACCGGTAAATTAGTTGGCTTGCAAAAGGCCAAACTTTAAATTTACATGTGCTTATGTTTACTCCCTTGAGAAACTAACATCCACTCTTATTTGTTCTTCTCCTCTAGTCCACTTTCAGCCCTGAGAGTCTGGCTGCTGGCTGAGATGAAGTTGACCCAGTGCTGAAGGTCCTCTGGAAACTCAGGACACTCAACCTGCATACAACAGACAAAAGGTTTAACATCCTTAAAAGGGGTCATAGTTTGCTAAACCCACTTTTATTAGTCTTTGGTTCATTTATTTGTGTATTTGGACCCTAATAGTTCATAAAGTTTGAATTTGAACCCTCCGGGTGCTGCAAAACTATCTTCATATTCATTTTGGCAAAAACTGAGTGAATTTCTACAACCTGTTCCAATTCCTTCTTAATTTGTTACGCCAGTAACTAGTTACATCACGACGTTTGCACATATATAGTCAAGACTTCCAACGAACATTTCTCTGAGTACGCCACAACTGTTTGTCAGCAGCAGCAGCGGTTGTAGTAAAAACTGAAAATATGTCCAAACTTTGAGCTGATTACTTAAAATGTTCAGTTGTTGGTTGTATTAACGAACTCAAGTGGCTGAACAGGACAGAGCAGCACAGTCAACCACCGGGGGGAGGGGGAGTGTAAAGTGGCTCATTTGCATTTCAAGGCCCAGCGCTCAAAATGACCTTTCATGTCATTACGCAAAAATATATTTGAAGATGGACCTGTGGAGTTGAATTAATGAAGAATTCAGACCCAAGCAGAGCATTTACAGTTTATGTAGACCATAGGGAAATGTTTGAAAATGCATAATTCCATTTAAAAAAGCAATATATCACTCCTTTAAACATATGCATGTCTCAATGACCGATCAGAAGTTTCAACCCTCTATGACCGTTTACACAGCCCATCCCTGCTTACCTTCCTCTTGCACAAGTGCTGCATGATCTTATCCGGGCTGCCACGTATGACACTCTGCTTACAGTACATGACAGCACACACCAGCCCATCTTTAGTTGACACAAATCTCTGCTCCAGGTAAAAGGCTTTATCATCCCAAGTGACAGTCCGACTCCGGAGCTCATAGCCTTCACCAATGCACAAAGCTCTGCGGTAGCGGATGGTGGTAGCACCCACAACCATGGAAGCTCCGAGGGCTCGCACAGCCTTGAACACCCCATTACGAGTGTAGAGAGAGAAACGGGCAAAGTCGCACTCCCTGAGATACCGAGCATTGTTCATGTGACACATGTCGATGTCACGAGGGGTGACCCGGCCTGTCAGGGTCTGCTCTGCAGTGATATCCCAAACTGGAGGCTGGAACCAGGCCTGGATGATCACCAGTGGGACGCGCAGGAAGTACCACACATCCAGACAGCAGAACAGAGCCAGCAAGGTGGCGAGCACCCACAGCACCCACCACATCTCTTTACAGGGAGGACAGACACAAGCAGAAATGTTTAGGTTAACTCAGGATGCAACAAGGTGAGAAACATGGAGCTTTACTGGATGTGCTTAAAGCTGCTGG
Organism: Apogon hyalosoma; assembly: GCA_037367295.1. Taxonomy (NCBI): domain Eukaryota; kingdom Metazoa; phylum Chordata; class Actinopteri; order Kurtiformes; family Apogonidae; genus Apogon; species Apogon hyalosoma. The sequence goes on along the minus strand of JAPQRP010000011.1, from coordinate 21,743,718 downwards.
AATTGGCAACGAATACAAAATTAACCCATAAAGACCCAAACAACCACCATCGACCAAAAGCATCTAATATAAAATGTTTACCTGTCGATCCACTAATCAATTTCAATTTATTACATACAGAAGAATCGACAATTCATTTGCAAGATACATTTGTAATAGGACACCCCAGAAGCAGTCCTCAGCTTATAAATGGGGGCCCTTTAACATGTGATAAAAACATAATTTACATTATAATCTTGAATAAATTAAGATGTTCTGAATAACTACAAACATATTCCAAAATATGACATATCTAACGATGTTTTCATCCCCCCCCCCCCCCGAGTCCTACTGTAGTCAGC
>JAPQRP010000011.1:21657177-21672826 GCA_037367295.1 Apogon hyalosoma | reverse complement strand
ACTTTTTTCACTGTTATTATTGTACTGGTCCGGCCCACTTTAGGTCATATTGGGCTGAATGTGGCCCCTGAACTACAGTGAGTTTGACCCCCCTGATATAGACGGAGTCAGATGTAAGGATCCTGCTCAGTTTATGACCTGTACTTCCTGTTATGTCCTCTGTGACTAGATGTATTTGCAGAACATAGAGAATATGATATTCTGAGTATGTTTACACAATAAAAAGCGTATATAATTCAAGTCGACGAGAAGGAGTTGATATTCGTTTACCAAAAGTCATTGCAATTCCATACCTCAGTACCCACTTCTTCTAAAACGACACGGTTTGTGTTCATTTAAAATCAGCTGCATTATTCATAATCCACCACAAACTTCAGCTGAGTCTATTACAGACTCAGTCTTTCCCTTGACATATTTACAGACCATATCAAGCAGGATAATGAATGTTTACCCGTTGTGACACCACCCTGAGGGTCAGTTCATCACATAAAACAATAGTAAAGTGGTGAGAAGTGCCGTCTTCATGCTTCATCAACACTTAAGTAACATGTCTGCAAGCTATATCCACACCGGACAAGACAATTATTGTTTTCCATAACAGCCCCTCTTTAAGCTAATGGAGCCTGCAGACTATCTCACAGGACACTCGATTATGATGTATAGTCGTCTGACCTGCCTCAGTCTGATGTGAACTGTACATTTGCACTGCTCCCTCTGCTCGCCGCCGCTTCACCTCATCCTTACCCGACATCGATTCTGCACAGATATCGAGGCCGTCCCCTTGTTGTGTCACATTGGCTTGTTTTTTGTGCGTGACTGTCTCGGTCATCCTCCCCGCTGATTGCTGGTTTTATTTGTCCTCAGAGTCAGTGTGTGTTACGTCAGAAAAAAAGGCGTTTCCAAATTACAATTTTGTACAAGTGTAAATAGCTGTTTCACATGCATGGCTTACTGTAAGTGAAATTGGTACAAGCCTGAGAGAAGAAAGCAAGTAAAACGCAATGCTCAGGAGAAATGGGTTCTGAACCACATGAATTTAAATTGAAAAATTGAAATATGTGGTGTTTCTGAGGAATGAGACATCTCTGCTACAGCAAAAAAGAAGAGGTAACACTGAAGGGGATAACAGTGTTCAGTTCTAGGGGCTTTTGTGTTTCTGAAGAATCTCCTGTTGTAAAGTTAATAGAAGAAATACATTTAACACAGACATTATTCTGTCCAAACACAGAAATAGAGAGGTGTGGGAAGTAGGCAGGCACTTGCATAGACAGACCCCCAGTGGTGCTCAAAGCACCTGCCCTTTTGCCCTGGAGGAGAAGAGTGCCCTTTCTGCTGGAGCCCAACAGTTTCTTCATTTATCAGTATTTAAGAATAAAAAAAATAGTCTCTCTGTTATTAATTCCCCTCAAATGTGTTTTGATATCTTACGGGGCTGGCATTTATTTGAGTTCTTGTGAGAATTCTGCCGCGACCTGCTCCACAGCGCTCACAATCCCCTGCCACGCCCCTCCCTCTTCCTCCTCCACATAGCACTCATGCAGTGCTGAACCAGGCCAGGCCAAACCGCTGCAGCCTACTTCTCCTCCGAGCAACAGCATCAGACAGACAGGTAATGACAGTGTTTGTGTAATCCCCTGACGTTGTTTGGTGCTAAATTAACCATAACATTAGCATCGCTGAAAACATTATGTCGCTACTGGCTCAACATTTCCTAAAAGATAAACCAAAAAAAAACCCTCACAAAATCTGTGATTTCAAAGCCTTGTTCGGCTGTTTACTGGTGTTTGTCATGTTTAATGAAAAGAGAGAGGGAGATTGATACAGGCAGACCGACAGGTAGGCAGAGAATTTAAAGAGTTTTACTCTTCTACAAATTAGACAAGTTCACTAGTCTTGTTTCATTTAAAATCATAATTATTTAAATGAAGGTAGGTCTTAAGTTGAGCTACATGACAGTCTGGGGAGGTATATGTGGTATGTTACTAATGTAATGTTTTTGCTTCAACTCTGTCAGAAAACAGTAAAAAAAAAAGTATACTGTGTTGTATGGCTGCAACTAATGATGACTTTAATAATTGATTAATCTGTACATTATTTTATTAACTAATCGATTCATTAGATAAGCAACATACGCTGCAGACAAGTCACTAATGATTACATCCCCTCCATGGCTTTGGGTATCGTTAGCGAGCACTAGCCCACTACCTAGACTTGTTATGGGTACAGACTAGCAAGCTATAGTCTTCAAACAGCTCCGATTTTAGGCTGTCAAACTAGTGTTGTATGTATTAGTTCCAGTCAACAATAGGTAATGTTAGTCTGGTGGCCTGATAAATGGAGATGGGTGGAAATCTATTAATTATGACAATAGTGTCTAATAACTAGCTAGCAGGCTAAATCACACACGTAGGCTATCTTAAGCTAGGTTTACATAATGTACCTGGTGACCACAGCTGCTCCGTTTGCCCAAGACGTACTGCGCAGTGGGATTTTGGTCATTTTTTTCTCCATATGCAAGTTTTGTTACATAAATGGCGCACTATGTTTCGACCAAACAGGACTGCTTGGCATTCCGAAGCCTCAGCCATGCTGCTCTGTGTTTTCCTCTGTTACACTACACAGTGTCATAGTGACATACTTCAACTAACGTGCTCAAGACCCAATGAATCGACTGCCAAATTCCTTGCCAACTCTTTTAAGAATCAATTTAGATCAATTTAATTAATTTGTTGTTGCAGCACTAGTGTGTTGTCAGCTTTATAGAGATTCTGTAAGTCACTCTTGATTATTATGCCCTTGTTTTTGGCTTGAGCACCTGCCCCCCAAAATGTCTGCGCACATGCCTGGAAGTAGGATATTTTGTTATGTATTTGATGTGTTTGGGTTTGCAGTGACAAATTTAAGGTGCTCTATGTAGTACTGATATTCCAAAGGGAGAAATCACCTGAACACACTTACAACTAGCAAAACCAGCATAAAAAAAACAAAAACAAAAAAAAAAACAATGTTATATATCCACAGACTGTATCACTCACTGTATAAAGTATAAAGGTACTTGTTTACACACATCTGCATTATGGTACCACGGTATTATGGTAGTTGTTTGTTTGTTTTTTAAATGGAAACTCAAAGCTGGTTATTTTAATAGTTAAAATAACACTGTGTCTTCTAATCTCCATGTGTTGCATCAGCTGATAGTTTACATTATGGCTTTGTTAGCTTAGCTCTGTTTTTAGTCAGAAAACAGCCATAGTTAGTCTGAACCGTGGATCAACAATTAATGAACTTAGCAAAGTCAATAACGTCACATAATGACTTAATGCCTTCATAAGTAACATAATCAAACTCACCCGTGTAGAAGAAATGCTGTAATTTTAGCTTCAAACTCCATTCTTTTCATGTCGAGCTGTGTCCAGTGGTGAAAACAACAACAGCGCTTCTAGCTCTTATCACTTTGTCACTTTCTTAGACTTTAAAAGTTGTTTTTTAGTGGTTCTCATCCAGTCTCTTAAATTTCAGACATTTTGGTTAAAGCCCCTGTGGAGTTAGTTTTGTCTCACCATGGGAGACCAGCAGAGTGACTCACTACTCCCTCTAGTGGTCACATAAAGACACTAGACCATTGGTGTTGATATTCTCCATTCATATCTCTATAACCCAATACATTACAGTCTGATATTTGAAAGTAGAAATATTACATATAGCCTCTTTAAATATTGGGTTATTTTAGCCTTTGTCTTGATTCCCATAATTCCACGTTTTACCCATGATGGCATCTAAATGCTGCTCATCCTCACGCCATCTGTCTATCCAAATTTCTGTCAGTCTGCCCTGGAAGTGGGATCCCTCATTTGTGGTTTCTATCATTATTTTTCCCAGTTGAGTTTTTTTGTTTGTCCTCACTCTAAATCAAGGTCAACAGACAGAGCGTGTTGTGTTTTGTACAGACTGTAAATCACTTTAAGACATGGGTGTCAAACTCATTTTCTTTCCGGGGCCACATTCAGCACAATTTGATCTCAAAAAGGCCGAACTAGAAAAATAATAGCATACAAGCCTTGTAAATAATGACTACTCCAGATTTTTGTCTTTGTTTTTAGTGCATAAAAAAACAACATTAAACTATGAAAATATTTACATTTACAAACTATCCAAACAAAAAAAAAAAAAAAGAAAGTGAATAACCTGCAAAAACTGAAATTTCTTAAGAAAATATGTGTAATTTTAACTACTGTGTCTCAACTTTATTTAATTTTATTTCATGTGCATTACGGATCAAATCTACAAATGCACAAAGCATTTAGTAACAGGCAGAATATTGTTAAAATTGCTCTTAAGTTTCTTTAGAAATTTCAAGTTGTTCATATTTGTTCAGGTTATTCACATTTTATTGTTAAGGATAGCTTTTATGTAAATATTTTCATCATTTAATGTTTTTTTTGCATGAAAACAAAGAGAAAAAAATGTTGTCATTATTTATAGGTGTAATGTAATATTATTTTTCACATTAAACCAAGAAGAAAACTTGGAGTCATTATTTACAGGTTACTATGCTATTATTTTACTTGTGATCACACTGGTCTGTATGTGCCCCCTGAACTATTGACTTGACCCCTTGACTATTAATATCTTCAGTGTAATTTTTGCACTTTGCAGATTCATCCTGTGGGCCAGATTGGAACCTGTGGCGGGCCAGTTTTGGCCCACTAGCCACATGTTTGACACTCCTACTTTAAGACAAAGTGAACTGTAAAATTCAGATAAATGTAATAAAATAAAGAAAAAAGCATGTTGAGACAAGAATGTTAGCAAGAATAAAGACAAGTCAGGGCAGGCATTGGCATTCATTCAACACCAGAGAGGTCTAAAGATGAGGTTGAAATCACTCAGCAGTGTTTGCTGACCCGACCCGAGGGTGAAGACCATACCGTAACCTCAAAGTGTGATTGTACTTATCGAATGCCTGGCATTCTCCAAACGTTAAGCCTAAAATATCCTGACTCGCATCGCTGTCAAGGCTGCGAAACACAAACACGTGCAGCCCGTTGCTCTGCTGCGGCTGCACAAGTCCATGATGCTGGCTCAGGCTGTGCTGAAAGCTGCTGCTGGGAGCTTTACAGAGAGAAAGGGGAAAGGCCAAGAGAGAAAAAAAAGAAAGGGAGCATGGGAGAGATGGGTGTAGTGAAGACAAGCCTGCTATAAAAGCCCTTGGGATAGGTACAGTCTTTGCCCAAGGCTACTGCTGCATGTTCACAGAATGCAGAGAAAGAAAAGCTTTTCTCTTTCCTTCTGTTTCTCAGTAATATCAACCAGTTTAGGGGTAGGGGGGCAAGTGGAGCTGGCGGTTGTATAAGTGGCATGCGTCCTCTCTGCGATGGGTCTGGTCCACATTGAGCAGCAGGGACGGCTACTTCCCCAAGGGCTCACAGGACCTGGTTCAGACGGTGGACACAACATGGACAACGGCATCCAGACCATCATAAAAAAAGAAACTGCCGGAGGGGAAGCAAGGGGGGTGGTGGAAAATTAGTGGAAAAGAGAACAGTGGAAAAAAAAAAAAAAAGAGATTCGTGCTGAAGGAGAGAGCGGACAGTGTAGAAGAGCGATTTAGTGATTTTGTTGATGTCCCGTTTTTCAAAAGAGTGAACAGATGGGGTTCAGCGTCAGGTTCAAGGACGCTTCGACTGACGGACGCTTCCGCCACTCGCAAGGATCAAACCTGCGAACTCTGCTCTGTTTTAATGACAGAGGTAAAATAGGGAGGGCAGATTTCACGGACGCCACACACACTGATCTATACCTCTGCTCTTTCATCTCTCCATCCCTTTCCTCTGGTGTTTTACAAAGTCCTGAGGGACAGAAGCAGCTAGCCTGTTAGTTCTGCTCCTCATGTTCACTCAGCTGGAGAAAGTTACAGCCCTGTCAGCTTCAGATCTCACTTAATGAATGTATTAAAAAAAACACAACTGATAGAACACGCACGATGAGTCTGCACACCTGGATTTTGACATATTTTTCATACTTTTGAGAAGGTTTTACACACGGAGGCACATGAGGGATTATTTTCCTTGTTTCTGTATTTCTGTTACACCCACACATGTCCCTGTCTGCACAAAACATTCTTCCAAAGGCTTGTCCAGGAGTGTTTTCAAGGGCATTTCCCTTCAGATCGTTCCGTGACGGCCTTAAACCAAGCCTTGAAAAGCTGAGGTGGATCGGGAGGGGTTGGGAGTCTCAAAGTAGAGCAAGACACAAAAACCTCCACGATCAGTTTTATCTGCTTGTTTCTTCCAGTGACTTTCTTTTATTATTATTATTTACTGTAAGACCAACTTTGGGATTTTTACTGTCTCACTTTGTAATAAAAAACAAGAAGGAAAGAGAGAGAAATGGACATAAAAACACATAAAAAATAATATAAAAAAGGGAGTGACATAAATCCTAGTGGAATTATGGTTCAGAAGACTAAGTGTGTGAAAAAAAGAAGAGATAACTCAAGTTTTAAAGATACAACTGATACATTAATCCTATTACAATGGTTAATGCAAAGTCCTCTGCTTTTTATGAAAATGCTATTGTACTAAAATGCTACTGTTGACAGACATTCAAGTGAATAGGTGTTCAATGTCAATATGCAACATTATGTTAAGTATCTGTTGTGCTAGGAGATGTTATTTGTTGAGCTAACTTAGCAAACACCTACCTCAGCTGCCGTCCTGTACATTATCATCAGCATATATTTATATATGGTGTATTTCATATGTTTCATGTTTCTTTTTTGAAACCAGAAGTGGCTATAGCCTTTTCTCAATTAGCTATTTTTTCACCACTTCAAGTCCTTGATCCTAGACTGTAATGGATGTATTGGATGTCTAATTTCCCTAAAATACACTTTAAGGAGTAAGCATTAAGGATACACAGGTGCAGGTTTTTTTTTTTTTTGCATGTCTGGATTATACAAAGCACAGTGGGTGTTATTCATGTTAGTTACCTGAAATAATCAAATGCATGATCAAACTGGTGAGCGTTAAATCAAAAAATGCATGGCATCCCTGTATCAGCTACTGGCAGATTAATTCCATGATATGAATTGAATTAAAAATTAATCTTAAATTTACATCAACACTGATCTCATCATGACAGAGATCAGGAAATGGAGCTGTAAATGCAACAGATGCAGCTGCTCCACTGTTTCATGTATCCGAGTAATGACTGAGGCTGAGGGAACCACGTCTCATCACATTAAATGCTTGTTGCATTTAATGGCTTCTCTCTCCTCCAGTCTCCTCCTTGACTCCTCCACTTATGTTTCTGGCGGAGAAACTTGAGGAGTCGCAATGTGAGAACTGAGAACACGGGGACATTTGGACAAAAGGTGCCGAATGGGGCAAGTGTGAGGGCTCGTAGGTGAGCTCAGACCTGAATTGTGAGGCGCGCACGGATCGCATGGACTGGGGGTGGGGGGTGGTTGTGAATAAGATGAGGGAGTAATGCGTAAGAGCAGGGGGAGGGAGTTCTCCATAAGTACCGCAACATTCCTCTCTCTCAAATTTCACTCTGTATGCACAAGCTATATGGACGTACACCTGCAAGCACCAATGGGTGAGTAAATAACTCATCAGACCAGGGGGGTGAATACTTCATAAAATTGGGGGGGGGGTTTCCTCCACAGCGATGTACCTCTCTCTCACTCAAATTTCACTCTATATACACGAGGTACACACAAGCCGTACACACATACGGCTGCAGACACCAGTGGGTGAGCTAACGCTAAATGCTAGCTTGCTGACTCCATAAACTTCATTAAAAAAGTGTATATCGAAATCCTTTTTAAATCAGAGTCATCATGTGTCAAGACAAATATGTATGTTATTCAATAAAAAGAAGCATCAACAGTCCAACTGTGCAGGCAAGTAAGTGGTCAGTCACATCTGTCAGTCATAGCCTGACATGGCAGATTTTAAGGTGCTCTCTGGGATCTTATTAATGTAGTAATTGTTAAAACATAAATCACTAGTCATTTATTACAGGTTCCAAATAAAATGGATGAGACTGGAATGACTCCTGGAAAATTACTTATTATTTATTATTATTAGGGAGAAGTTCAGTGTTGGTCTGTGGAAGACAGAGATTTTAAGCGCAAACCCTAGTGGCCATCAGTGGAATTACAACTTTATGATTCATGTTTTTTTTTTCTCTTCTGAATATTTCATTGCCTCTCTTCTTCTCTTCTACAGTATTAACAGTCAACAGCACCACATACAATTAGCTTTAAGAAGGAGACAGCTAATGCCAACAGATTCCAACTCAGACATCAGGTCAGCTGATGAGCACATGCAAATATTACACATTAAACCTTTATAATTAAGATGCCATGGTTCAAAACTGGGCAAAATTAGACAAAACAAAGCGCCATCCTCCTAACATACAGCGCTGTGCAAAAGTCTTAGGTCACCTTTAGCTTTGTTGTTTTTGCAGGGTTGAAATGATCACACATATTTATTTCCCATCCTCTTTTCTTCATATATAACAATAAAATACCAGGAATCTGTGCACAGCCTTAAATGACAGCCAAAAAACGGAACTAAATGGGTTCTAAAGGTTAAAGTAACTATTTAGTGTGCCCTCTGACCCCATGACAAGAAGCAGCACAAAAAATTAGAAACATCTGATATGTGCTGAATGAAGCCTAGTGTAAAACATCAGAAAATTCATGTTATAAATCTCATATTGTCTGAAAAAAAACTGTTAAAGACATGTTAAGTGCAAAGGGAGGTTATACTAAATACTACCACTTTGGTTTATAGAAGTAATTTTTTTTGTCTGAAACTGTTATTTTTACTGCTGCGCATACTTAACATATATCCAGATTGTATATTAATAAATAGAAATGCATATGTGTCATTATTAAAATTTTATTAAACCAATAACGTAGTCCTACTGTATGTACAGCTGACGTGTAACAACTGGTGCCAGGGATAACAAACCCCGGCGCTCACACATACTGTAGCTTATTTTGGCATCGATCTAGCTGATGTCGGCATATCAATTGCCTCTATATATGTGCCAAGTTTGAAGTAAATTGAAACAAAATTGATGTTTTTAGAGACATTTGAAATTTCGCCCATTTTAAGTAAATGGGAGAAGAAAAAAGATTTAAAAAATTCATTAAAAAGTTCAACTTTGACCTACTTTCCCCAAAATTCAACCATATCTAATCTGGGTCACTGGCAATCTATAAACCCAATTTGGTATGAATTTAACTAATAGTTTTGCTGTTATAGACATTGAAAATTTTGCCCATTATAAGTAAATGGGAAAAAAAAGATAAAAAAAAAAAATCAGAAAAAAATTAACTTTGACCTACTTTTCCCAAAATGTAATCAATCTATTCTGCATCACTGGCAATCTATAAACCCAATTTGATATGAATTCAACCAATAATTTTGCTGCCAGAGTGTTAACAAACAATGAAACAAACAAACCGAACCAAAAACAATACCCCTTGCCTCTCCTTCGGGGGGGTGGGGTAGCTACAGTTTTTGGAGTACATGCATAGATTTGCATTGATAACATGGCAAAATCTGAATTGCTGTAGTCAAAACATACTTCATTTTTTTACACTGGGATTTTAATGATATTCCTGTTCATCACTTCACATTTCACGGAGACTGAAAAAGTTGAGTTGGAGTGCAGAAAATATCTAGGGGGGAATCTACAGCATATAATGGCCTAGTGCAGATATCATCCAAAAAAGGTTAGAGGTTTAACTTCATCTGTCATCCTTGGGCATGTAATTGCACCCACACACAACCACTCCATGAAGCACACATGGATCTGTTTTATCGCATCTTGGCTGACTCTGACAAACCACTGTAATCTCCTCCATACTGCACTGACTGACATTGTCCATTCTCAAAAACACCGATTTTCACATTCTCTACTTTCAGTTTTTTGTACACAAGTGTTAGACTGAAAGCAGAAAGATAAGCTTCGCAGTGTGAGGGTGATAGAAGAAGAAAAAAAACACGGGGGGAAAAAAAATAAAACAGATCGGAGGGTACATTTTCTGAACAACCCTCCTACTGTGGCTGTGTGTGGATTTGTGTTTGTCGTGATTTCTGAATGAAAAGGTATGTTTATGCGGATGAAATCTTTTTTATTTTTTTTTAACTTCACATGACAAATGAAAATGTCAGTTATAAAAATCTTTACCCTACCTTCAGTGTTTTATTTGTTTGTTTGTACAGCAATATGAAGCTGACATTTCCAGTTTGTCGATGTGACTGACAGAGGTAACAGGCGCAACAGCAGGGGATATATAGAGAATGTCATTCGCAATTAAGGCGCCATGCAAAGTTAGTTTCATCATTTCTGAGTTAAATCCTTATTTATTGCATTTAGGCTTCATTATTCTTTAGTTCTTATTAAGTACAGATGGATGCACTGCTGTATTATTCATTTGTTTAATAGCCAGAGCATCAGTTCACCTGGTAATTAAATCATTTTAAGTCCTATCAACCATCTGGGGCGATGATGAATTAAAATTGCCTTCTAAGCAGCTCAAAGCATTTAAGCGGTCTTAAATCTGTGTGTCTTTCTGTCAAACAGATATTCTTGTCGCACATTTGATTTCAGTACACTTCCACAGTAATGTCATTACTGAAGTTAGGTGAGTCATTAAAACCTGACTGCAGTGCTTTAAAAGGTTAATTTATTTGCAAATTTTTCTCTTTCCTTTAGCAATTAAAATAAATCAGCCTCCTCCACGAAGAACTTCAGTATCCCTTACAGTTGACAAATTTGTTTTCACCCCATTTTGCCACCGGGATCCTGCGTAGTATCAAACGTTATTGCAATGTTTTGTGTGTGATGTTTAGTTGGTGTTCTGGAGTTGAGTTGCCCACATTGACAGGAATTCCCAACTACTAAAAATAACTCTGGATGGTGTTTGACCATTTAGGCCTTTTGATACTTAATGTTAAATACTCATATGTATACAGATGGAGCATTCTGTCCATCCTCTGGGAGCTTGCAGATGCAAACCCCAATGGAGCAATACCACTGGGAACCATCGGGGCAGTGCTGAGATTTGGACAGAATCATTTCCAGAAAAGTTGGAACTTTTGGAAAAGCGATTACGTGAGTTAGTGAAAAACTACCAACATATAGAACAAAATAGAATAAAATAGAATGCCTTTATTGTCATTATACACGTGTAACGAAATTAAGAGACAGCTCTCTTATGGTGAGTAGTGCAAAATAGTTTAAAAGAAAAGTGTAAATATATATACAGTATAAAAACAAGCATGTCCACCAACCAAAAACGGTAAAGGTAAATATATTGCACTTAACCCTGGCTGAACAATGAGGATATATGTTAAATATAAATCCTTATTCGAGGTACTGTCACTACAATGTGTTCAGTACCCATATTGCACTTGGATAAAATGTGCTGTTAAATTTGGAAGTGCGGATTTACGACAGCTCATTCATTGATTCATTCATCTTCTGAACCGCTTTGTCCTCGAGACGCTCGCGGGGGTGCTGGAGCCTATCCCAGCTACCTATGGGCGAAGGCAGAGACGAACAACTAATCGCTCTCACATTCACACCCATGGGCAATTTACATGAACCGATTAACCTATCAGTGCATGTCTTTGGATGGTGACAACTAACACTGTCAATATCAACATAGTCATACCTCCTCTGTCATCGCCATGTTTGTTATTATTGACTTTCTTCTTCTTCTTCGTCCTCTCTCTATTCTTCTTCTTGGTATCTGGCCTGTAAGTTAATTCAGAGCGGCGCCCTCTGGTGGAGTCATTAAACGCTCATTCCAATGTGATGGACACATGGGAGTAAAAAGACAGTGACGTTTACACTGTTTGAAAAGCATGAACCTAACTGAACGTAAATGAGCCTTCAGGTGAGATGATGATGATGATGATGTTGATGTGACATTTTCACTGGTGATTCTATCCAACTCTACACTCACCGGTTGTAGATGTCGTCGTCCTCCCCTCCCCAGCCCCAGTACTCGTTGGGGAAGCCGTTGATCTTAAGGAACTGTTTTTTACTGAGGCCGGAAACTCCACCGAAGTATCCTGCATAGGGCAGCCTGTAGGAGAGACAAGAGGGTGAGGAAGAGGAAGAGGAAGAAAGAGACCAAATATTCAATAATTCAAGAAGAATTTATTGTCTTTCTAAAGAAGTACATGGTGCATAAGAAGAAAATCCTCAGGTCCCATAAAATATAATGCCAAAATCAGAAATGATAAATGCTGCATTAATGAATGGAATGAGATACACGATTATACAACAAATGCCTCATACATGTCACAAAAACTCCCAGTCTTAACCTCTTCTGCTGCATCAAACAATTGATTTACATGGGAAATCTGATATGGGCTCATAGCAAAAGTGGTAAGCAAACAGAAGAGATTGTCTGTTGTTATTCATGCAAATCAGAGCTAAAGCGTTCAGTGGGTAAAGTGATTGTAGGCAATCAGACCTTTTTAATAAAGTATCTTATCTAAATGTGCTTTTAAGTGGATAATTCATGGGTGCCTTTTTAAAGTGGATAATCCATATCCATTTAAAATCCACTCAAAACACATAAAGAACAGTGTTTTTCTGCTTACGTCTTTTGATGGTTTTAAATGTTTTCATTTGCCTGTTCTTACCACCCTGATAGCATCAGCATTTGAAATGTCCTACTTCTCCATCACATTACAAATAATGTGACAAAAACAAATAATATCTTAAAGGAAATTGAAAAAGAGGAAAAGAAATGAGATCAGACGATGAAGAATTACAAAGACAGGAGTGACGGAGCCTGGAGTCTGTGTTGTGATGAAATTACCAGGCGTTTTTTTTTATACTGTACATGTATGGATGTAGTGGATGAAGACAAGTGGAAAGACTAGTGAAGTGGGACAGCCGTCCTCTGGGAGCATCATGACAGGAGCCTGGAGTCTAACCAGAGGGTGGTGCATGTGCACGCGTGTACATGTGACTTAATTCTGCACGCTACAAGGTTGTCAAAATGTCTGACAGCTCCCTGTTGAAAGTTGACAAGCAGGAACTAATGATACTGTATGTTTTCACACAAGATCTACCAGCAACAATATGGTGAAGCATATTCATGTTTCTGCTCCTGCTCAAGAAAGAATGCATGCTGGAGTCGAGGGGAAAGAAGAAAGTAAAAGAAACAGGTACCGAAAATTGGGTAAAATGTTTACATGATATTCTGGAGAACTTCGAGAAGTGACTTTAAATTTTTTATTAAGCTGAGCTAGAGAGAGTAAACACAACTCTTATATAACCGACAAGATCGCAGCTCCATAAACTTTGCATCTGCCTGAGAATTTTCCAAGAAATACATGATATTTTTTCATCAAATCATTAGCCTCATAGCATAATTGCCTAAGTCATTCACTATAAGGACAAAAGTATTGGGACATGTTAAATTTAGTTGTTTCTTTTCTAATGGGTCTCGGATACAAAACAATACTCACAAATGTCATAATATAGTCTTACATTGTAATAAATATCATATTGATTATTAACATTGATGTTTATCTCAAATCAGCGTGAACAGGACATCTTACAGATGAAACCATGATGGGTTCCAATATTTTTGTCCATATAGTTTATAAACATCAATAGTTTAAGTTTAATGGAAGATTTCTCTTCCTAAGTGAGATATGAAGACGGTAGATGGTTAGCTGTGGTAGAAAATTATTATTTTCAGTCAGAGCATGAAAAATATTTTTGAAATTTAGAAGTAGGACATTTAAGATCATAGTCATGAATAAAAAAACACAACAAAAACAACAAAATGTTGAGAGAAATGAAGTAAAAACCATCTCTGAGGCATTTTGGAAGCAAAGATAATAATTTAAACAAAACTAACCAATGGAATGATTTTTATCACAATATAAAACTATATTATAACATTTGTCATTATTGTTTTGTTAGAAAAGAAACACCTGAATTCAACATGTCCCAATACTTTTGTCCATATAGTGTATGACTTAGGCAATTATGCAAATGACAAGTCAAGGAGGTGGTGGAAGGTAAATGTTGCTGTTTTGGTGTCAATATGAGGGAAAAAAGTATTAAAATATGCACAAAATGTCCTGGATTTTCTCTTCTTTTCTTTGCATATATGACATAACTACACAAATACACAAAGGCTATTACTGAGATATCGGGCCAAGGTACAAAATCAGAATAAAGTGCTGAGGTGCCAGTTCTTCACTGAAAAAACAAACAACAGGGCACAGAGGTGATGGCATTAAACCTAAAAGACCTCGAACTATTTTTCATGATGCCTTCCAAATGAATTTTACTCTATGTTTGACCCTTTGTAAAGGATTTATCATAATATTATCCTCTGCGTTTTACATTTTTCACGGGAAATCAGGTTATTTTCCTAAAATGAATTTACTGATCACGTCAATGTTCATAAATGCTCACAGTAAATTCAAGGGTTATTATAGAAAAACAGAGACAAAATTAAAAGAAAAAAATGACTTTCAGCAAAATCTATCATTAACTGAACATAAAAACAATCACCTACTTCGTGTTATACGGCTAAAAAATGGACTGGAGTTAAGGCTTCAGGAATTATGAAACACTTCAGATGTGTAGATGCCTTTGGTGTCCGCCTTCGAGCGTTAAAAGAGCATCAGTTAAAACATGTGGCGATAATAAAATACATTATTTCTGTTAATTTTACATGGATGAATGGAGACTCCTTTATGCCACATAATGCTTATGCAATGTCACAACAGTTGTTTCTGTCCGTAGTTCCATTACTTTTTCCTTGTGTTAATGATTGGAAAGTCTGTGTAAGGTCTTCTCCATTGCATTGCCCCTCTGCTTTAACTGCAATATTCAATCTCTATAGCTTGAATTGCTTTTTGTTTCTTCCTTTTTGATGCTAATAATTTGATGAACTTCTATGACTCTTTAAATAACTTTATATGTAGGTATTTACATACATAATTTTTATCTTTCACTCTCTCCTGCACAATGTGCTAACTTTTTAAATTGTTAACACCTTATATGTAATGTGCAAATAAACTAAAACGCCACCAATAGTTGCAGTTTACATAATCTGGTTAAAATTCAACAAACATGTTTTAAACACTTGAAGCTCCATTTGTCGCCAAAGGGTGTGTTACGCAAGAACCAATTAAAACACACCGAAGACAGGGACATTTAAAGTACTGACTGACTCATAGCATTGTGCAACAGGAAAGAAAACATGCCACCATCATTTTTGCTCAGAGCAATTTAATTATTTTTTCTGCTCAGTTAACATTAACAAGTCAAACATCTCTTCAGTCATGATTCACTTTTGCTGCTGTCTGTATTTCTGATGCATTTGCAGAGAAACCTCATAAAGCCAGTTGGTTTAACTTGAACAGACTGGGCTCTAATCTAGAGCTGCAGGTACGGATTATTTCTGAAATCAGTTAATCTATCAGTTATTTTCTTCTATTTGATTATTTGAGTTGGTGAAAAAAATAGAAAAAAGGTGAAAAAGACGTCTGAAAATGACAAGTAACTTGTCCTTTATTCCAGAACCAGCTGAAACAACAACAAAAAGTAGAAAAGGATATATATCCTTTTCTAC
>JAPQRP010000011.1:21625949-21640355 GCA_037367295.1 Apogon hyalosoma | reverse complement strand
TCATTATATTTGTCCAAACAAATGTACTTTTAGTTGTACCAGGCATTAAAATGAACAAGAAATTGAAGAAAACAAAGGTGGTCTCATATTTTTTTCCGCAACTGTATTAGCGAACACGGTCACGTCTACATCCAAAAAAAAAAAAACAAATGGCCAAAGAGTGAATGAAGTTTCAAAATTCTACCAAATGTTTCTTTTTCTTTTATTTCTTTCATGCAGTCTTTGGTGAATCCCTGCAGGCCTGGGTCATATATCTTCTGTTGAGGTGTCTGGTTGTCGTCTTTGCTGCACCTCCCTCACTATCACCTGGAAACTGTGGTTGTGTCACTTCCTGTCCTGGTTTTGGCAGCTTCATACGCAAGAGTGTGTGTGTATGTGTGAGACGAGGAGCTGTACAATAAAATGTGTGCTCAGTGAGTCCTGACTGGAAGGATTTCAAAACAAAGCAGACTGAGGAAACAATGTGAAATAATGTGAAATATTTTAAGAATCTGTAAAAAGTCGCTTAATCCTTGAGAGATGTAGCCTACTTATCGCAAAATATGAGACCATCTG
Source organism: Apogon hyalosoma (assembly GCA_037367295.1). NCBI lineage: Eukaryota > Metazoa > Chordata > Actinopteri > Kurtiformes > Apogonidae > Apogon > Apogon hyalosoma. Next base: position 21,639,800 of record JAPQRP010000011.1, on the reverse strand, counting down.
GACTTGGTTCTCAACTTCAGTGAAATAGATAATTAACAATCTCAACAGGCCTAAAGATAACACTGACTGTATGAAACAAATGCCATCCAAATATCATCATGGAAATGTCATTACCAGCCTTCTGAAGTACTGGTGCCACCTGTATCTATTGTCTTGAAAGCTCAGTGCACTCAGGACTTTCTTAGTCTTATAAATCCGCCACTTCGCACTTGGCTGCAAACCGCCCCAGTGCACGCTGAAGGTCCAGGTTAGATGAGGCCAACAGGACACCATCATCTGCAAAAAGCAGAGATGAAATCCTGTGGTCCCCAAACTGGACCCCCTCTGGCCCGTGGCTGCACCTAGAAATTCTGTCCATAAAGATTATGAACAGAACCATTGACAAAGGACACCCCTGCCAAAATCCAGCATGCCCCTGGAACAGGTCTGACTTACTGCCGGCAATGCAAACCAAGCTCCTACTTCAGTCATACAAGGACTGGACACCCCTTAGCAGAGCACTCCAGATCTCCTACTCCTGAAGCACCCCCCACAAGATACCACGAGGGACATGGTCGAACGCCTTCTCCAAATCCACGAAACACATGTGGACTGGTTGGGCGAACTCCCATGAACCCTCAAGCACCCGGTGGAGAATGTAGAGCTGGTCCAGTGTTCTGCGACCGGGACGAAAACTGCATTGTTACATCCATCCACTGTAAATCTGCAATTTTTACAGGAAATCACAAGGTAGAGAAAAGTCATGTTCAGGCAAAAAGAAATCTAATACTCTAACATTTATGTCAGATTAGAAGTGCTGAGAAGTAGACCTTCAGAAACATCTGCTGAAAAATAAAAACAGCGACACAATGACACTAAGAATTTAAGGAGATATTCAAGGAACTTCTCTTTTCCTTGCCCTTGTCTCTCTCTTCTTTTTCATATTTGATTTTTTCTTTTGTATTCACTCACACTTCAGCTCCCACACTTTCTTGCACCTCGCCTGTTGTGATGTCCCTTACATTTATTTTCTTTCTGCCTCTCTTTTGCTCTTTGCTCTTTCTGTCTCTGGCGTGCCGGTCCACACCGGTCTCGGTACATGCCCCCTGAAAACCAATTAACCCTATCAGCCCTATCAGAGTATCACTAAATCAATCAATAGCTGCTCCCCGGGTGTGTGTGTCTGCAAGTATGTAATGCTGGCCAATGAAGATGAACTCAGAACGCTCTCCCGAACACACACGTATGACATACCTGGACTGTTTCCATGGATACGGTGCAGTGTCTGAGTGACTGTCACTAAATGGTAGGATGCATGTGTAGGCTACATGAACACATTTCCACAGTGTGTGTGTGTGTGTGTGTGTGTGTGTGTGTGTGTGTGTGTATGTGCGTGTGCGTGTGTGTGAGAGATGTGTGTGAAAGGGTTTATCAGTCACCAGCAGATGGCCAGAGGTGGGGCCTCTCATGCTATCACTTTACTGGACAAGTCAGTGCAGGGACCACTGAAGAGAAAGAGATGGGGTTTAATCACTGTATCTGTATATTATATGGACTGAATGGAATTAGTGATTGAAAGAACTGTAGTGTCCACCCATGTGTTGATGACCTATCATTTTGAAGCCAATAGTTTGGGATTTGGCCTTTTGGAGCCAGTAGTGACCACATTTGGATAAAAGAGATGGAGCTATGGGAGCCCGAGGGGTCAGAGGTGAGCTAATATGAATGCTGTCTGACTCTGCAAAATGGTAAACCTCATCAAGCTTTGCAAAACATTGTCATTTTACAGTGTCGATAGTGGAATCTATTTACCACAACTACGGTCGACCTGTCAGTCAACGAAAAATGCATTTTGTGAAATAAACCACAAACTCTGAAAATCGGACTGCAGGCAAGCGAGCTGTCATACAGACCTGTCAATCAAAAGCTCACACCGGCAGGCTAATGTTTGACCTGACATCTGATTAAAAGACAAAGAAGTATAGCTGAATCAAAGAATGAACAAAATGAAACTGGAATGAACCCCGGAAAAAAGCGGTATGACAACTTTAAGATACCGCATTGGCTTCATTTTTGAAAGTGAGGCGTGGTACCACTGATGGCCACTATATTCCGGCTCTTAAAAAAGTCTGACTAATATTTAACTTCTTGCTAAAAATACTAAGCCAATACATGTATTTCCAGGAGTCCTTCTGGTCTCATTCACTTTATCTGAATCCTGTAATATGTGCTCCGCTGGTCCATCTTTGGATTAGGGCTCCATTAATAAGATGTTTCAGCTAATAGAGGCCTTTATTGACGGATGTGTGACAGCTCACTCACCTGGAAAATCAGCCTTTCTGAGTTCAAAATGTAATTTTTTTTTTCCTGAATGACAGCTCTACTATAGTGTAGTTGCACAAGATACTGTGAAGCAACAAAACCAACAAATAATATGATGAAATTTGATAAAGCTGGCATGTAGCATTAGCTCATCTATGACCACTCGTGCTCTCCCAGCTCTACAATTTTCCCCAAATATGGTTACTTTCATCCATTCACTAAGGTTATGGTTATTTGTTGATGTTATATCAGGTTTTTTTTTTCATATACTGTTGCTGCTGTAGATGAGCAGAAGAGTGTGACTGAGAATATGGATTTTCTTGGAGGAACTGCACAGAGATCAATGTAAACAGGGATGCACCGACACCGCTTTTGTACAAGTACTTACATTTGATTACTTGCTGATACCGAATACTGATATGACTACTTAATAATACCATTACAGTTCTTAGTTACTTGTGAAAATGTGGTTTATTGTCATTGTCATTAGTCTGACTGTGATAAAGTGCTGCTACTGACATTTAATGCGTTGGAATGAGCGTTTCTCAATCAATCCACCAGAGAGCGCCACTCTTAATTAACCATACTGGACAAATACCACAAAGAAAAATGAAGTTTTTTGAGAAGAAGAAAGTCAGTAATAACAAACATGATGACGACAGAGGAGGTAATACTAATGTGGATAGTAACGTTAATGTTCATATTGATGAGGGTAGTTGTCATAAATATGTCAGTAGTTTTTCACTAACTCACACAGTCGCTCTTTCAAAAGATCCGCTACCTCCACGGTTTCCGGTGGTACTGCTTCTCCGTCTGGGTACGCATAGAGCCTTACGAGATAATATGATGATCTTTATATGGCTCTCCGTACACATCCGCAATCTCCCGGTAAATGGACAGAATTATGTACGGAGTGTACGCAGAGGACAAACAGAACGTCCCATCCGTATCCGTCTGTGCCTTTAACATAACTTGCAGTCACTGTTACGTTTGTCACCGTCGTTTATTTTGAAAAATCTCCACTCTGCTGACATTATTCCTCGGCTACGCACCTGCTCTACTATGAGGTGAATGTCACGCTGCCATCAAGCGACATCGGTGTGGTTGTATCGGAGCACTTTTACGAGCACGACTATTAGTACAAGTGCTCAGTATTGGACCGATACCTGATACTAGTATCGGTGCATCCCTAAGTGTAAAAGTTGTTATTGTTTATTGTTGCTTAGAAATGGAGTTAATGCTAAACTAATGTCTCCAACAAAAAATAACTTCCAAAACAAATTTCACATAAGCGCAAACAAATCTTACATACTCAACCTTTAGTACATTCCCTCCCACTATTCCAGACATTCCAAGACATTTTTAGATCCTGAATATTAAAACCTATTGTTTTAAGGAAGTCTTAATACGTGCACATATGTATGTGGGAGTGCATTCTGTACGTGAGCAAATAAACTGGAGAGAAAGTACATATGAGCAGAACAGTGGAAAAGCAGCTATTGTATTCATGAGTGTCTCCATGAACATTTGTGACTGGATGCACTCGCCCTTGCGTTCTTAATAAAAGATGATGATCCCTTCATTGCATTGCCACCTGGGAAACAGGAGGCTCATCAAAGCTTGATTAGATACTGCAGTCAACCATGTACACACAAACACACACAAGCGCTATGTATATAATTCATAACCTTACAGTCTTCAGTCATATTCGCATCAGTGTGTCTCCCGCTTTACGAGAGCTTGGCACCGAACACAAAGAGTGAGGAGGGAAGTGTGTGACAGAGTTGGCGAGTGGCCAGAATCACTAATTTTCTGTAATGACTTTCTGGCAGTTCAGACATAGAGGAGCTCCCACATAAAGTGAAAGGCTGGGCCACGGCGGGCAATTCAATTACTAGTCTGCCTCTGTGTAGTCGATGACTGCAGATCAGGGCAACGTCAACACAACAGGCCGTGATGATATGCTATTCTGCTGCTCTGAAACAATGAAGCAAGTAATTTGTTGTGAGTAAATAAGTACAGGACAGGTCTCCAATATAGTGTACAGTAACTGCTGTTTTATTGCAAGAATCTGGATCAAGATGTCCACATGGAAATAACAGTGAAACTCTTGTCCGGTCCACTGTGTTCTGTTTTAGTTTTGGGATATTGAATGGAGGGTTCAGCACTGATTAAAACATCCTGCAGGAGGAAAAAAAAATGGTACCATATCGTTTTTAATAATGCAAGTAAAAGGAGCGGATGTACTGTAATATAATTACCCTGTCTACTCCACGGTACACTGCCACGGAACACTAAATGAAATGGTTTTATTCCTAATTAAAGGTTACAGTCATTTAAAGGGTTCATTGAAAAGGTCAAATATTCTCAAGAGAGTATTTCTTAAATAACACAAAAGACTAAAAATTTCAATATCAGTCACTGAGCAGCACTAATTCAGTCAAACCACTTAAAACTGAAAAGAACACAATGGAGCCTGATTGTTCTGTTTATATTTCTGGATAAACAAATACAAAATGGTTTGAACTGGATATGTTTGTGCACAATATCTTCAGGATTTACAGGAAGCATTATCCCTGCAGGGTGTAGTTCAAGCTCTCCATTGACACAACACGATATTTACAACAAATAAAACACATACAAATGATTCTTTTATAATAATTTCTCTGCAATTCAGACTCAAGTATTTGATACAATTTGAACTTTTGTTGTAATGATATAAACAACCATGTTTTCAAACTATAATCCAAATGTTTTCCTACATCACTGTTCCTGTTATGTTAGCGTTACTTTGTCTCCACTGGTAAAAACTAGACCCAGACTATATCATGACATTAGATTGTGATTGATGCTAATTTGGCATGTAATATGTGCTTGCATGTGCACATGACTTCTACAAATCATGTCCAAAAAGACAGAAAGACACATAACAGTACTGTTAAAATACTTCTACTTAAGTTTACTTTGTTGCAAATAACCTGTTTTATCACAAGATTTAAACTATTTTACAGTTTGGGTTTGCAGCAATAATGATGCTAGTACAGGTCGCTATGTTATTGAATTTATTAGCGTCTATTATTTAGCATCTGTCTGCCCTTACGCAATCATTTTCGGTTCACACTCATTTGCAAAGTTTTTAATATGTATTTGCTGCAGCTGATGAAATAATAGAATAAGAATAAGAATGAGAATAGGAATAAGAATAAATCTGTCTCTCTAGCCTCTGAATGTGCAGTGAGTAACTTACACAGATACTGTAGAGTTACACTAGTGTGAAAACTTTTTTGATTCACTGTAAAACTCCACTGAGACACAGCAGGACACCACATTCTAGGTAATGAATGGAAGCACTGCAGTATGTACAGGAAAATCTACATATTGTCAATAATATAGTGTAATATAATATAACATGCCTCAAGAAACCAGAGTAAAAACAAGGAAAACATATTTTGTTACTTTCCTGCATATTATAAGAAGCAAGAAAATTTAGATTCAGATCATGGATTGTGATTTAACCACAAAAGATCACCATATGATCTTTTGGCTAGATTGCCCATCTCTATTAAGAACTGTTATCACCTATTTAGAGCCTAAAAAATAGGTTTTATTTGGACAAAACAAAGCCAGACAACCTGTTGACTGCCATAAAATAAAATAAATATAGAAGCGAAGACAGAAATAGAGATAGTGTTTTTTGTTTGATCAGACAGTGACAAACCGGTGTACATTGAGCAGAACCCTGACATGATGGCATAAGTCAGAGAGCAAAAGAGAATGACCAGCGTTGAACCAAATATATCAACATGACAGCATGAGCCACAGAGAAAGATGGTCAGGAAGGGAAAGACGGACAGAACAAAAGACTGATGGATAAGGGAAAAATGGATGGAGAGATGAAGGCAGCACGAAAAAGATGACAACGATGATAATGACAGAGTATCTGCCAAGAGAAATGACAGTAAAGGTTAGCGGTGCCCTGTAGGGGTTTGCCAGGCATGTGTCACTCAGAGAAAAAGCAGATTCCTGCAGAAAGCACACATCCACACTGTGGTTAGAATCCGTCACCTGACATGCGTAGATGTCACGGCAAAGGAGGGCAGCAGGGAGGTGAAGGGCGGAGAATCGAGCCCACCTGACAGTCTGACAAATGCGGGGCCAGATGGTTGCTGTGGCTTGTTGCTTTGACCTGCTGTGCCAGACCAGCTCCCATAAACATATGGGACTCCGGTTGTGACAAAAACAACTGCGATGCTGTAAAAACCCAAAAGAGAGGCAACATCCTCAGGGAATCTCCCTCTATCGCTGTGTTTGTGTCTCTCAGGCATCACCGTTCTGGCATGCCTCATCACATCTAACCTCTCCAGCATCCAAGGGCACTCCACACATACACATACACACACACACACACACACACACACACACACACACACACAGACTGTAACACTACCAGCTGGAAAATCTATTCCTCCAAGCTAGCTTTGTTACAGTGTTCGGCATCAGGCTTCACGCAGCACTCATGACTCACACCTGGCTCATGTTCTCACACTGAATAAAAGAAAAAAACATCCACAATGAAGTCCAAATTTTAAGGATCTGAGAGTGAACAAGATAACAGCCACCAGGGTAAATGAAAGAAACTGATGAAAAACAGAGGAATCAATGCTGTGTCATATTATTATACTGATTAACTCTGCTGGTTCCAGTCTCTGGGTTTGGAACCCAAAATCGATTGCTGAGCTGTTCTGATTGGGTCACCTGGATTTAACTCAGCAAATAGTTCAGCTCAGTTCAGTTCCCTTCTTTGGGTAATTACTGCGGTGGCTAATATGTTTCTCCTGCAACAAGTTCTTTAACTCTAACTGATGCTGTGAGGAGTTTCTCACTTCTAAAACAACCATCAGTTTGATAGAGAGAATAAAGATTGGATTGGTTTCAACAAAAAAAGGTCATGTGGTCTGATGAGTCCAGACAGACCCTGGCCGTTTCTCAAAACGTGTTCTTGTCTGTTTTTCTGTTCTTGCGTTCTCATGAAACATCATCAGTCACGACCCAAGAACAGTTCTAATTGCAGGTTCGCATAAACCAAGAACGCATGGAATACCCGGATGTTGTTCTTGTCAGCTAGCTTAAACCAAGGATGTACTGGTTGGTGACTCGTGTCTTGGCTGGGAAATAATTCCCAAATGCAGTTCATGCCGGCCTGGTGGTCGTGAGCACACCGGCAGCTGTGCCCGGCTGAACCGACGAAATGTATTACAGTTTTGAAAAATATACAAAATGTATAAATGACATGGAAATACTAGTACAAATGTATTGAAATCATATCGAGTGACATTGTGGTGATTTGAGGGAAATACGTTATGGAGCTGGTGACAGAAATACAGCAGAGACAGGGAGGAAAGATCACAAGTACGCAGCCGTTCCAATTACAGAGAGACTTGCGTTCTTAGGAAGTACGTTCTCTGAGACCGCTCTTACCAAGACCGTACTCCGTGTTCTTGGTATTGAGAAATGACCCCTATTTCAGAGTGGATGAAGTGATTACCCATCATGCCTAGTGCCTACAGTAAAAGCCTCTGGGGGCAGTGTTATGATACGGGGTTGGTTCAGTTGGTCAGATCTAGGTTCAGTAACATTATGTGTCCAAATACTGAGGTCTGCTGACTACCTGAACGACCAGGTTTCTCATTTGTGTATTTTTTCTTCCCAAGGCTGAAATTGTGAAATTGTGAGTAATTCAGGAGCATGAGACATCATTTTCACACATGGATTGGACACCACAGAGTCCACTGAGAATCTTTGGGATGTGACGGATAAGACTTTCAACACTGGTCTGACTCTCCCATGAAATATACAAGACTTTGGCAAATAAATAATAAACAATTGAACTCGTAACTAAAGCTAAAGGCGGCCAAGGAAAACAAGGAGTGTGTATTGTGTGTTAAAATTATCCTCATACTTGAACGTATACTCATGTCATCTTATTTCACTCTAATCATATAGTCACAAGCAACACTATGAGAAAGCACATACAAATAAACAACATCAATGGCCTCCTTATACTGTATTTTGTACACGTAAATACACTATATGGACAAAAGTACTGAGACATGTTAAATCGAGGTGTTTCTTTTCTAACAGGGGTCTGGGATACAAAACATTAATGACAAATGTCATAATATAGTTTTATATTAAGATAAATATAATTGAATTGCATTGGTTTGTTATTACTTTAAGTTGATGTTTATTAACTATATAGACAAAAGTATTGGGACACATGACTACAGCTTGTAAGGTGTCCTGTTCATGCTGATTTGAAATATAAACATCAAGGTTTCCTTAAAGTATAATGGGAGTTTTTTCTTTCTAAGAGAGATGTGAAGATATCTAATGGTTACTTGAGGTAGAAAATTATTAGGTCATTTACAGTCAAATCATGAAAAATATTTTAGAAATTTAGAGGTAGAACATTTAAAATCATAGTCATGTATTAAAAAAAAACAAAATCAGTGTTGAGAGAAATTAAGTAAAAACCATTTGTGAGGCTTTTTGGAAGCAAAGATAATTTAAACAAAACCAACCAATGCAATGATATTTATCACAATGTAAAACTATATTATGGCATTTGTCATTATTGTTTTGTATCCCAGACCTCTGTTAGAAAAGAAACACTTGAATTCAATGTGTCCCGATGCTTTTGTTCATATAGTGCATCTGCATTATTTAATTTCAACTGACAGAAATGCACACCTGCTGAAATCTGAAAGACTCACTTATAAACTTTTCCTCTCTCCTGGGTCTTCTGTTTCCAGCTCTTCTTTTTGACATACTATCTCACACATAGGCCAAATTACACGGTGCGTGTCCCTCAAAACCTACAGCTCGATACCCATCAGATGACTCATCCTTCCCCATTTCCCATCAGGAACAATATGAGACACCATCTGCCTCGCCCTAATAATGACAGAGCCTTCTCCTGTTTCCCTATCACTCTGAGATATTGTTCAGTCTGTGTGAGTTACCGAGGGTCTGTGAGTTTGTGCTCAAGCAAATGAAGAATGACTTATGCTCCAATTTCACTGGAAAAATACTGAGACATCCCTCTGTTGGTGTATGGACTTGGCGACAGAAATATGACAGGCTAATAATGATATCATCATTCTTTTCCTGTCGGGTTCTTTCAGGCTGTTAATGTTGGGACCAAGCAGTTTCAACAAATCTCAGAAGTTTCAAGTACCAGAGACATTCAGCATCAGGCATCATCGGGACGTACTGAAACCAACTGCTCTGACTAATGTTTTAGCAAATAGTTTCTTATCTATACGTCCAGCACACTGAGTCGCTGAGGCCGGATGTACACGGCTGTTTCCACACGAGTGTTACTGTCACAGAATGTCTTGATTTTCCTCTTGAATATCTCCCTTTTCCACTGACAGTACTGGCCTCCACTCGACTTCACTCAGTCGGGCTTTTCTCAATGCAACATTTCCGTGACAGGTATTGTACTCTCTCAGTGGAACTAGTTGTCATAAGAACACAACGCACTTATATTTTTACCGTGACAGCAGCTACAAATGAGGCAATAATGCTGGAGGAGGAAACTTAAAGCTGTGGGTTATAATTTCCAAAACCACATTTTTTTTAAGGTTATTTAAGGTGAGGATATACAGTGGCACCTTGACTTACGAGTTTAAATAGTTCCGTTACGACCTCGAAACTTAATTTGCTCATATATCAAATCAGTTTTCCCCACTGAAATTAACTGACATGTCATTAAACCCTTCCAGATCCATATAATATTAATAATATATAATTATTACATATAATGTTAATAGATAATATTTCAAATCTATGGGTAACATGCTTTGAACTTATGTGTAACTTATATCGAATCTTCGGCACATATTGACGTATGTAGATGTATGTAGACATATTTGACGTGTTCTGGGCGACCTCTTCTCATATCTTCCAGATGTGTGGTAAAGCGTTTCAGCACCTCCCGTCTGGACAGCGACTGGACTTTGTTGTGCAGCAGTAGATAATATCTGTAATACGTAATGCCACCAGAATCCTCAAATTTAGAATTACATTTAAAATAAAATATATTTAAATGAAATACTCATTATTTTTCCAAAGCCACAGGGAGCGGCAGCAGAGGGATGTAGGCTATATAAAAATGGGGTTGACAGGAGGAACCCCTCAGTTCTCCTCTAGACATCGTGGTGAGGAGATCACCAGAACACCTACTTGCTATCCTCCAACATTTGTCTTTTTTTGGCTATGACAACTGGTGGTGTGCCTGAAGCTTGCACATATCTCAGATTTTGGCTCACAACTCAAAGCAAAAAATCGACTGAACGACAACTTGTAACTAGGAAAACTTGCAAGTTGGTGCAGTTGCAAGTCAAGGTACCACTGTAGTTGTTTAGACTCCAATCTATGGTTGATTTATCATAATACAGACATAGACATTTTCAGAGACTTCCTGATATCTTTGCTTGGCGTCTCACATCACAACAAGGTATGGGTCATGTCTAAAATAAAAAAAATACATTAGTTCATGTGATTATCATTCTGATGGTTAAATATATTTTACCTTGTCTTCACCACAGACGTATTCTACGTTGGCAGAGAGCTGAACAATTATCAAATAATGATTCACTCACATCACACTAAAGACGGCAAAACCTATATAATACAACCACAGCATCAGCTAACAAAATATTTGAATAGTGGTGACTAATTGCCAGCTATTAGTGAATACTATTTCTGCTTGACATGTCCATTCCTCATCATGACAGGATGACACACATACATATTGACACAGCATTGATTCTAGATAAACCAGCATGTAATCTGCATGAAAAATGCATGTATGATTTTTAATATTGCGTTGGCTCACTTGTAATCAGTAAAGGTGAGATCAGATAATAATAATAATAATAATAATAATAATAATAATAATAATAATAATAATAATAATAATGTGATGCCAATCACAACAAACCCTGCCCCTTGCAAATACTGTAGCTTATTTTGGCATCGATCCAGCTGACATCATCATGTCTATGCATGTGCTGATGTCAGCATATCAATTCCCTCTGTATATGTGCCAAATCTGAAGTAAATTGAAACAAATTTGATGCTTTTATAGACATTTGCAATTTCACACATTATAAGTAAATGAAAAAAAAAAAAATTAAAAATTCTTAAAAATTTTGAATTTTGACCTGACTTTTCCCAAAATGTAAACCCATCTATTCTGGGTCACGGGCAATCTATAAACCCAATTTGGTATGAATTCAACAAAAAGTTTTGATGCTACAGATATTTGAAATTCTGGCCATTATAAGTAAATGGGACAAAAACTGATTTTAAAAATTCATGATAAATGTGGACTTTTTTTAATGGGCTGTGCACAGCTGCATGTAAACAGGAGTGTGTGTAGAATATTCATTGTAATAAACCATGTAAACAGCACATTAGAAATTCATCTTTTCTAGAATAACAGGCATCATGTTCATTCCTTTGTTCATTACGTGACATTTACAATCAGATTATTTTTCTTAATTATTTAAATCAGACAGTAGTTAAAAGTTTTTAGTACATACTTAACCTTTTGATCTTTCTACACTAACTGAAGCCCAAGAGAAATGATTCTGTTATTGATGGTCATTATCAGAGTGAAAGTAGGTTGTGGCAGCAGCTGTGCAGCTTTAACACTGGTGTTGTGGACACACATGCATGTGTGAAACAGGCGTCTCACACACGCACACGCACATGCGCGCACACACACACACACACATACACACACACACGCACATGCGCGCGCACACACACACACACACACACACACACACACACACACACACACAGAGGGTCTGACAGGAATACCTCTCACAATTTGAATGTTGCTAATGAACTCATGCACATGCCAATGATGTCTTCATTCAGCTAATGATTTGCCATCTTTCCTCCCATTTTACTTTGCATCTAGCAGTATGGTTTGTTCTGGCGCATATTGGTCTTATGCAGTATAAACATTTTTGAAGAATGGTGAATCTGTAATTGCGATCCAGAAAGTTTTTCGAACTTATTACATGTTGGGTCAAAATGGTGCTATTCTGAATAAAAAAAATACTCAGAGCCATAGTGCTCTGACAATACTGCTAGATTATCTGATCAAACAGTTACAAGAATTCACATAGTGATCTGCAGTTCCATGCATACAAATTGATTACAGAAGCTGCACAAACATGACTGGGAAGTTTGCTTGTCATGCTTGTAACGAAATTACATTTACAACTTAGAGCAGTATTATTTTCCTATCCAAACCAACCTCATTCTAACCTAACATGTAAAGAGTTTGAAAAGCTTTCTGTGTTGTGTAATTGTAATTAAAGATGAACTATTTCAAAAACATTTCTACAGCATAAGCACAATGTGTGCACCAGTCCGAGCCATGTTATTACATGCTAAGTATCAGAGGGAAAAAAGGTAAGTTATTAGCTAAATGAATACATCATTGGCATATACATAGGTTCATTAGCAGCACACAGAAAGTTTAAAATGTGGGGTTTCTGCCACACACGAGGGTGCTTCAAAAAATTCATGGAAAAAGTTGAAGATGCTTTGGCATTGTTTCAATCGCATGCCCCTCAGTTTTACTGAGACAGACAGATATGTACACACAGTTTACCTTTTCCCTTATTAGCTACTGCAAAGTCCATTCAAAGTCGTTATCTGTGGTACATTCTGAGGGGGACGGGGAAGGAGGCAGAGAACAGTAGGTAGGAAGGAGAGGGAGCTAGGATGTTATGCATCCCCCGCCATGTTGATAAACAAATAATCCCTCTATAGGTTCGGCAGACTCTTTCTTTATGGTGATTGGTCAAAACCCCTTCACCCTGCTACTGCATTGTATTGTTAGTCATGAGTACAGCAAGTGCACAGAACTCACGTCCACAGCTTTTTGCATAGTTTAGAGAGGCAACTCGTACCAGTGTATTTAGATGTCAAATAGCATACCTGCTATACAAAATGCGTACAGGTTGGCAGGTCTGTAGCTCTTGCTATCTTGTTAAATCCCTAAGAACTGGCGACTTTCTAACACACGAGCAATGTAGAATGGCACTAGATATTAACAGTGATTATACTAGAACTACGAAGCAAATTGCCACCACAACAAACACACAACAGGAAATGATGCAAGACGCTTACCACAGTACGTCAGACTGTAGATCAATTCTGATCTGAGAAATGTACCAAAGCGATTGAGGAAAAACTGTAAAGCTGTCCTTTAATGCTTTAATACTAATTTCCCCCCCCGAAGAGGAGGCAAGGGGTATTGTTTTTGGTTTTGTTTTTTTTTTTGTTTGTCTGTCTGTTTGTTTGTCAGAAACTTTATGCAAAAACTACTGGATTTCCATGAAATTTTCAGGAAAGGTGCAAGGTGGCCCAGAATAGATTCCAGTAAATTTTGGTGAATGTAGGTCAAAGGTCAAGGTCAAGGTCACCAAAAATGTGTTTTCGCAATGTTAAGAGATAGGG
>JAPQRP010000011.1:21611786-21625849 GCA_037367295.1 Apogon hyalosoma | reverse complement strand
CACTCACCCGCGCTCACACACACACACACACACACACACACACACACACACACACACATACACACACACATAAGGAACACAGCGTCTCCCGGGTGTTTATGTTTGATTGGAGTCCTGCTGGGTCCCTATAATGAATCTCCCCATATCCCCTCTCCTCATGGCTCTGCTTTGCTTGACACCAATTCTAGCTTTTTAAAATCTGGTTCTCTGTTCAGTTACCAGTTGTTAACTTTTCATTTGGTGCTGGGGAGGCAGCTAAAGCGACTTTATAGGAGGGTATGAGATGAAAGCAGAGGTTGTGGGCTTTAATGCCAAAACACGGAGCTGAAACACTTGAAAACCGCTACACATCTGAAGGTAATGTTGGGTAATAACTCTCTGGAGGTTTCTGTCTGTGAGCCACCGTATTCATATTACACACAGTCATCTGACCTGCTCTTAATATAAAAATATTGATTAGAGCAGCTTCAAACTAACTTGAGGATCAATTATGAGCAATACGGACATTTAATTTAACGTTTAAGCCTTAAAATCGCACATTAGCACACAGTAACACTTCATAAAAAACACACTCCACTCCCACTCCCTCAATCAGCTTCTGCAACAGCTTCATCCTTCAAGCCATAAGACTTCTGAACTCTCACTAAAGGAAGTCAAACACCCACAGGGGAATGAAAGACACTAAAAATCCACTGCTACAACTATCTTACAGACTTTTAACCCTTTTAAGACTGCCAGTATAAAAGGATACCTAGGCATCTTCATGTTTTCTTTGCAATAAAAGTGTCAGAAAATGCCTTTTTTGCCAATTCTTTTACGCCTTTGTTTTCAGGAAGAACTTAGCTTTCAATATATGGTCATTAATTATCATTATTATATGAAATAAATGTGTTTTAGTAAAAAAGAGAAAACAGACTTGACATTTTTTTTAGTATATTTATTACCAGAAACAACTGTGAATGTCCATAATGCAACTTTTTGAGATTGCAGAAATAAACTTTCAACTTCTTTACATCTGCTCAAACATGCTTTTGGTCTTGAACATTCAGTATCCATATTATAGCCTCATATTTTTTTGTTATTTCAAGGCGTTTTTTTTAGCCTGTGTCAAAGTCTATGAAATGGGTCCTTTCTACTTGTCCCACATTGCTAATGTAAAGTGTTATATATTGTTGGCAAGCACAGTATATCAGCTTTCTGGTGCAGTTTGAATTTTGTGGATAACGGAAATGGTTCAGGAGTTACAGGAATTTGAACGCTGTAAAGTGCAAAGTACAGAGAGATTGCCATTGTTAAAGGGTTAGATTTTAGACTTTTAAAGCAGATTTTTTTTAATAGTATGCACACAGCACATTTTATATTTGAGATCTAATAACTGACAATGGTATTTATTTTTTATGCTGTGTTTGAGAGTCATGCAATTAAATTTTATTCAAGTATACTGTTTATTTTTGCACGCATCCTGGAATGACAATAAAGTGACCTGTATCTGTTGCAGAAGAGGTGAGTATAAACTTAAGTGAAGAGGATTGGCTGAACATTTGTAAAACCATAGCAACAACTTCAAGTTCTGATTTATGGAGAGAGTTTACTTGGGAAAATATCTGTAGGTTTTTTTATTAAAGTATAAATGCCATATTTTTTGGGGTATTTCACCTATAATCGCCCCCCAATGGACAGACTTGATGGAGAGGACAAAGCTGATTACTGGGTTACAACTTGAGGAGAGTTTTGGTGTATTCTATGTGGGGCAAATTAACGACTGGACTGAGGAAACAGGACAAATACCTGCTGCAAATATTACTGGCTGCTGGCAAGAAGGCTATAACCCGCAAATGTCTGAATGAAGAACCACCAACACTTTTGGAACAGACAGAAATAATGCATGACGTTTACATTACGGAGAGTAGAACTTTTTCTTTGCGACATTCTTCTGAAAAATTTGAAAGGTATTGGAAAAACTGGACACAATTCCTTAATCAGAGTTTGCAGTAAGTGCTGGCTGCATTCCTTTTCTACTCCCAATGGCAGTTGTAATTATTACCTCGCCCCCTGAAGGGGAGGCAAGGGGTATTGTTTTTAATTTGGTTTGTTTGTTTGTTGACACTGAAGCAATAAAACTATTGGTTCAATTCATACAAAATTGAGTTTATAGATTGCTAGTGACCCAGAATAGATTTGATTACATTTTGGGAACAGTAGGTCAAAGTTCACATTTTTTATGATTTTTTTAAAATATTTTTTTTCCCCTATTTACTTATAATGGGCGAAATTTTGGCAAAATGTTTCAATATACTTCTGACTTGGTGCATATATAGAGGCAACTGTTATACATCACTCTGACATAAAGCTAAGGCATATGTATTTTTTCAGATTTTGAGTAGATTTTTTTCATTTTTTAATTTCCACCATTTACCTAACATTGTGGACTCTGCTATTACAAAAGATAGCGAAGTCAGTCAAAAAAAAAAAAAAACAAAACATCCATAAAAATTTTGTCATTTCTAATCAAGTCATTCTGAAAAAAAAAAAAACAAACTTGTTTTAATAAATGAATGCCATTGAGGAACTGAGTAAACTTGCTGTGGGTTAAATGTTTTAGCTCTGGGAGTGAAGGTTAGAGTCTGTCACCTTGAAATAATATCAAGTAAATAATATAAAACAGAAAAAGGCATGAAAACATACTGTGCATTTATTTTTTCAACTTCATGAATATTATCACAATACAAGGGTGTAAAATAAGCTACATTATGTACAAGAGGTGGGGTTTGTTGTGCCTGGGACCACTTGTTTGTTTTGTAATTTGGATCTCATGAACTGTCTCTGACAAAATGGCCTGTTAACCCTCTTTTTTTCCATGCTCTGGTCAGTCTTAGGGATGTCCCGATACAACTTTTTCACTTCCAATACGATACCAATATTGCAGCCTTGAGTATTGGCCAATACTGATTTCGATCTGATATGATATCAGCATGAATCATACATACTTTTATTACTTATTTTGTAGTATGGAATGTTAGAAAAGGCTTGATCAAGTGATGTTACTCAAACAGAGAACAATAGTCAGCAACAGTAGGTATGAGAAAAAACTGACCCATTTATTATTAAGCAATTGGTTACATAAATTTTAACCTTAAACATAATATCTACAGTATTCTACAATTGAATAAAATAAATAAAAAATTAATTAGAAGACCCTAAAAAATAACCTAAATGAATCCAATAAAAATAAATTATACTTTTAAAGTGCAAACAATTCAAGTTCAGTTCTTTTTTACTGTCAGTATATGGTGGGAACAACTGAGGGTGGGGACAAAAACAACAACACAATATTGTGTACTGTCCAACTGCTCAAAGTTAAGAGTTCACAGCTCCAGTTTCACTGACTGTGCCCACAAAACCCACAAAAATGTGCAGGGACAAGTTTAAAAAAAAAAAAAAAATCAGGGTGAAGGCACAGGTAAAGTTAAATGAAGTGCGGGCGGGTAGTGGGCAACGAAGTGAAAAAATAAAAGCAGATTCATGGATGAAACTGTGGTTGATCCACAGCCGGTTTGTTTTATTTTGAAGTGAACTTTACATCCAGCCACAGATGTCATTGAGCAGCACTGATGGTGTGAGTTTTAGCCAAAAATAAAGCCCTTAAAAGTGATTTACTAAGTAGACAATGTGTTTAATCACCGGTCTGATTGTGGGTCTAATGTACATGGGTACGAGTGGGTTTGTAAAGTGGACCGTGCCGGACTCTGTAACCCCAGTACTTCTGTCACATGACTCTGTTAGTTCACCTGTAGTCGAGCCCCTGTCCGGCTGATGGTCAGTCTGCATATTATTCAGTCATTTGTCAAATCCTGTCCTGTTGTTTCACTGACTTTAGCTGAACGTATATGCTACTTTGCTAGCGCAAAATATCAGACAGCTGAGTCTCCTTAGTTATTTTCAAAAGCCCAGTAAATGTGATGGCATTGATAAACACAATGAAAAAAGAGGGACTGATGTGGTGGAGGATGACGATTAACAGCCATAATTGTATAAATATTAAATAATATTAAATATTATTAAATACCACTAAATTACATTTGAAATGACAGATAATAATGTGTTATGACAGAATTTTTACGTCCCTGTCCGTCAACATGACGGACAATAAAAATGTCTAGCACAACCTCTGCCTCCATCTCCACTTTCTGCAGTCTGAGCATGATGTGGAGATTTTTAAAAGAAGATTAGCACTTGGTCATGTTCTGCTGTCAGCCTGCTCCTATGGTCCTCAATGATAATTGACACTGTGCTTCAGAGCCTCTTGTACTCATGCAGGAGCGGAAAATGGACTGCTTATCAGAGCGCTTATATCGGAGATTTTAGATGCAGTCCGATAAAATCCGATACTCGGTTTTTGGCTGATATTGGACTGATTTCTGATATCAATATTGGATCAGGACACCCCTAGTCAGTCTGCTGTTGCTGTGTGACTGAGTACTAAAAAATGATCTATCACTTCCACATGCATGCCAAACTTGTGAGTTTTAGAGTCACATACAGTCGTGCTCATAAGTTTACATACCCTGACTGAATGTGCATGGGACAGTCTTGGATGTTCCAACATGACAATGACCCAAAACATAAGGCCAAGTCCACCTGTCATTGGAACAGCAGAAAAAAGTGAAGGTGAAGGAGTGTCCATGTGAGTCTGCTGACCTCGGTGTCATAGAGCCACTTTGGGGAGGAGTCAAACATGCAGTTCATGAAGAAAACCCAAAATCTTACAGGAACTGAAGGTGTTTTGCCAAGAAGAATGGACAGCTTTACCATCTGAGGAAACAAAGTGCCTCATCCACAACTACCACAAAAGACTTCCATCTGTCATTGATATTAAAGGGGCGGGGCCAATACAGAGGACGAAGAACTAGTGTATGTAAACTTATGATCAGGGTCATTTGGATAGTTTCTGTTGTCAGTATGTTTTAAAAAGAGCAAACACATTTGTTTGATAATAAATGACTTCACCAAACCACTAGCCACGAGTGAATGAAACGTTTTTGTATTATCATTCATATTCTCTGAAAAATGGCCAAAGAATCACAAATTCTGTTATGGTATGTAAACTTATGAGCACAACTATAGTTATAGTCCACCCGGTGAAATAAAACTTTTACTCTGTGATTCAGTGATTTTTCATGTTTCAGCTCAAAGAAGCTGACAGTAGAGTTCAGTTTCATTATAATACCCACTTGCCTCATCCTGTGGGAATGTCCCATGAAAATTTACCGGTTCTGTTGTCAGAGAAAAGGGTGACCCGATGGTTGGAAATCATATTTTCCATTAAGGAGCAGGACTGTGAAGAAAGTCTGCCACATGGACAACAAAAACAGATGATGTACTACTGGCACTGAGACAGAGAGTGAATAAAATTATATTATCTCATAAAGATAAGGGATAAGGCCACACACACAAGCCATATTACCCCATAACTGTCCTTCCTCCCCCTTCCGTCTCCTCCTTCCTTCCTTCCTTCCTTCCTTCCTTCCTTCCTTCCTTCCTTCCTATTTTCATTTTTTCTTTCTTTGATGAGTTTGTGCACAGTTCTGGGTCAAGCGTTTCAACTTCTTAGGTCCCAAAATCTTTAATGATCTGTACGCTTCATTTGACAACTACATTCTGTACTCTGCTTCATTAGTTCAACAGCACATATTTGCATATCATCATTTCGTTGCAGTGATTAAGAGTCATCATCGTCCTTCACTTCATCTTCCAGTATCTAAAAAAAAAAACACAAAAAAAAAACAACCTAAAACTGTTTGCCATTCCTCGCTGCTTCCAAGCGAATGCTCGACAGCTAACCTATGACACCTTTCAGAAACAATTAACTTTATTTATTTATTTATTTTTTAACCTGGAGATAGCACAGGTTGCAATACTTCTCGGCAATTAAATTTAGCTTATATTGGCTGTTTTTTTTTTTTCCTTCTTCCTTGCGGTGAGTGTGTGAGGACAAGGATGGGGATCTAATCAAAGCCGATAGCTGTCCAAGGAGGATTTATTAATTAGTCTGTTGGTATGAGAAGAGGGAAGCATGGAGAGCCTGGGAGTTGTCAAGGTTTTGGGTAACATGGCTGCGATGTAATGTGCTATGAATAGCAATCAGCGCTAATTAAAATAACATGGGTAATAACAGCAATTAGCTACCTTGCTCTATTTTTCCCTTCTTTATCTTCTATTACTATTTTTTTTATGTCAAATTATTACAAAACTAATCCACTTTTTAATTGACATGTCACTGGATGTAGACAGGCTCCTCAAGGGATGAAGGGACATCATTTTATTTTATTTTTTTTTTAAGAAATATGTAGTTGGATGTACTGTGAAGAGAACGGCAGTACGATATAAAGATGTTAAGCTGCTTGAAATTATTCATAGCTATGTGAGGCTGGGGTCAACCACTTGGCCGCTGTGGGAATGAGAGGTCTAAAAGCACCGTATCATTCTAGATAAATGTTACTGCCTTCAGCTCAATCTCTTCTAAGTGAATTATGTGCCACATGTTAACACGATGCCATGGGAGGCCGGAAGGGTCATAAACCTCCTGCGTTTGGATTTGTAAGCAGGAGTACGATGCTTACCTGAATATTGTTCGTGAATCGTGGCATGACGCACACACACCGGACGATAAAGCATTATGTAATGGATAGTTTCAGCTGAGTAGTGTGACTGGGTTCCATCAGTTAAAGGTGAAATCCCCGCCTTTTGCCACCAGTTGTCACCATCTATGGTTTATTTCCTGTTTTATTTTGTAGGTTGCCTCCCTGCGTGTCCTTGTCCGTTTACGTCCTGTCTTTGTCTAAATATCAGTCCTACTATATTAACTCTATCATGCATGAATTATTATAAAACTGTGTGGCATCATTACTCCCAAACAACTAATGTGTCCAGTTGGATTATTTTGAGTGCAGTCCACTTTTTGCTTAAACACAACTTTAATAATAAATATACTTTTACACATAGTATCCAAAAGCATATGATTTATTTAGGAAAACTTAATCTAAAATGCGACTGTAGCTGATGTTACACACAAGTGGTGATACCGATTATCTGATAATGTAGGAAAATATTAACTAATAAAACAATTAATATAGTAATTTGGTTTTGTTCTTTGAGTAACTATTGCAGATATTATAGTTTTACCTAAAGCTTAAATAACACCATGCATGAAAGGGTTAAGGTGTTACTACCAGTTTCTTTGGTGAGGTAGTATTACCCTTTTATCTTCTCATTTCTAGCGCTCATTTGCATTCAAGTTCACTTTAACTGAGTTTTACTCCTTCTTGTTCTTTGCCCTTTTCTGTTCCACAACTAACCAGCATAAATCTGGACTGAACCCCCCATCACCACCACTACCATCCTTTTTTTTTGTTGTTAGCTCAGAGTGAGTTCTGAATGACATTACAGTTCATTTAGTTGAACATTAGATTTAAAAAGTGGTTGCGACACATACTAATAGCAGAGTTCTGACCAGCTACTGCACACTGATGGCAAAGTAAATGTCATTCAGTTACAATGTGCAACTATATTGCAAATATGTAAACAACATGTATGTATGTATGTATGTATGCATGTACAGAACAGGTCATTTAAATAGCAGATTCTCTTTTATATTTAATGTTCCACTCTTGAATGTTTTTGCCTGTCTTTCTTTGTTTTTTGAATTTTGCTGCTAAAAACACTGAAATTTCCCCACGGTAGGAAAGATAAGGTCATATCTTAACTTAACTTATAACAGACATATACAAACTGCTGTCAAAAGAATCAATGGATCAATCAAACTTTAAAGACTAAGGGCCCAGAGTCAAAATGATAAATACAGAAATGCAAAAGAAACCACAATAACAAGAGTTTCACAGCTTTACTTCATTAAAAAAAAAAAAAAAAAAAACACTGGCCAATGCAAAGGACACTGCATTAAAAAAAAGAGAGACAAAAAGAAAGAAAAATCATACTGTTTCCAATCATGACCCTTATTTAATGTAAAAAAGGCTAAACTTGTACTGTCATGGTCTCGGGAGGACATGGAGAAGCTGAAGTCCAGTACTTCAGGGACTAATGTTATCAGATATTAATAATCTCACTTCTTTATTTGTAAATTGGTTACAATCTATTCCTTCCTTTAGATACAGATGAACAAAAACATCCAACTGAACCATAACACATGTGCAGTCGTTTCTGCTGGTGGACTAACACACTGAGGGGTATTTCTTTAAACCAGTATCCTACTTTGTGCCATCACAGAAAAATCCAGAACCACACCTTCATTCTGTTTTGTAGTGAAATTCCATTAAAAACCATGATGCATGGGAAGCAGAATGATGTATGGCGATGTGTTTTGGATCCATTTGTGCCCGTTAACCTTTGTCTCGCTACTGGATGGAGGCATGTTGACCTGTCATCCGGTAAAGTGGTACGCCTGCAGTTTGCCCTTGCTGCAGCCGAGCACAGAGCCGAGATAAAAGACTGGGACGAGATAAGAAGTTTTCAACAGAGCATTGCAAGAATAGAACCCCATGGGGCCCGTAAGCCCAAAATGTAGACAGTCAGCCTCTAGCACACGAGGACAGTTTGTGTTTGTGCAGGGGATGTGTATGCATGTGTTTATTAGAGGTAATGATGCAGTAGTCAGGAAACAAAACACAACAATCCACAACACCAACACTAAGGAAAACAGGAAAACAATGCAAATTAGCACTTATCTGTAGGAAAGTCTTATAAATGATGATCTTGGTAAAATTGTGACAAAATTATGATAAAATTGCCCCGAGAGGATCAATCGCTAATGAGCCTCAGATACCAAAATTATATTCAGACCGAATTTATATTCTGCTGCTTTATTCTAAACTAATTTCTCATCAGTCAGAATTATTTGCAAGTTTTTTTTTTTTTTGGTTTTTTTTTTATCACAAATGCTTTCATTCATCATGATTTTGTGGCTTCTGTGACAAAACTGTTCAAACTATGATGCTATTATAAGGCGCCTCTACACAGGGTTGTAGACCTTTATATGCTGGGGGACAGTGTCAAATACTCACCTAAATCTAAACCAAAAGTGTCAAACGTACGGGCCGCGGACCAAAACTAGCCCACCAAAGGGTCCAATCTGGCCCATGGGATGAATATGAGAAATGCAAAAATTACTTTGACAATATTAACAATCAAGGATGTTAAAATCATTTTAGTTCAGATTCCACATACAGACCATTATGATCTCTAGTGGGTCAGACCAGTAAAATACTATCAGAATAACCTATAAATAATGACAACTCCAAATTTTTCTCTGAAATTATTTACATTTACAAACTATCCTTTCACAAAGAAATGTGAATAACTTGAACAAATATGAACAATATGAACCGTCTTCGGAGAAGTGCAATTTTACCAGTATTCTGCCTGTTACCAAATGTTTTGTGTATCTGTAGATCCACGGTGATTTGTAAACTGAATGTGAAGAATCGTATCCCGACTCCACACGTTAACCTTCATTTCACTGTCTTTATTATTTCTGAGTCTTTTTTCATATGAAATAGTGCGCCTAGAAATCAACATGTCCACTATTGTTGACATGGTGTAATATCTGTTTCTCGCAACACAATTGGTTGATGCCTTTATCTATGGTGCAGGAAAAACATGGAAACCTGACCTAACAAATGCAAATATACACTCCGGCCACTTTATTAGGCACATCTAATGACCTGATTGTTAACACAAATATCTGATAAGCCATGTGGCAGAAACTAGATGCATTTAGATATGAAGACAGCTGAAGTTCAAAACAAGCATCAGAAAGGGGAAGAAAGGTGACTTAAGTGACTGTGAATGTCTGGTTTGAGTATTTCAGGGTTTACAGAGAAATATCCAAAAAGGAGAAAGTAAACAGCGAGCTCTGTGAATGAAAATGCCATGTTAATGCTGATGGTCAGACTGGTTGGAGCTGATAGAAAATCAGCAGTAACTCCAATAAACACTGGTTACGACCAAAGTATGCAGGAGATGGCACTAATTTGTTAAACCTCAAAGCAGATGGGCTACAGCAGCATATACAAACACTGGCCACTTTATTAGGCACACATGCTACAACTTAGTAAGGTGTACCTAATAAAGTATCTTTTAAGCATATATACTGTACATATACATTCATCCATTCATTTTCTCAACCATTTAATCCTCAAAAGGATCATGAGAAAGCTGCAGTTACCAATGAATAAGTTTCTTTGCAGGTAACATGTAAATGACATACAAATTAATGAACAGTGGAAAAATCATCATGGAGAAAAAAAGACTGTTGTGTATTTTTTTCATTATGTCCTTTTTTTAAATTCTTGTGCAGATCCCAAAATGTTCCTGTCAACATAGAATAGAATAGAATAGAATAGAATAGAATAGATTTTTTATTGCCATTGTTACAGGAACAATGGAAATTTGTTTAGCAGCAAACACTTAAAGTGCACAAAAGACTGTATAAAAACAACACATATGTGATTGTCTATCAGTATGCATGTCCTGAAGCATACATCCGGATTCAAATGGAAAAAAAAAAAAAAAAAGCTAAAAATGAGGGATGTGAAATGTGCAGCCAAACCCAGGTTTACTTGTCAGGTGTTAGTTGAACTCAGCTGTAGAAAACACAAAGCCAACAGCTGTTCAAGTAATGAAACAAAGATATGTGAGAAATATTGCAAGCAGCTCTTAGCGCTTTTATTAAGCCGTTTAATTTTACTTTCCCCAGGGCCTCTTTGTTTTATATTCACTTGGCACTAGTGCTTTTGGAATCACAACAATTCAACTAACACTACAAAACATGTTGTAATTCAATACGTCTCCAATGATATTCACTTGCTAGATATTGTCCACTGAAAACATTCCTTTTAGATGCATTCCATGGGCTAAAGCAGACTGACATCAACAGGACGGCCTACTAATGAAAAATGCAACATTACATGGCAATATCACATGTATTATTCATCCGTTAGCTAATAAAAACCTATACTTACTGTGTTCTTGTCAGTATCAAGTATATTTATATGATGGACTAATTGAACCATAATCTCATCTTTCTTTCTCAACGTCTGGTGTAAATTTACTCGTACTTATCTCCCTTTGAAGCACTTTAATCCATATGCAATATCTCACTTCTCATGTCAAAACACCCATTACAGTATAAACTTGACACTAAGTACTCACACCAACAGACTGCTTAGGAATATCTCACCTTTTTTTAATTTTCCACCTTAAATAATCCACTCACATCATCTACCAATTTGGAGGGCACTGATTTAATATAGTAGAATAGAATAGAATAGAATAGAATAGATCTTTATTGTCACTGCCACGAGAACAATGAAAATTAATTTAGCTGCAAAAACAATGATTGCAAAATAAAATATTCCAAAAGGAATGAAAAATGTAAGCCATGTACTAAAGCTACAAAGTAAAATATTAAATATACATGATCAGGGATGGCAATTAATAAGAATTTAATGATTCTGATTACATTATCGATTTTGCTTATCGATCTGATTCCTTATGGATTCTCTTATCGATTCACATTGTGTGAGGGAGTAAAAGAGTGCAAACGGGTGTGTTTGCATCTACTGTCTTTAATATTTCCATCTCGGCACAGAAAATATAATTCCTCTATGTCTCCTGCTGTTGTGCACCTCATTTTCCTTTTCCCTACTTTCGAAAAGTTTTATTTGAAGGGGCAGGTGGTTTGTTGCCCCCACCAGTACCGAGCCCAGATGACGCCCTGTTGTTTGCTCTGCCACTAGATTCACAAGCGTCGCTAAGTAGCATATCAAATATGTGACATTCATGCAATTAATTGCATGCTGTGCGGACAAATATTTGAGTATATTGGAAGGATTTCCCCCTTTGAAGAAATGGAAGCTTTGCAAGTGTTACAAGTGACCCTGGTGTCATCTTTTCACGTGAAATATAGCCATACTTTGGAACATTTCTGCCTCAATGCCATGTCGGCTATGCTCTGAACCAAAACAATGCAACATGCGTGACGTCATCACGCATGCGCAACAAAGGCGAAATCGATGAGCAGAATCATTAAGCAGGCAGGCAAACGATTGCAAGGAATTGAGCTACTGTGAACCGGTTCTCAAAAAGAACCAGTTCTCGATTCCCATCTCTATACATGATATAACTAAAGTACTACAAAAACTACTGAAATATACAAAACACTAACTCTATACTACAGATGAGAAATACGTACAGTAATAAGGATCTATACAGGCAGTGTAGGGTATATACAAGGTAAGATTAGGAAAAACTGGGTGCATGTGTTGTAATGATGCACAACACTGAAATCAGCTTCTTCTGATTTGCAGAAAATCAAATGAGTACATCAGAGAGGAAACATCACTAAATGTACTTATGCAGAAACCTAAATACGCTTTTCTACTACTACAGCTACTACTGATCCTGGAATATTTACTGCGTTTTCTCACATGAGCACTTTAAGGATGGAAGCTGAGGGCAAACAACAACTCAGAGGCATTTTGATGTTTGAAAGACACCAGTGAGGCTGAGACATGCTGCAGCAGCACTTCAACAATATCAAACAGGACTGAAACGTATTCAGCTCAGCGCCGACAGAGTGGAGATGCCGAGTTTGAGAGATGAAAAACAATGACTGTGATGTGACAGAAACAGAGAATAAAAACTCACTGGAAGGGCCAAGCACTTCTATTAAAAAAAAAAAAAAAAGTTAACTATAGAAATTTAATCATACATAAACTAACATAATCAAATACAGTTAATTATATAGTATATGTGTATAGTTTCATAGACATTACACACAAGCAGGTACTTTTGCAGCTGGTTACAAGGAGTTTGTAAAAATAATCCTGCACATAATGTTGTAATGTATTTGTTCAACATATCAACACAATAAGAGCCACAATAAGAGGACATCATAAAATGATTAATAGCCTTAATGCGAATGATTCAAACAAAATCTTGCTGTTTTACTGTTTAATTTCACTGATCAATGACAATTTTACCATCAGGACAAAAACACCTGGTATTACCTAAATTGCACTGAATCCTAATCTGAGTTTTACACAAGGTAATATATAGCTGTTAGTGGCATATAATGCTTGTGTTTTAGTTCTATAATTCCAAATAATCACAGTTCAGATGGATTTCAGTGCCAAAATGTGGTGCACTCCAAAGTGATGCAAAGGTGAAAGCTGGAATTTGCTTTGGTGAGAGTGTATTCCCCTCAAAGTTCAGCTTAATAGACTCAAAAGCCACATTGTCTAATACTGACTCTACCTGTTAACTTTAACCTTTAGTCTGTACAATTTTTGTGTCATATTCAATACATTTTAATATCAAAATAGTATAGTTTTTATCAAATATTTTATGTTGTGTGTAACAAATGTTTTATCTGTGTGTTTTTACTGAGACCAATGCATCGTCATTTTGTTTGGCAGTATATCCACGATGTAATGTTTAAATGACAAATAAAAAACCTGAATCCGAATCACCCTGGGATTCATTTGTGTAAGAGGTGCAAAATGTTCTGGATAATCATGGAGCCCCAAATCATGTTTAGCAAGTTGAGGACACAACAAAAACATTTAACTCAAAATGAAATATATTCACTGACAACAGTTTGGATGTTCTAAGTGATGTGATGTGCACGGAAAGGTTTTAATGATATGGTAATATTGGGAACAGGTACCAAATGCTTCAACTGAACCGTAAATTTGATTAATGTTGGTTCCTACTGTGGGGACACGTCACAACCCACAAGTGAAAGAGCAAGTGTCAGAACCTTTTTTGATCTGAGCTGATGGGCTCTGCTCCTTAGGTTCATTCTTCAATGGAGCTGCTGTTAATATATACTATTATAATGTTAATGTTAATATCTTTGGCCAATTTGACCAGTTTAACACATACTGTATTTTTTGGACTATAAAAAGGGCACTTAAAATCCTTTAATTTTCTCAAAAATCGACAGTGCGCCTTATAATCCGGTGCGCCTTATGTATTAATTCTGG
>JAPQRP010000011.1:21596182-21611379 GCA_037367295.1 Apogon hyalosoma | reverse complement strand
AATGTTACGGTGTGTGTATAAAATATTGGTGTCAACAGGTCGTTCAAAGTTAAATTGCGAGCTGCGCGGGAGCATTGCATGACAGAAGGCGAACACACATTCGCCAAGGCAGGGAAGCAACGCCGGGCGAGTTACGCCACTATCTGCCAGTGGATCGTGGATGCCTGGGCTAAGGTATCAGGCTCGAGTGTCGTCCGAGCTGTTTTGTTTCGCTTAATGCGCCTTATGTATGAAAATAGACCCGTTCATTGATATTGCGCCTTATAATCCGGGGCACTTTATAGTTCGAAAAATACGGTACTATTTTCAGATTGTGAATACACCATAAAGGAAGCAGAGGTTGGTAAACTATGTGTTTTACTTGTTCATGCAACACAAACCATGCTGGAGAAATCTTGGTTTTAGATTTGAATCAGCATGCCTGATTTAGTCAAACAGACCTTTTCCTCTAGTAGAAAATGAACCTTTTTGCTATCCAAGGTTTTTCTTTGAACATAAGAAAGTTGAACTAAGTAGTCAGCTTGAGTAAAATAACATAATTTTCCTTGTGAGTCACCAGCCGCTGCTGCACTGAACTCTTAAATGTGCATTCATCTTTGTAATGAGCGGTTTATTCACTGTAGCCCTACTCTAATATCCCTCTCTGTGAAATTGTCGACAGATATTTGTTGCTGACACAGTCTGAGCGCACCTGGCATTGTCATCAAATGCGCGTTGTTTGACTGCAATTTCCGACCCTGTTTACTGAGGTGTTTCTCTTAGATCTAAATGCAGATGCCACCTCGCTGTTCATATGGACGCACTAACAACAGCGGTCTTTGTGATTGAAGCACCTGCTGTCTGTAACCCAGCAGTGAACCCATTTTCAGTCACTTATATCCCCTCCATCTTGATCTGACGCATATGGGCTCGCTCAGCATTTTATACACAACACAGATTATTATTAGCCATCAACTGCATCTCCACCTGTCTACCTGTCACCTGCACTGTTTGACCTGCAAAACTGCAAAGAAACACGGAAGCCCAAAAACCTCAAGGCCAGGTGCAATTTTATCCTCCATGTTATTCAGTCGGACATTAATAAGAATCCGTGTATGGTTCATTCATTGGTTATTTTGTTTCAAAATAAAATCAGAAAAACTAAATCTCTGGCTATTT
Organism: Apogon hyalosoma; assembly: GCA_037367295.1. Classification (NCBI taxonomy): domain Eukaryota; kingdom Metazoa; phylum Chordata; class Actinopteri; order Kurtiformes; family Apogonidae; genus Apogon; species Apogon hyalosoma. The sequence continues at coordinate 21,610,221 of JAPQRP010000011.1, read as the reverse complement.
TTCAATTTTTGTCTTTTTTAAACAAAATCAGAAAAACCTTAAACTTAAAATGAAACATCAGACTGTTTTTTAGTTATACAGTGGAAAAAAACACTGAAAAAACAGCTTTTAATGTATTGTTTGGTGTTGTTTCTCCAGCACATATTCCAATGGATGTCAAGTATCCTGTCATGAACTTCCTGCCATAGGACAGACCTGTCTGTTATAGACATGGATTTGTTTTAGTGCTAGATTCCAAAACATGATTTGTGTAGTAATAAGGTTTACAGGTGTAGCTTCATTTGACTGCACATACCTGATAAATCAAAGAGATCACTGCCACTGCATGGTTTCGCCATCTAAGGTTGTGATGCGAGCACAACCTCTTTATTGTCATTAAAGAGCACTGTGTTGCTCCCTGGCGATGCAAAGCATCTCTGATTTGTGCATGGGTCACCCCATTTGCAAACGGCTCCATAATGAAATCTGCAAAAGGCTCGAGTGCAGCCATCACAGATAAAACTAGAGATACTTTAAACGACTTTGATAAAACTCATTACCTCACACTACCACTTCACACTTCCGGTGTCGCAATAATAATAGAACCAAAATAATAACTTCATGTTTTTGCTTTGAATGTAAAACAATCAGAGCAAAATTATACACAGATATGTTAAAAAATTAGATGATACATTTTTTCAACCCAAGTTTAGAAAAGGAAAAAACAAAAATAAAACTGAAAATTTGTTTTTTATGATTTTATTTTGAGTAATGAATAAACAAACCATACATACACAAAATAAACTATAACCAGACAAGACTATAAGCGTACACATTGCTTTCATTCTTGTCTTTAGATTGACAGCTGTTCTGACCAATCACAGTCTCACATCAGTAAATACTATATATATATAGTCCACGGTTTATCCTGTTTACATAACTTAACTGTATAACTAAAAAACAGTCTGATGTCAGTCTCATTTTAAGTTTAAGGTTTTTCTGATTTTGTTTAACTTAACCAAGGATTTTTATTCGTATTTTTTTCTTTCAGAGCTGTCTTTTTATCCCTGTGCAATTGTTAGCAAAATGCTGTCATTATTGTCGCCACTCAAATGAAAAAAAAAAAAACCAACAATATGAATAGACAAGATGGGAGAAAGAAAAGAAAAAAGAACAAAGGGTGGCAGTGACCTTTTCAGAACAGGTCTAGTGTTTCTCTTTACTCATTTTGTCTTACCTTTGTGATTTAGTTTTGCTAAACTGGTTATCTATTTCTAACTGTATTTTGTTCTCATCCTATAAACTCTTATTTGCGCTTGCACAATTTACTTCCCAATAAATCTTACAAAAGTTTAAAGGTTAAGTCTACTTTCTTTCTGTCTACTCTACTTTCCCTTTGTGTGGAAGTCTCTACTTTTGCTGCTTCTGTACATACACACTCATGCACACACATAATTATATAGAAACATAATGCTCATCAGTTTTATTTGGTATAGCAGAGGCGCTGTAACACTTGATTGCAAAGTTTATAATGACAGACTGATTATTTATGCCTAAAATGCAGTGGAGACACAGTATAATATTCTCACAGAAAGACACTCACAGGAGCTATACAGCACAATAACAACAAACGCTGTTATGACAATCAGTGCCTATTTGTAAGTCTTTAGAGACTAAATACTATAATGAAAGACATGCTGCTGCTGTGTTGGAAGATTAACAATGCAAAAAAGAATAGCATTACAGGGAAAGAATGGTACCTAATACGTCATGGTTTAGAAACAACAAAGGAAAAGAAGCACCAGCTACTATGTTCAATTGACACCTTTTCTGATGCGCTCTCAATAAAAACTAATTACTGCAGATATGTCATCTCAGACTGAATGACAGGGTGCAGATGTTTGCGGCACAGTGGCATCTACACCCATGTATAGGGCAGCGGAAAGTCATCCAGCACATTGGCAGTAGGAGTAGGATGCTGTGTGCTTCACCTTCACTCATGGAAAGATAATCAACCCAGTGGAGTGGTTAATCTCAAATATGTCCACTGAACCATAAACCACTTCCTGCAACTGCTCTATATGGCACAGAGGCAGGACAGAACATATTTCAGTCCTTGGCAGCCAAGCGCATCTCTTCTGTCTTGGACTGATGCGCTGCCCATCCAAAGGGACTACCCATCCTTCCCATCTGATTTGATTGAGGAATGTTCTTCAGCGAACTCCTTCACCCAAGATCTGCTCTAATGTTTTGTATTTCAGGTACGACTCCTCAAGAGATGCTGGGATTGTTTTGGCTGATGGTTTTATTTGACTGCTCAAACGGTCCAGGAGGAATGATCTGTCAAGTGCCTCCGTTGGAGTTTGAGCTCCAGCTGTCAGCACCTGTTTACCGGTGTTTACGTACTGGAGACTATGGTGGAGGAATATTCTACCCAAGTGGGGAAGAAGAGAAAAGAAAGCTCCATGGAAAATAGGAGGATTGAACAGTAATGAAAATAATCAATGAGGAGCTGAGGTAGGGAAGGACGGACTGAGCGAAGCAGAAAGGCTGCAAATTTTCTGGATTTACTTTAATAATAGTGAATATTTTGGACATAAAGACCCAAACATCCAAAATTCATTTGGGAACTAACACAAAAGTAGCAAAAGTGGGTCTTTATGGGTTAAAAGGGCACCAGAAAAAAATGCATTAAAACTACAGTATGAATCACTGGGCACTGAATACTGGGCTTTGAGCACATTGTAATTCAAATAGTCTGACAGAAAACAAAACATCTGCATCTCTTTTTAATCTACGGGAAGAACGATTATAAACGCAGAAGCAACATGGCCACTCCTATAACTGTGATATTTTGGGTGGTATTTTCCATAGTGGCATGAAATCAGCCAGGTCATCTATCTTTACATTTACTGTTTTGATTTGGACATAAAGAAGAAAGCTACAAAAAAGGTGCCTCAATTTCTGCCTCCTGCAACTCTATGGATAGGTGTGTGTGTGTGTGTGTGTGTGTGTGTGTGTGTGTGTTTAAGTGGAATTACAAGACAATGTGAAAATGCTGTATAAGAAGAAACTTCTCAGAAGAAGGTAAAGAAAAATCACCAAAGTAAAAGTAATTTCTGAAAACGAATAAATCAAGTGGAACAATACATCAGCCTTAGCACCTTCAAACAGTAGAAACTGAGTAATTACGAGAAATTACACTGAATTGAATTTGAGGATCAATAACTTAATTAGTTAAAGAAATAACCCATTTGACAGGAAAAACAGAACATTTTTCTGCAAACCATAGATATGTCTAATCTCAAGGTTTTAGAATCAAATATATGCTATTTCAACATTTTATACAGACATGATAAGTTATATTGTGGCTTGAATATTACCCGATAAATGGTGAGTCAGTTTTGATCACATCTTTGCACACTTTTTCTTTATTAAACGTAGCCCTGGCATCTTTTTGTCACCCTAAACCAAGTGTGGTCAGTGTGTAAACCGAACACACAACCCAACCGTTGACATCTGGGTACCAAACTACATCCTGTTCATCTTTGAGTCCAAGTGGGTGTTCACGCCAAAGTTGAAGACATTTTATCCCAGGGAGCTCACCTGGTTGAACTCACCCCACATGTTACTAAAATAATACAGTTAAACCATAATAAAGAAAGATCAAATCATCAATGGAAAGACCCTCTCACAGATCTGTGTGGTTGAATCTAACAGTCTTGAGGAGGAGGCACAGTTGAACAGCCACAAGTGGATAAAACACTACAAACAATGCAAATATACACAGAGTATCTGTAACATTCTGACCACTGACAGGTAAAGTGGTAATTTGGATTATGTCATTACAATGGGACCTGTCAGTGGGTGGGATATATAAGGCAGCGACGGAACATTTAGTCCTCAAAGCTGATTTGGATAAGAGTAGGGATCCGAGCAACGTGTGATGTCAAATCACTTGGTCAGTATCTGCCAAAAGTGGTCTACAGAACAACAACTAGATCGCGATAAATCCAGCATCTATGTGAGCAGAACATTATTACCATCTGTCTAATATTGTACAGTTTCCCCTTTTTCCACAAAACCAGCTCTGACCCGAGGCCTAGACTCCATCAGACCTCTGAAGGTCTTCTGTGGTGTCTGGACCAACACGTTAACAGCAGATCCTTGACGTCTTGGAAGTAAAGAGGCGGACCAACATGGATCAGATTTATTTGTCCAACACCTCCTACAGATGCTTAATTGCCCTGAGATTGGGACGTCCTTCCTTAGTCCATTTTTGGTCAGTACTAACCATTGCAGACCAGGAACACCCACTAAGATCTGCAGTTGTGGAGGTGCTCTGACCTCATCATCACTGTTACAACATGGACCTGGTTAAAGTCACTCACATCCTTATGTTGTTCATTTTAAGGTGGCACGGTGGTGCAGTGGATAGCACTGTCACCTCACAGCAAGAAGGTCCTAAGTCTGATTCCAACACCAGGAACCTTTCTGTGTGTAGTTTGCATGTTCTCCCTGTGTCTGCGGGTTTCCTCTCACCATCCAAAGACATGCATTAGTACGTTCATTGGTTAATCTAAATTGCTCATAGGTGTGAATGTGAGAATGATTGGTTGTTCATCGCTAAATGTTCTGGTTATTATTGAAAATGAGAATTAGTTCTTAACTAACTTACCTGGTAAAATAAAAATATATAAAATGTTGCAGCTTCCAACACATCAACTTCAAGGACTAAATGCTCATTTGCTGTCTAATATATCCAACTCAGTGAAAGGTTCCATTGTAGTGTAATAATCCATATTATCCTGTCAGTGCTCAGAATGTTATAGCTGACAAGTGCATCTGTATTGATATCACATATGTCTAGTTTCCATATAGTTGTTTTTCAATGTAATTAAAAGAACTGCTAAGAGAATTAAAGGGAAAATATGGCTTTAGACTTATCTTAAATAATCGAAATAACAACTATGAGCGACACTGCTCAAAAAGTGAACTACTCTGCTGTGTGTGAGAAGCGAGGCTGCTCAGTGCAAACACACTTGCAAACTTCCCTTCTCGCTTACTCTGGTAAGCGAGAGCCTGTCACATTTAATCCATGTGTTAACAAGGTACTGCATTTCATTAAACACGTATCAATAGGTTTTAACCGGTGCTCTACAAACAATATTGGCGCTAATAATAAATCCGATCCAATGAACGCTTGTCAGATATGAATGCGAGTCTCCAAGCAACCAACTCACCTTTGCACTGGATTCTGTTTATAATAATGATACAATATTTATTGAATCTTGCCATTTTTAGCAACAATCCTTCATGTTTCATCCCAGTCTGCTTTCCTGTTATTATAAAGAGCCGAGGCTTCGATGCCGCTGGTGCTTTGTGGCTTTTAAGGGGCCTCTCCTTAAGCCTCCTCCTATCTGCTGTCCTCATTATACCCTCTCTATATGATAAGCCAAATAGGACTGAGCCACGGCTGTGAGATACTGAAGGCCATTTGACTAAAGGTTATTATAAAATAAATGTCACAATTCCCCATCGGGAGCAGACATTGAAAATCTGGTGCAAATGTATTAAAGCACTGACAAGAGCGAGGCAGCTGCTCTACATATCCCACATATTCAGCACTAACAGAGCTTAATGTTCATATTTGAGTGTTACTACCCAGATGGGATGAATAAAGGAAAAAAACAACACAGTTAACAGGTTGGAATTTAATTTAGAAGGTAATCAATACAATCAAAAGGGCCTCTGGCTGAAAAAGAGAGAAGAAAAAAAAAAAACTTGCCTCTACAGTTGGCTTTATACCTTTGAGTTTGATATGTAAATGTACCAAATGTGACTAAATAAATAATTCACAAGGATGTCATTAAGGTCAGTCACCCCCGTGTTTTCACACCAGTTCTACACCTGGTTAGTTGTTGTTGAGGAAGCATGTGTTATTAAGCACTGTGTAGAAAATTAGAGCACTGCTCCCAGTAGGGTTGAAGTCCTGGAATGTGATCAGGATGCCGTGAGAAATTAGTTTGCCACCATCTGTCCTTGTCCTTAAATGTTGAAAATGTGCAAAATTATACCCATTTATGGTGGCAGAAGCCGTGGAATGATAACAGGCTGCCGGCTATGAACAGAACTCAAAGTGAACATGAGGAAAATTAAAATGTAAATAACAGAACGTGGCACACTCAGACTCATCTATTTAGTTTGTTTCAAAGTAAATTACAAGCACTGAAAACAGTAGCTGCAGGTATGCTGGCGTTAGCAAGAGCGATTTGCAAGGGTCGGCAGAAATGAAGAAGGTTAGATTCTTAAGTAGAGAACTGCAACAGCTACCAGTCTGTGCAGAAATACACAAAAAACACAAAGACATTATAAAAGCACCAGAAAGAGACGGCAGATAATCTTTTATATAGAGAAATGACCCACACTGCTCAATTATACTTGCCATCTGCTAAACACTAAGGCTGGAATATTCAGAGATCAACCATGCCAAGTAAAAGGCAAATTACTCATTTTATCTCTTCTTTCTTTACTAATATTCCTCCAACAGAGAATGGAGTAAAGGTATCCAACAGCCGAAACTTCTGATTAACAATCCAATTAACTTTTACTATGAAATTATCATAAAAACTGAAGAAGTGATGATAAGAAATTTCATCAAATTGAAGAAAAAACCCTTTAAAACCCTACATGAATGTTTCGTTTACAAAAAAAAAAAAAAAAAAAAAAAGTTTGGTACAGTGGATTATAATGGATTTGATTTAATATCTTTGTTTTGGAATTAGAGGATCAGAACTGGTTTGATCATAAGAGGATTTGGGTGAATTAGTTCATTTTTTATAGTACAGATTTCCTTTTAGCTAGTGAGCAAATCTGTGAGTTTTAATACCAAACACAGGTATACTAGGATGGTAGGATACTTTACAGTACCACATGATATTTATTACACTGGCCTGATTTAAAGCATTTGTGATAAATTGCATGTTGCCATCCTGTTCCCCTTTGTTTTATGCTTTGCTTCATCATCAGTCTCCAGCAGTCGGTCGGCAACAGACCGTCACTGCTATAAAATCCTTGAATAATATGCAAAAGGCCCTCAGTGATATGATGTGACCCTGGGTCAGCTTATAATTAAACCCCAACAGAAGTTGCCCTCCATTCTGCAACGCTTTAAAGGTCATACATATGACGGGGAAAAGAAAAAAGACGAGATAGGGAAGGAAATGATAACATCCCACTGAGCAGACTAAAACAGTCTGCATTTAGCTCTAAGTACAGTTTTACAGGAGGTTTTAAAGTATGTGGCAGTGCTAGCTTGGTTGTTTGATGCTAACATTTTATTTGAAATTAACATTTAAGACAAACAGTTTCAACAAACTGGTAGTTAACAAAAGACAGGAAGTGTCCTCAAAGGCATCAACTTTGAGTTTTTGCCTTAACTGCAGTTCAGTTTGCCTGCAAGAGTTAAAACATATGTACACCATTATTCATTCATTCATTTTCTGAGCTACTTAGTCCGAAGAAAGAGGGCTGTGGGAGTTTGGGGGGGGGGGGTCGGAGCCTATCTCAGCCACCATCAGTTGAAGGTGGAGTATAGCCTGGACATGTCACCACCTTCTTGCAGTTTAGACATATGCAGATGAATAACCATCTTATATTCACACCTACAGGTGATTTAGATTCAGATTTAGATTTAGATGGCAGGACTAGCCTTAGAAAACTCATACAGACATGGGAGAACATGCAAAGAGAAAGGCCCTGCCTATATTTTCTACCTCTCTCACATCTTGCTCTAATCAGCACATTTCTGCGAGTGGGTTTTTTGGGAAGTAAGTTTGTGCGTTCAGTCAACAACAGCAGACTATGTGCTGGTGGAGAAAAGTATTTATGAAAAAAAAACAAAAAACAAAAAAGAAGTGGCTTCAGTTCATTGTGCTCTTGTGCACTGTTTATGATGAAGTGCAGTTCTGTCTGAGAGACACAACACTGGGTAAAATCACCCTGTGACGAAGGCTCTGTACCAAAAGATCTTCATGTACTGTACCTTTTGTGAGATGTAAGTAGTAAGACGTAAATGAATTAATAAAATATAATGTGATTTCACTTTTTTTTCCTTAATTTTCTTCAATGTTTGATTTTGAGTTTGGCACTGCTGAAGAAATACTGTTAAGGTGCTTCCAACTGCTCCGGTACTGGGTAAAGTCTGTTGCCTAAAAGAAGGAAGGGGGATTTTTATTTCCCCTTAGAACTTTGTTTTACAGTGAAAGTTTGGACATGGTTGTGTGTTGTAAAAGATAACAACTGCTTTTTTCTATTGTCCAACAAAAAATCTGTTATGAAACAATTGTGTTTTTTCTCTTTGTTTTAACATTTCTGACCAGGACCCACCTGAAAACATGATTTGTGATACTGACAGTATACTGTTTTTTTTTTTTCATCATTATGGCTCATGCGCAAGTTAGGTTATTGACTTACAGGTTATTGATGGACAGCAGATGCATCATGGGTAAATCATCACTAATTTAGTTGAAAAAAAGCAAAAGGGTATTGTCTTATTCTTATTATTTATAGTGTCACTCATAAGATTAAACATAAATAAAAGCTTAATCATGTGTTTTTGTTTGTTTGTTTGTTTGTTTGTTTTTTTACATTTCTAATATGTTTTCAGAGACAGTAATTAAAGGAGTGAAAATCCATACATGAAAAGGCACATTTCGTTTCAGATAAAGGACTTCATTGTACTTCACAGCTTTGGGAAAACAGAAAATAAAATACGTTCTATTGGACATACTTTTGTATTAGGAATAAAGTGTTCTATTATTACTGAATGTGCTTCTCCATGCCTCTAGTGCTGAAAAGCTCACAGCAGGCAGCTTCCTTATTTTCATTATTCACAAGCAAAAAAATCTAGAAATAAAACTTATTTCATGGGCTTTTTCCTATGGTTTCTGACCATGATAAAAAGGGAAAAAGTTCCTCGAAAGCAATTTTGTAAGGCTCTGTTTATTTGTTGTCATTAAATGAACTTTTTTATGTATTATCTTAAAGAATCAGAGACGCTGCTGTCAGTTTAACACCATCATCATCATCATCATCATCAGCCATATCTTCCAGAATGATTGCCTCCTAAATCCAACCAAGACAAGTTTCTTTTACTGTGTTTGTATATACTCCAGTTATTGTATTTTTATTTTTTTATTTTATTTATTTATTTTTTTTTATAAATAACTGCAATGCAGGAAACTGAAGATATTTTAAAACTATTATTATTGCAAAAGAGTGAGAAACTATTCTATTATATGTACAGGTTTGTCCCAGTGGTAATCCACACACAGCAACTATGACCTGAGGTTATGCTGACCAAAGAGTTACACCAAAAGTGTTAATGCAAGAAAAACAAATGTATTATGTTCTCTTGACAACTATTTATAAATTCTGCTAACAACGCAACTACGAGTGCTGAAACTAAGAGACTCCAGAGTTATTATTTATGTACTACTGTATGTTCACTCTATATTAAAACTACGCATAGTACATTGAGGTTTTGGTTAAATGGTTGATAAAATTTTAAAATGTACAGACTTATATTATTGTATTTTTTTTTAATTTAGGCTCTGTAAGGTCTCAGCCCAGTCTGGTCATCCATCATGTAGGAGGACGGGGGAGACTGGCCATCATTCCCTGAATTACCTCTGACTCCAACGCGAACACATTCCCCTGAGTCATCAGCGACCACCGCGCTCTCTGTGGGCGACGCTAGGAGGTGGAACGAGACGAGACACGAGGGGAGGAAGGAGAGGAAGGCGAGCTCGTGAGAGGCAGAAAGACGATAAAAACGAAGCAGCAGAAGGTGAGGCCGGACAGGAAGCACAAACCTATTACCTGCAGCGGTCAGGGTTGAACGGCTGCTTCCTTAGTGACGGACACATTGTCTCAAATCGCTACGAGTCGCTGAAACAAACGACCTCCCACCTTTCACATAAATATCAAAAATCGGCTGCATAAAGGTATGCTTTTCTTTAACATGCTTTTCATTTGAGCCTGTGGTATGACTCCATGAGGCAGTAGAGGAATGAATTGATGTCAGCGAGGTCAAGCTGCTTTAATCCCTATTAGTCCTGTCGTACGCCCGCACTTTTTCATTCCACGCGGTTGGGTCAAATGTCACTGAGCAGTGGCTGTGGAGCTACATGTACATTATTGGACATGTACGCGCTCAGCTTTTGGCAAATTTAGGCTGCTGGAGGAGGAAAGAACAAAGAATAAATGTGACTATGAGCCAGGCATACATACAATTATACACAGCCTGGGCAGAAAAAAGGCCCACACATAATATTTTGTTGGGCCGCCTTCAGCTTTGATTACAGACCATATGTGCTGTGACATTGTTTATGCCACATAGTGTCACAATAAATGCCACAACATTTATTTTACTCCAGAGTTGCATTAACCCATAAAGACCCTGTGTTGCTTTGGTGACAGCTCCTAAATAGATTTTTCTCTGTATTTAACCTTTTTTAAGAGATTTATCACCATTTATTGTAACATTACCCCCTTTGTTTCACATTTTTTCAGCAAAAAACAAATATTTTCCCATATTTAATGTACTAATCATGTAGATGTTCATGAAAACTCAGATTAAAGTCGAGGGTTATATCAAAAATAGAGAAAACTAAAGAAAAAGTGACTTTTTCAATGAAATATATTAAACTCAACACAAACCGTCTCCTTTTACATATTGATCGCTGCAGTATTTACCCAGTGGAAGTCTAATAGGTTTTTTTTTTTTTTTTTTCAGTTAATCCAGATGGGGACTTTTTGGCTGGTCTGTGTATCACACCTGTCCTGTATGAAAACATATCTAAATGCCTTGATTCTGAGTATGTTTAAATATCTGCTGTAATTAATTTTTCATTGAAGTGAACTGGACCAAACTGGGAAGAACCACAGGCTACAAACAGCGCATTCCTACTTTATTTAATCACAGCGCTTTTATGGTGCAACAGTTGACGATAAGGATTATTTGACAGCTGCAGGTCCAATAAAAGGCTAACCAGCTGCAGACCAGTTGGACCTGATCCTAACAAAGGTCTTGATCTTCTCACCAAATGATTAGGTGATTATCTTTGCCTTTTTATTTATTTATTTATTTTTTGGCTGCTGTGTGTGTTTTGTGAAAAGTCAGACTGAACATCATCAGGCATCTGGCATCCCAGCTGAGCATTTGGTGGCCAGTGAATTAGAAAGAATAAATTAACAGATTCCAACTTTTTTTTTTTTTTATGTGGGTAAAAACTCACTGAAGAGTTTGGGAGACAACCTGAGATAGAAAAAAGACAAAGAATGGCATCTTTCAGAGAGTAAAGGTCACGTTTGATATCTTGACAGCATGGTATTCACTCCCAACACACAGCACAACTCCTGTCTTTGTTTAATTTTTCAAAAGGAAGCTTTCGCTGTGTAGTACAACAGACTTCTCCCACTGAGACCTTCGGAAGAACAATATCAGATCCATTTTGCCAAATCAATATGTATTATTTTCAAAGATGTGCTAGCTGATATCGACAGACTTAAAAAAAATAAATAAATAAAACATTCTCACAGATTTAATACAGTGCTCACGTCCTCCTGGGTTTCTTCAGAATAAAGAATGCCTTTTCTCATTTTTAGTTTCTTTGACTACTCGGCCGTTAACACCAAGACGAAGATGCACAAGGCGAAGGTCAGTCCGTTGTATATCACGCTGTATGAAGGCAGGTATCACTCTACTTCCCATGAGCCGTCATGCAAACGCAACATTATCGACCGCTTTAACATCCATCATGAGCAGCGGGAACACAGCTCCCCTTGACGGAGAAAATATCACGTTTTTCTCATGCGGGAGATTTCACAGATGAAGGACAAAGTGCTCTAACTGCAGGCGACGTCTGACAGTTCTAAGGAAACCAGAGGACTGGCCTGACAAATCGAAAGTGAATTAACAAAGTAGTTAGGCTGATTTTGGCCATGAAACCTGTCAATGCGCTACGATAATGACAAAAAATGTGACCTATTTTACTATGGGAGAGAATGTAGGAGTAACTCAAGAAGAAATGAGGTCTGTCATGATACTAAAATTTGTGTTAATGATTAATATTGATGATTCTGTTGAACTATGCCATTGTTGAAGTATGATTCTAAGTAATACAATAATTATGCACTTACACCTCATTAGAAGAGTTATATTTCTGCCTATTCAATAAATGTACAAAGTGTATTACTGATGTATATAGCATCCTTAAAGAAGCATGAGTCTAATGTAGAAAAATAATATGGACATAATGATATTCACATTTATTTGTAGTGGGAATTACCCGAGATTTGACAATCCGACATAAATTTAAATGACACGTAACTCAATGAATTGAACAGTAAAGACAAGAAAAGAGAACATAGGGCAGTATATTGTGATAAAATAGTTCCTCTAATGTCCATAATCTGTTAATACATTTATTGAGATGTATCTAACACACCAAAACAGGGTGAGTCTGCAACAGTGCACCATCTAAATGTCTTTTAAGTCAGACATCATGACTTTACAGGAGCACTGAAACACTTTAACAAAGTTCTGAAGGTCAAACTGAATAAACTCAACACTGTTAGTGCTTCTAAACGTCATCATGAACAGATGCACAGCGACCTGCTGCAGAGATCTTATGTTGATCTGTACGTGAGCTTATACACGGGTCACATAACAGATCAGTTCCTAGTTTAATATCGACTTGCTTTGACATGTTTTTCTGTCCACGAAGAAGAATTCACCCATATCAGGTGGGTTTTACCTCCAAATACAGTTACAATCTCAACATATTACATACTGTTTAGATTTGTCTGGAGCTGTGATTGTCACCCTCACTATTAACCCATAAGGAACCAGTGTGACATTTGTGTCAATTCCCCAATACATTTTCTCTATATTTAATCATGTTTAAATGATTTATCTCCATTTATTGTTACATTAACTTCTGTAGTTTGTGTTCTTTCAGTGAAAATCTGGTATTTTCCTACATTTAATTTACTGATCATGCAGATGTTCATAAAAGCTCAGATTAGAGTTCAGGGTTATTATATCAAAAAGAGAGAAAACTGATGAAAAAGTGACTTTTTCAACCAAATACCATTAACTGAACATAAACCCAGTGTGTCCATCCAACTTCATGGGTTTTACTGGTGAATCGATGTTGTAGAAGATGACAGTGTTTCCATGGTAACTACGGAGCATCTGAACATCCAAATGGGTCATATCTGATGACCATGAAAAGACAAATAACTATATTTTACACCAATTATATATATGGATTGATAGGGTTAGTGGATCAACAGGTATTAAACAGTTTATATCAGTAGATGATTTTGGTAGATGGTGGATGTTTGGGTCTTTATGGGTTAATATCATTCCTACAGATAAAATCAGTGATGAAAACAACAAAAAGTGAGATTTGATAACTTATGATTCACCATAATAGAACATGCTTTACGTAATTAATATTTGATCTAATAATATGCAACAAAGATTCAAAGAGAAAAGATTCACAAACTCCTCATTTATTTCCTATTATCTTTACATTCTGTACAAGCAAAACTACTTAATTCCTCAAAATCGTATATATATGCAGATGAGCTGGGGTACTGTAATGTGGAGTTTATCTAATCACATGACAAAACAAACACTTTATGCAATGAAGCTCTTGAAGACACTAGAGCAGAGATGAATTCAGATACATCCATGGCAAACATGTTACTGGTACAAATGCATGATGGGACAAAGCACACTTCATGAGTCTGCTGTGTTGTTGTGTCTCAGCTGGTGAATTGATGGCACGACGCCATCACACAGATGAGATGCTGCGCTCTGCAGAACTTAATGTGCAAGAGAACTGGAAACACACATATAAGTACACACAGGAACAGCGAGGATGCTGGCAAAGGTTTGCATCTTATACAAGAAACACACACACACACACGCACACACACACACACACACACACACACACACACACACATAACCTCTCATAACAGAG
>JAPQRP010000011.1:21519909-21532068 GCA_037367295.1 Apogon hyalosoma | reverse complement strand
AGAAGAGAACAGAAGAGAACAGAAGAGAACAGAAGAGAAGAAACAAGTGGAGAGGAAATGAGAGGAAGCAAAAAGAGATGAAACAAAAAAGGGGAGGAAACCAAGAACAAAGAGGAGAGAAAATAAGACAATACAAAGTTAAAGGAAAGGAACCAAGAGAAGGAAGGAAATGAGTGAAAATTAGAGTTCAGGTGAGGAGACGAAGAGAGGAAACAAGAGCAGAGGTAAAACGAAGAGAAGAGGAAACCAGCAAAAACCACACGAAACACGACAAAATGAGAGGAGCCGAACTGAGAGCAGAAATGTAAGGAGGAGAAACAAGAGGAGGAGAGGACAGCAGAGGAAAGTGGAGAGGGAATAAAAGTGAGGAGGTGAGGAAACCAGAAGAGATGAAACAAGAGGAGAGGAGCAGCTCAGAGTAAATGCATGCGTGTGCTTCCTCTCTGGTGCCTTCATTTTTCCCTCTCCTGTGGAAACCTGAGTGATTTGCGCTGCAGCTTCCATAATGGCATGATGTCACTCAGCCAATGAACCTGTCAAACATGGTCAGCGTGGACATAAACCAAACACTGTACCTGGGCTTTCAGTAGCTGCTACACTCAAACATACTGGAAAGTACCACTGTCAGCTAGCATCACAATCATATGGTGTGTGTGTGTGTGTGTGTGTGTATAAAAAGACTAATTCATATTAAAACGCTGTCTTCTTAAAAGCTAACTCTGTAGATATACAGTTAAAAAGAAGAGCAACATAAAAGCAGCGCTGAAGCATCCTGCTGTCCTAGTCCGTTATGTAGATGAGCCTCAAACCGCTTATTCTTTTGTGCCGTAGACTTTTACAGACACATTAAAGACGCACCCTTGGAACCTTTTACATTCCACCTGTACCTGCTGTCACCATCAACACTCACTAGCTGCCAAACGCATAATAATCCACACATGAAATTAAGTGGGTAGATCTTTTTTTTTTTTCTCATTAATCTCTGTTCATCATCGTTAGTGACCCCTTTTCACATCTTGTTTAAGTCCACTGTGGATGTAAAACCATTGACTAGAGCAGGTTAAATGTTTCATTATCTTCAGGATCAAGATACACGTTATTGTCCTAATTATTGTCCTACACATTGCTGCATTCACATTCAGACACATATAATACCAAAGGCCAGCATAACCACAGTTATGTAATACACCTATTGCATCTTCCTCTCCAAGGTAAATTAATCAAATAAAATACAATAAAACTAATTAATTTCAATAGATGAGAGTAATTCGATTCTGTAAAAACATTCTTCTGTTTGCATGGGTTACATGCAGAGAATGTCAAAGGTCACGGAAACAGAAAACCTGCAAAGTGTGAATCTGGGGAGAACTTCTTCTTCCTCTTCTTCTTATCCTCATCTTCCTCCTTCCTCTTCTTCTCCTTCTCCTCACCCTTCTCCTTCTTCCTCTTTTTCTTTTCCTTCTTCTGATCTTCCTCCTTCTTCCTCTTCTTCTCATCCTCTTCCTCCTTCCTCCTTCTTCTCCTCCTCCTCATCCTCCTCCTTTTTCCTCTTCTTCTCCTTCTTCCTCTTCTTCTTCTTCTTCTTCTCCTCCTTCTTCCTCTTCTCCTTCTTCTTCCCCTCCTCCTCCTCCTTCTTCTTCTCCGTTACCGTCTCTACTACATGATTCAGGCTGGAATACTAAACAGGGTGTCTTTCTGCATTAATCATGCCTCATGTGGATTTCAACAGTGTATTAAAAATGACCAAAAAAATCACTGTGAATATGTTTGGAAGACGTGCTCATTTACGTACTTTGGCTACAACCAGAGCGAAGGATAGAGGAGAGTGAACCGTAATGATCGGGACATTTGCAGTAAAGCGATCCCTCTGCCCTGTGAGCGACGAGCTACAGTTACTCCTCTCATCGACTACAAAGCCTGCAGGTCTCAGGCCTCCCTTGTTTGCACAAAACCTGGTTTCAGATACACAGCATGAGGGTTTGTTTATCTGGGACTTTACTCCAATTGTTCCTTCTTTTCCCACTCATCATTTTGTTGAATTATTTATATTGTTTCTTGTACTTTATTCGATCTAATACTTTCCTGGGTGAACACATACCATATTAGCAGCCTGTTGAACTGCAGACAGACAGAATACAAGCCAAATTCCACGCGATACTTTCTGAATATTTTAAAACTCATAATGCCCAATTTCAGGCAAAGCCATTAATCTATCGACAGCCCGGCGGCGTTACATAAATTCAACAATATGAGGACGCAAAACAAAAGTAAGCAATTCTGATAGAGTTATACTTTTGTCGCAGGCGCTGCTCTTTGGTCTGACTCACACGGGTAGTCAGCTGGAGTCTGAAGAGAAAGAAAAAAAGTTCGTGTCGAATGAAATTTGTCAAATACCTGCAAAAAAAAAAGCAAAACGGGAAAAAAGGAGGATGTGAAGGTGATATATTGCTAGACATTTGCTGACACAGGTGTTATGAGGCTGATATTCAAATGCCAGCCTGCCATATACCGCTGCTGGAATACATCACACCGAGTGTCCTGCAGCAACTTTGTATCTGTGTTTTTTTTTTTTTTTTTTGTCTGTGTACAGTATTTCTGTCTTTTTCGTACAGCATTTAGATTTTGTGGCTTCATCTTAAATCGCACTCTGCTCCAAAATGCTGCATAAAAAACTATTACTGAGTGGGAGGCTGTTGCGGGACAAGTTTGCAAAGGTAGATGCTATAAAGTTTCTTGCTTGTGTAAACAGAACTTCTTTTCACTCAACAAAAGAGGGAGAGAGCATGGGTCGTCGAGGGAGTAAGAGGATGAATGGAGAGAGTGATTTTAGCAAGAAAAAAGCTGTAAAATAGATAATAAATTGTTTTGTGATTGTTTCACAGCCATTCCGCTCTCAAGCACTTGTTAAAGGGCTCATATTTCGCTAAACCCACTTTTATTAGTCTTTGGTTCATTTATTTGTGTATTTGGACCCTAATAGTTCATAAAGTTTGAATTTGAACCCTCCAGGTGCTGCAAAGCTATCTTTATATTCATTCTGGCAAAAATCGAGTTACGTCTATAGCTACTTACGTCACGACATTTGCACATGTAAAGTCAAGACTTTGGACGAACATTTCTCCGAGTACGACAATTGTTTATCAGCAGCAGCAGTTGTAGTCCATACTGAAAATATGTCCAAACTTTGAGCTGATTACCTAAAATGTTCAGTTGTTGGTTGAATGGGACAGAGCAGCACGGTCAACAACCTGGAGGGGGCGGGGCCTGAAGTGGCTCGTTTGCATTTAAAGGGCCAGCGCTCAAAACAACCTTTCTGGTGTCATTAGTCAGAAATAGGGTTGAAGAAGGACCTGTGGAGTTGAATTAATGAAGAACTCAGACCCAAGCAGAGCATTTACAGTTTATATAGACCACAGGGAAAAGTTTTAAAAGGCAGAATTCCATTTAAAAAACTAAGTATCGCTCCATTAACACGCCCACATCGCTGCAAAAGGTCTGGTGAGGTGACAAGTAGACAGGTGTGTGAGTGTATGTTTTGCCCAGAGTTTTGTCTCTCAGACAGAACTTCACCACACCAATGTAGATATTCTCCAAAACACTTTTTTTTTCTCCTTTTTTGGGTCTCTAATTCACACGTCAACTGCACTTTATGCTGCAAAAATGGAGATTTTCACAAAAAAAAGTTTCCAAATTAAAGGTTTTAAGAACTGCAGTTTCTGTGAATCCATGAGGACAAGGTTAATGATGGAGTCTTCTACAGCTGCTTAGGGGTAACCATGGTTACACAGTGTTTGCACAAGGTTGAGAGCATTGAAAAGCTTTGAAACTTCCTAATTGGCATCGTTGACATGCCTAGTGAACCGATGAAAATCTCAGCTTGTAAACTTGTGAACATTTTAGAGACAAACCGTTGCCAGACTCATTTGTTTACAGCTGCCTTTGATTAGTGTTTTATTTTTCAGTATTAATACCTGCACTGCAACTCACAATTTGAACTGTTTTCATTGATTTAACATTAAATTCTTAATTTTAATCAAGATTGTTTTAGCTTTGGTTTTAACTGTCTCTTATTCTTGTTTTAATGTATTTCTTTCTTTTTTATATTTTTTGTACTTCCCTCTTGTTTAATGTTTCATTCTGCTATTGTCCTAGTATTAGTCTATACTTTTAATGTAATTTTATGTGTTTCTATGCCTTTGTAAAGCACTTTGAATTGCCTTGTGTATGAATGGTGCTGTACAAATAAATTTGCCTTGCTACAATTATGCAATACATTTTTTTCAGTTTATTTATTCATAAGGATAAAACCCTTGAGATGAACCATCACATTTATGAGGGGTTTCTAACATATACCATAAATAAAACAACGGCGGAGTGAAAAACTAAAGAACAATTAAACAACAGACAAAAGTAATGAAGAAAAAACAGAACTATGCATTAATATTGATAGTAATATCCTACAGAGACTGTGTTTACACCTTTTCATTTCACCTAATAATGCTTTAAAAAAAGTGATTTTTGGATACAACTGTAATATAAAGAATATACTCTGATCAGATCTGCAGGTCTGAAGAAACCAAATGTATGATTTTTTAAAACATTTTTCAAGGTGTCTTTGGTCAAATGTAATACCACGCATTAAAA
Source organism: Apogon hyalosoma (assembly GCA_037367295.1). Taxonomy (NCBI): domain Eukaryota; kingdom Metazoa; phylum Chordata; class Actinopteri; order Kurtiformes; family Apogonidae; genus Apogon; species Apogon hyalosoma. Next base: position 21,527,424 of record JAPQRP010000011.1, on the reverse strand, counting down.
AATAACCTTACAGTGGGACTTGAACCAGTTTTAACCATGTTTCAATCAATTTAACCATGACTATTGTTTGTTCTACCAGTGTCAAACTGCTAAAGTTCATACCTGAACCTCTCCACCCATGAATAACTGTTGGAGGCTCCATCCGTTCCCATCTTCATTATGCTAAAATGATTAACACTAACAACAAATTCGACAAATTCTTTACAAAGATTTCCAAAGCAAATATAGTGAGATCATTTATTGTATCTGTGGAATTTGTAAGACCTTTAAGTGTCAGATTTAAGGACTAATTATTCATTTTAAGGATAATTAGGGTCACATTTTACACTTTTCAAGACTTTTTAAGGCTATGCGGACACCACGTCTGACAACCTCCTTCTTCCTCGACTCTATAATAAATTAAAGCCTCTGCATCTGCTATGTTCAGTATTAGCCATGTGTCAGCTTAAAGTTCAGGAGAAACAATGGCTGGTCCAAGCATTTGGACAGGTTTGTGGTTTTTGTATTGTAGCGTAGTGTGAACAGAGATATTTTATAAAACTAGGGTTAGGTGGCCAAAAGTAAAAACTAAAAGAAAAAAAAAAAAAAAAAGGGGGGGGTACCCAATAAAATATCTGTATTAATGTGGACAGAGCATAAGAGGGGTAGAGTAAGAGAGTAAAATGTGTTGGAGTCACTTTGGCTATGTTCACACTGCAGGTCTTAATGCTCATTTCTGATTTTTTGCTGTTTTTTTTTTTTTACACTGTTGTTTCAATTGAAATATAAATGGAAAGAAGACATGACATCACAGTAGAAGTAAATATGGATCTTGCCTCCTCCAGCTCAGAACTGTGACATATGTCGCCTTTCAATGACATTAAAGCCAGACGAAATGCCTCATGACAGTTCGGACTGAAGTCACACTGCAAAGCATCAGACGTGTTCAATTTAGACACATATGAAAGTGGCCTGGGTCTGATTTAAAAAAAAAAAAAAAGTAAATAAATAAATCTGACTTTTGCTGTTCGGGCTGTCAAAAAAACAAACAGATATAGGTCACATATGGGCACAAAACTCAGATTTAGGCCACTTTTATCTGCTGTGTGTGCATTGTGTTGTACAAACTCACAACACAAGGATCAACACCACAAAAGCTAAACTAAAAGTAGAAAATACAGGGTGTTTTAGAGGGATTATTGTATGAGTCTCTATATTGGGTTTTTTTTTGGCAGATGTTACATATTTTGCCTTTAGTTGTGACATTTCAGCTCCGGAAAAGGAGAGGATTCCATCACTTCATAAACACAGCAGGGAAACATCTGCATATGGGATGGAAATGTAACCACTGATGCAAAAACAAACTACAAACCCAGAGCTGGAGGTTTGAGGGAAACAGATGCCAGACATACAGGCTTTGGTAAAGGGGCATCACTCTTTGTCTGCTAAGCCATGCAAACAGGGAACACAGACTGTTTATGTCAGCACAAGCACCACATTATCATAGCCCGGGCTCTGTGAGACTTGATAAGCTGCATGGCAGACACTCGCTGCATCACTGATGATGGATGGACGGATGGAAGAAAGAGACTGGCAGACAGGGAAATAAAGCAAAAGGATTAAAGGGTTGAAACATGCAGGAACAGAGAGGAAATGAGGCGAGCTGAGAGCAAAGTAAACGGAAATACGTGTCAATAAAAATGACCGATGGTAAACCGCATTCATGAAGCGGTCCGTAAAGAGACACTTCTCTTTCTGATCGCTGTATAGAAGGATGTTCTCTTCGCTCGCATTTTATTTGATCAACGTGTACCTTCAACAGCCACAAGCAGACAGTGTTGCATAGTAACGAAGTAATAACACTTCACTACTGTACTCGAGTATGTTTTGGGAGAATTTGTACTTTACTGAGTATTTTTTATTCTGTTTACTTTTACTTCACTACATTTCCTAACTCAGTTGCATACTTCTACTCTAATACATTTTTAATGCGCAGTATTGTTACTTGTTATGTAAAAGAAATTGAAGGAAATGTGGTGTTTTCACTGCTGAAATTACCGGTGACTGCAACAAAGTCAGGAAGATGATTTGTCACTGGGCTTAATCGCATAATACCCATGTGCAAACGACGGTCCACACTCAACCTGTCGGTGATCTGTGGATGTGAGCGGCAGCGAAATATTCAAACTCCGGCTGCCTTTGCTTATTATTAACATTTACTTGTACTTTTGCTTTCATTACTTGTGTACATTTAACTGTCGATTACTTGATATACTTCGGTACAGTAAATACTAGATACTTAAAGCAGCGTATGGCGTTCATCACCAATTTTTCATCAGATCTGTGAAACCCGAGTCATAGCCTATAAGTATCACAAATCTGTTAGCCTTTCTCTTTTTTGGAATTCCATGCAGCCGCTGTACGGCCGCACCAGCAACAAACACTAAAACGGCTTCATTGCTTCTTGCCTCTGCAGCCGCATGGAATTCCGAAAAGGCCCGCGTGATTTCCGTTTGGTATGTAAACAAACGGATGGCTTGTGATGGGAGTACACTTTGACGTCGTTCACCACGAGGGGAGTGATTCAGGTGCGTAATCACGGAAAGACTAACGGATTCGTGATACTTAGGCTATCGCTGGGGTTTTACAGATTTGATGAAATATTGGTGATGAAATTCATATTCACATTCTTTGAAGACTTTAACTCGAGTAACATTTCAGTTGGTGACTTGAACTTCTACCAAAGTGATTTTTTTGCTCAACTGTGATTTTCCAGTACTTTATACAACACCACAAACAGACACAACATATTGTACTGGCAGCATTTCGTTTCCCAGGTAGTGAAAATGAGTCTGAAGTATGTGTTATATTTAATAGCATCGTTCAGTGATACTTAATTTTTCATTCAATTAATCAACTGGCAATTCATTTTTGACTCCACAAGAATTCATGGATTCTTGACTCAACCTTATAACAACTTTTTTTTTTTTTTTTTGGAAGCAGCTGAATTACATTTCAAAACTGTATCCAAATGCCTCCTCTTCTGCCAACGATGCTGGCAGAAGTGACAGTTTTATCACAGAGAAAATCTGGCTGTGGGATTTCGTGGCCCGACGGCAGGGATCATGTCCACTGTTCGTATTTGTCATTTTAGTTCATTCAGGAGCAAGAAAAGCCTGTTTTTAACGTGACTGCTATGTTCTGCACTTATTTATTTCTCTCCTTCTCTGCAGGTCGCTGCTGGCGGATCTGTTCTCTGGTGGTCACATTTAATTACAATATTATCAGAACATATCCACAGAGGAAGGAGATTTTATACCTTTCTGTGGCGTTTGGGCTGTAAAAAAAACAAAAACAAACTGGACTTGTGATATTTTAAACATACACTATGACTAAAACCTCAGCCTTCACCTCACGACTTTCCAAATATCTCTTAGGACCCGTGTCTATATAATATTCATTATTTATCCTCGCAGAAAAGTTCTGCGGTGTTTTGAGTGAAAAAATACTGCAAGTCCATTCGGTTTGTAACACAACATTTCATCGCGGTGATGTGATCGACAGCAGTAACATGCACATGACAAAAACAAGCCTCTAGTCCATTTTCCTTACAATGATAACTGGCAATGACGACACTAGTTCCTTTCTGGAAAATATTTATATATAACATACATTTATATATTACATAACATTTCCATATTTGAGATTGTAATTTTTGTATAATTGCAGGGTGTCAACCTGCATGAAAACAATAAGGAACCATGCTAGTTTTGACTTGTAGCAGCACAATTCTTCAGTAACAGCTCAAAAACCTTTCTTGACAAGAATGAAAAATAGGATCGGTGCTCCCGTATCTCACCAGCATGTTCTATTAAAAATAAATAACAAGTTGAATTTGTGAGGTTGTCAGGTTCTGTTGCTATGTTAGAGTCCTGTGGTCTTGATGCAGGAGATCGATCTCCAAATAGAAGTGGGTGGTACTTTCACTGGAGGAGAACTCAACTAATTCAGTGGAAGTCCTTATATGACTTCCTATCAGTGCTCCAATCCAATCCAATCCAATCCAATCCAATCCAATCCAATCCATATTTATTTATAAAGCACAAATTTAAACAATCACAGAGGTTTCCAAAGTGCTGTACAATAAATAGTAGCGCAATAGTAACTATATTGATATATCTAACAATTTACATGTTATAAGCTCGAGGTCAACCAATATGGGTTGGTCTAAGGCTGATTTTTAAAAATTTGGTCAGCCGATGGCCAATATCTACAGCCGATTTTTGAGGTCGATATTTAAGGCCGATTTTTTTTTTTTAAAGCACACTGACCGTAAAATACAATTGAAATACAAAAATATTTAAGATTTTTATGCGGCAGTTATAAATGAAATTATTAATACTCCGACACATAGTACTCTTTTAACATTTATTGAACTTCAAGTGCTGCCCACACAGGTGCCTGATCAAATATCTTACAACATTTTTACTACTGATCAAATATTGGCTTTAAAAAAAATTAAGCCCAATGGCTGATATTGTAAAAAAATCAATATATTGGCCCAATATATCGGTCTACCTCTATTATAAGCCATCAAAATATGGCCCATTATCAGTAAAGGCACATTTATATTAAAAAAATTGTCAAAAATATGAAAATTTAAATTTCTCAAAACTGTGAACAAAATTTGTAGGCTTTGTCCCAAGGAAGCTACACATAAAATTTGACGTGAATCCGACCAGTAGTTTCATCTGAGATGTTTGAAGAAATTGCTAAAGAAGATGACGACAAAGACAAAGATGGAAATGAAGACGAAAATGAAAACGAAGACGACAAAGACAGACACAGTACCTTCACAATAGCTCATGGCCTACCAGCGATAAAAACCATACCGTCACTGGATGTTAGTGAGTGGCAGTAATACGGTGAACGATCATGTTTTTTTTACCTCATTTAATTGCCTCCATGTTTTCTTTCAACCCCTGTCCTGCCCACCCCACCATCCCTGACATCCACGTGTCCTCTCTATGGATCTTCTACTCCTTTCTTCTTATTTTTCTTTACTTTATTTCCTTCTTTGCTTGTATCTCATTCCTTCTGTAAAGGATATATATATATGTAGGAGCCAGAGGGCCGGGCTCTAATCAATAATTTGTGAAGTATCTTGGTAAAGTTGGAAAACTTTAACACAGATTTCAGTTTTCTTAGATCCAAATAAATAAATAAATAAATAATTGAATAAATAAAAAAAAACACATTCCAGACTCGTGACTGCTCGGCTTTAAACAGCGCAAATAAAAGCAAATCCTCAGTCAAATGTGAAAACCAACATCGCAAATACTCAAACTTTCACTTTCATGTTTATGAGTGAATAAAGTAAAACAGACTGGAATGAGAAGTTTTGAGTGAGTCGGCACTAAGTGTGACAAACGAGAGAAGAATTCAGCACAATACTAGAAAAAAACAACAAAGCAAACAACATGTAGCCTCTGATAGAAGAGTCGACGAGTCTGAAAACACAGATGGTGGCGTCCCCCTCCAAACGCTGTGAGGCTGATCCAGTATTTCAGCCCAAATAGGGCAGAGGGAACAAGGATCAATTCCAAATCAGATGGGTTTGGCCTGAACGCGTATGCACAAGCCCCAAACCCCCAAAGCCTGGTGTCCAAACTAACAGTCCCCGTGGCGTCTTTACACCCTCAACTAAATATATCAATTAATTTAGATAAATCACTCCTCTTATCATTTAAGAGTCTTGAGTTTTTGTTATGTGGCTGTTCGGCTCAGAGCTTTTATGCTTTTGAGCTGAGTCATAAAAAAAAAAAAAAGGAGCGTGCGATGTGAAGATCGACAGGGCTTCGGATACACTGGAAGGAAACTCGCTGAAGGTTTTGAACTGCGATCATGAGTCTGTGGCTTCTCGCTGCCTTTTTCCTCCTCATGTCTGCTCTTACTGATTTCTGATTGTTGGCGGAGGTTTCCAGGGAGTTATGTCCCCTGTGGCATGTACCCAATACATGTGTAAGCGTATCTGTGCTTTGCATTTGCTCGGCACATGCGAGGTAGAGTGTGAATGTATGAGCGCATGAAAGGGAGAGGGAACGATAAAGGCATTTACACAGTTCAAAGCAATGACCTAAATACAGGTACCATGGTAATGTACCACACTGTGGCTTCTTTCATGAGCCTAAAAGAGAGCTTCCTGAAAGAAAAACGAATTTGGAGCGATTTCCTTCAGACCTGACATTTTTTGTCTGTGTATTTTGCAGAAGCAGCCTGTCCTCAAAAAATACACTTTTTTTCACATTTGACAGCATTTTATGTCAAGATGAAAAATAATCAACAAAACAAAATAATCTTCATGTAAAAGCTGTGTGAAAACACAAACACATCGGTAAGGGAAAAAAAAAAAAACACAGTATCACAACGTGTTGTTTGTCGGGTCTTATAGAAACTAAATTATGTGAGAAGCAAAATCTGCCAGCCCTGCTGTCAATAGGCAGAGATATAGAGCACAACGAGAGACGTAGGACGAGGTGACAAATCACCACTTAAGCTTCTGCTGCCTGCCCACACTGCAGAACAATGCAGACCTGGCCATATGTGAAAACCAATGAACACCATGACAACAGTGGGAAAATATGGCACCTTTTAAACCACCACCAGGTGTATGGAACGTAAATTTACAGCATCTCAAAAATGCAGTATTGACCCATGACTTCACTGAGGATTTAATGAGTTGTTGTCTTTATGACTGAATTAACATATAGTATATCAATAGGACTGTTGGAATTAATATTTTATTATAATATAATACAGTTAGAATAAAAGCCTTTTTACAATTATTTGAGCTTTTTACAATTATGCTGCATGTTCTACATCTAGATGATTCTGTCATAGTTCATTATGTCATAATATTTTTTCCTTTATTGCCTGTCATCACAAATATGCAACATACCCAAAACTCTTATCTATTTTATCGTCAAATTAACAATCTCCACTTAATGCATCTACTTGAAAGCAAATACAGATTTTTTTAAAAATATACTTGTATATATAATATTCAGGTGTTAAGGGGTTAAAAGTGGAGATTTGACGGTTACTTCTTTAATAATTCTTTAATAACAAACCACTACACCATGCATCTGAGTTTAGCGTCCACAGTTCTGGACAAATTATCCTTATTATATATATTAGTTCTTGTTGACAATGAGGTCAAGGCCAGGAAAAATTCCTGAAATGGTCATTTTGAACAGGGTGAAATGTTCTTGATCAAAACAAAATAACCATTCTGAATAACCAAAAATGAACACTTTGCTGTTTTTAACTGCCTCTCACCTCCTTTTCAGCATGACAGCACTTGAATATTGTTTTAAAGTTTTTTGTTTAAATGTTTGTTTTTAGTGTGTTTCTTTATATGAGCCGGTCAAAGAAGAATTTCTGTCACTTGTGACAGACGATAAAGTCTATCTATCTATCTATCTATCTATCTATCTATCTATCTATCTATCTATCTATCTATCTATCTATCTATCT
>JAPQRP010000011.1:21491295-21503923 GCA_037367295.1 Apogon hyalosoma | reverse complement strand
ACACACAGTTTTCTGAAAATATATTTTGTTCAAAATGAGAAAAAACATAAAGGGTTCATCTTTCCTGCATAAAATATGCTGCTTCAATATAAATCAAAATGAAAACACAAATAAAGAAAAATAGCCTATATTAAATCTAAATGCCCTCTGAATTATTCTGTGTGTTGTGTGGGCTGAAATGATCTTAACTTGGTATATTTCAGAGTAAACATAAAGATTGCATCATTAAATAAACAGGCATCTAAACACACATACACTATTTTAAAGGAGCTATACGTAGTATTTCTACTTTCAAATATTAATAAAAACCAGAAATGATTATCAGAGCATAGAATAAAGAGCTCTGAAGTTCTGCCAAAGATGCCAATGGACTGGATTATAAAGAATTTATCTAGAGTTCAGTCTATTTTCACCAGAAGCCTGGTGGATTTATGTGACCACTAGAGGGAGTAGTGAGTCACTCTGGCATCTCCCATAGAAATGACAACTATGCCAGTGGGCCTAGATGGGATGAGAACCCCTAAAAAACAATGTTTAAAGTCAACGAAAGTGAAAAAGTGTAAAAGCTAGAAGCACTGTCGCTGTTTTCACCACTGGACACAGACATAAATGAAAAGAAAGGAGTTTGATGCTGAAATCACAGTGTGTTTGATTATGAGGCTTATGAAGGTCATCTATTGATCCGCGGTTCAGACTAAACTGTGGCAGTTCTGACCTTGTTTGGATGATTCCAAACAGCTCTTTAGTGCAGTTATTGACAACATAAACAGAACAGAAAACAGAGGTGATTTATGGTTTCACTGTGGCTGTTTTCAGTCTATAAACAGAGCTAAGCTAATAGAGATATAATGTAAACTATCAGCTGATGCACCACGTAAACATTAAAAGACACAGTGTTATTTTGACCGAATGTTAAAGTAACCAGCAATGAGTTTTTAGTTTGACGAACAAAACTCGATATCATGATACAGATGTGTATAAACAATGAGCTTAATCATTCATTCAGTGAGTGATACCGTCTGTTGACACATAGCATTGATTTATTAGTGGTTTTAGTAATTAGTACGTGTGTTCTGGTACATGACTCCCTCCTACTGGTAAGAGTTTGAAATATCAAAACTACATATGTTGACTTTAAAATGCTTGTGAACCATAGAGCACTATCTATTATATATGTTGGTTATTTTCTTTTTTAAATACACCTCAAAATGTTCCAGTACCACTCATCACTAACTAAAGGCATATTTATATATTTTTTGCAATAACTGCCACACTAACAATTGTAATTTTCTGTTAATTTGTCTTGTTCAATCCATTTTTTCACTATCCCTGAGACTGTATCTAATATTCATCTTCATAATAGACAATTACAGCAATTATTTATTGTTTCAGTGGCTTAGTTGGGTCAATGTCATGCTACAAATTAAGGACAAATTATAATTTTTCAAAACCCACAGTCTGTTTTAGCTGAAAAAGACATTAAAAACTCAAATCATCCTATTGCATAACGAACAAAGACACGACCTCACAATGTAGAGGCTAAGTTGAATTTAATAAAAAAAAGACATATACAGAACAATAATAATCATAATTATTCAAGTCATTTAAAGAGATTACAAATCCGCTAATGATTTCACCCCTCCTTAACTCATGTGAACCGATGTAATTTCTGACTGAATTAAAATAAGGAGAAGTCATTTGTTCGTTTGATGTTTTGGCTCGGCTCCCTTCATTGTGGGTGTGAAATAATACAATGCCTGCAGTCTTACACTCTGTTGTTTCTTAATGGATGGTAATTTCATCCACACCAGATGAACCGTTACATGCTCATTTAGGCTCTGGGGCAGGAGTACGCAGACTGGGAGCAGGTTTGATGAATCACACTCCGATTTACTTACATTCTTTCAGCTAATCATGTACACCACACTGCCTGAAAGTGATTTAACACCGCGGGAAATCACCAGTAAATCTTCATAAAGATATATATTAAAATTGAAAAAAATGACAGATAAGCAAAAGTATTGGGAAATGGTTGTTATTGGCTATCATTGCAGAGAATTTTTACTGCTCTTAAACAATATATATATGAATTCCAGGCTGTTTAATATCCATGACAGACGCCAGATGAAGGACTGCGCACTATAGGAACAGGCCTGTAAAATTATTCTTTAACCGAAAGCATATAGTTTAGCAGCAGTGTATCATTTCCAATGAGGAGTAAAATGTGTCATTAACTTTATGTAACGCAGTGTTTGTCAGCTTTATCATCGCCATATAACCATTTATTATCAGGCTGTGGTGTCGCCTCCTTCCCACTGCTGTATCATTTGTTTTTATACTGACATTAACACATCCATTCACATTGTATCCACCACATTAAAGTACCCGCACTCCCACTGAGGATGCCAACGCTGCATCGGAGTGTCTCCACACCTGTGCACACACATTAACAGGATTGTTTTTATTCAGTTCCTGGTCTGGTCATGTGACAGAGTTAATGAGACATACAGCGAAGCACAGACCGGATGGAACTGAGGGGAGTCAAACCCGGTTGGTGTTCGGCCTCACAGTGCAAACACACATTTCGCATCATATATAAAGTCAACAACAGCAAAAGAAGAGTTAAATTCATGGAGTTAAATGAAGACATGAGGAGTCTTACTCTTTCTGACTTGATGTAACTCAGGTCGGATTGATTTCACTCTGTCAACAAAGAGTCTGATAAGAAAGAGTTAAATATTTCCTGTGAATTTACTCTGGTGGGGTTTATTTTATCATCAGTGTTAGTATTTTTATTCCCTTGGGTGATATTCAACCTCAGACCTGGACCTGGTTCTGTCTGGACTCCCTTTGAACTTTATTTACACACTTATTTTCAGAATGTGCCTCAGTAGCAAAGTGCTTTATGTCTATTAGCATTACTTTCTGATGCATATATTCCTCTCTGTTGTCTGATACATACATGCATTGTACAGTTTACTCTGGTATCTGCTGTATTTTCAGATAACAAGCACTAAACTACTTAACCCTTTATCAGGCAAGTGACTATTTTTGGTAATTTCCACACACATTGCAAGACAGTGATAGCAAGTTACAGTGAGTCAACAATCTCAGGTCCACTGTGGTCTCCAGGGTCTGTAAGGTCCACCTGTGCATGAACAGTGAGTGGACCTGCTTTGTTAGGTACCATGAAGTAATAGTGCTAATGTAAGGAATGATGTTCAAAGGGATTATGTTCTAATGTTCTAAAAGCAATGTTCTAATGTTCTAAAATACATGTTTCTTTCACATTACATGTATTTTTACTGCTTGGATTTTTCTTTTTTTTTGCTGACACTTCTTTTCTACATGATGATAAAACATTTTAAACATTTTCACAAAAGTAACAATGTGTTGTTATGTCCTCCAATAACACACTAATGTTGAAATTTTGAATTTCACAGTATTTCTGTGAGTGCCCTATAAAGGGTTAAGTCAGTGTTTTTCAACCTTAGGGTTGCGCCCCCAGTGGGGGTCACCTAGATATCAAATGGGGTCATCTGAAATTTCTAGTAATTGATAAAAAAAAACAAAATGACTGATATTTTTTTAATGATTCAATATATATTTCATTATAATTAAAACACCACACACTTTTCCTATTAAAAATCAAGTTCAAATAAAATGCAGAATATAATATCTGAGAGGGCATATCTTGATTGACCTGATCATGTGACTGCGTGCGTTACTATGCTTCAATCTGCCCGGACACAGTCGTAGTCAGAATACCGGACTGAACAGAGAATGGAAAGATTTCTTCACCTGCCTGGCCCCGCTAAGACATCTCCAAGAGAAACTGAGAAGCAGACACCAAAAAGGTGCATTATATACATTACATAGCCTAAATGGTGCCTAACATTAACGTTTATTTGCAACACTGTAGAGCAAACTATTACATGATCAAAAACAAATTAATTTTAGCAAAAAAAATGTCTGGGGTCACGAAATTTGTGATGGGTTACAAGACAAAAAAGGTTGGGAACCACTGGGTTAAGTTAACCCTTTAGGTGACAGCTTTTTTTTCTGTTTTTTTTTTTTTTTAAATATTCAATTATGATAGAAAAATTTCTAAACTTTACTTACTTTACTTTAGTCGATTTTCTTCTTCACTTTGAATAGAAACATGCCATGAAATGGTGTTAGTATTGAAGGGGCACATGTCCGCCATCTATTGATGGGAGGTGGTAACAAGACTTGGCAACTGTATCTGGAACTATTGTCTGTTTCATTCAGTATGTCACTTGTTGTAACATTACAACTTCGGTGCTTAAAGGATTCATATCAGTTTGCTGATGCTGCTACGTACTTAACTGACTTCTAGATGGGTGTACATCTACATACATACAAAACTGGAGGAGCTGGGATCAGGGTGAAAACACACACTGTCTTTCTGCAGTAGCAGTAGCTCATTACAGATGAACCTGATGTGATTTCATGCCACTATAAAAATAAATTAAGCCACTCTTCTGGGGATCCATCTTGAAACCGGATTGGTAATTACATCATTACCTCTGCTAGTCTAAAAACACTTGTGATTTGATTAAATCAGGGTCTCACAGGGTTAACCAGGTAAGGATTAGAAGCTCTAGTTTTGTGTCCTCTCAGACTGCTTCAATTACAATATGCCAAAAGGGAAATTTTGGAATTTTTGAAACTAAAACACCATCAAAAACTGCAGCTTTAATTCAGCTCAATTTTACCTTCTCCTCTTTGTTTTTTCTTCTCTTGATTCAGTAACTTTGGATAATTCATTCAAAAGTCCAAACCATCCAAGACAGTGTATAAATGAACCTAGTCATTGTTTGATTGAGACTGATCTCACCAAACACCAAAAGCTCTGCACTGTGGAGGTTTCACTCCTGGGTTCGGATTACAGATCTGAACCAAAAAAATAGAAGTGTGAAAACTTGACCCCTGAAGACGCATCGATTCATTTCCTTTTTACACAGATAAAACCTAATCACTTGTACAGAAACCAAATTCACTCATCCAGTAAATGTCCTCATGTTGTGGACTACTACTTCTGCAAGCATCAGTTAGAAACACTATTACAGCGTTTAACACGGAGCCAATTTCTGCTACAGATTGTGTTCCAGTATCACAGAATCACACAGAGGGGAAAACCAAGCTAGGCTCAATTCACACAGGAATGTTTCTACAGTTAATAATGTTTGTTAACTACACTGATTCAGACAAAAGACAATGCTGGATTTACATAAAATATTATTCAGACTGTCCCAGAAGATAATGTCTACGGCAACTAGTTGGTTTCTCATTTATTCTCCAGTGCCATAAGGTTCACATTTGCATTTTCAGTGTAACATCTTCACAAATGGACTGACATTAAAATCGGTGCACATTTGTGTCCCCCTTAGGATGATTTGCTGATTATTCTTTAAAACAGTGTCAGACTGTATCCAATCATTTAGGCCAAACGTTGTTCATAGCCTTGTGCTGAAAACAGGGAATTGTACTTTAATTATTTTTGTTTTATTTTTACTGAAATATCATTTAAGAAAAATAGGACCAATGTCCCTGTATCTCACCGGCATGTTCTATGAAGAATCAATAACAAGTTGAATTTGTGAGTTTGTCAGGTTCTGTTGCTATGTTATAGAGTCCTGTGGTCTTGATGCAGGAGAACAATCTCCCAATAGAAGTGGGTGGTACTTTCACTGGAGGAGAACTCCGCTAATTCATTGAAAGTCTATATTTGACTTCCTATCAGTGCTCAATAGTAACTATATTGATATCTGTAACCATTTATATGTTATAAGCCATTAAATATGGACCATTATCAGTAAAGGCATGTTTTTAATAATTAAAAAAATTAATCCAAAATTAAAAATGTATCAAAACTGTGACCAAACTTCATAGACACCGTTATAAGGACGCGACATTAAAAATTTGAAATGAATCGGATCAGTAGTTACGGAGAAGATTATTGAAATGTAGACATCATTGACCTTGAGTTTGACCCTTAAAGGTTATTGAAGGTCAAAGGTCATAGACCCAAAGGAAAGTCCATATATGACTTCCTATCAGTGCTCAGTAGTAACTATATTGATATCTGTAACCATTCCCATGTTATAAACCATTCGAATATGGCCCATTATAAATATAAGCACATTTTTAATATTTCAGAAATTTGTAAAAAAAAAATTAAAATCTAAGAAATCTCCAAACTGTGAGCAAACTTTGTAGACACTGTCCCAAGGAAGCTACATATAAAGTCTGCAATGAATCCGACCAGTAGTTTGGTCAGAGATGTTTGAAGCTATGCCTAACGAAGACGATGCACTCAAGCACAAACTCAAACCCTCCATGTTCACGTTACTAAACTGACTCACCTCCTTGTTGCTTTAACTCACACACATCTCTAACTGTTATCCACCTGCCGTCCATTGACCTGTTGAGTAAATCTCAAATCTAAACCTTCAAACAGCAGAGATGACACATCCAACAATGATTTCTGGTGCAAATATTTGCAGAACTCTGTCATTTTCTTTTCCCCTCCATCCACCTCAGTGTTCAGTGTGTGTGTCGACTAATAGCCTGAATAAAATGAATATATACTCCGTGAAGATGAATCAACATAAGGCATCAAACTCTACGTTGAAAGGGAAAATTTTACTCCAGAGAGGATATAATACACAGAATTTAAAAGCTGATTAAAAAAGATTATAGAATTTCAATATGCCACCAAACCAGTTTTATAAGAGCTCATACTCATCTGTGCTTTTAAACGGTTTGTTACAGAGAAAAAGGTCCAATTAAAATATTGACACTAGAGGATCCTTGTGTATTTTCTGCTGTTTGTGGGTTTATTTTCATATCAAGCCGCACTGGCTATCAATGCACTAAGTCTTAAACTTCCCAGTGTGTGTGTGTGTGTGTGTGTGTGTGCGTGTGTGTGTGTGTGTGTGCGTGTGTGTGTGTGTGTGTGTGTGTGTGTGTGTGTGTGTGTGTGTGTGTGTGAGACCCTCTAAATAGATCCATTCATCCCATAGAGGATTTGGCTTCTCCACAGACACCACACCGCTGCCTCTGGAATACTAAACTCTCTCGTCTTCCTCAATCCACGCTCCTCTTCACTTTCTCACGATCCCTTTCCTTTTCAGCCTCATCTCCCCTTCTCCTCCTCCTTTAATCTGTTCATCATCAGCTCATCTCTCTCCTTCTCTACTTATCTCTTCTTTCCCCCTAATATTCTGCTCTCATTTGTTCTGTCTCTCCTTTAGCCAGTGCCGATTCCTCTTATTTTGTGAATTATAAAGATGACAAGTGTTTCGTCTTACTACTTACTACACCTAACATGAAACATGAGGCGATACAGTACATTATCTGATCTCATACATCAAGTCCTGTTATGTTGTAAAATCAGCACAGAGCACCCCCCTGTTTGAGCACATCGCATATCATCACATGGTGCAAAATATCATAACATATTTTTCCTACAACAGTCGAATGGATAAAATAAGTCTCGTCTCATCAAAAATATCTACAGGATAATTCCATCTTAATAAAAATTTGACATATTTATACTAGTTTCCAATGAGGTATCAGAGAATATGAAGAGTAATTATGGATTTCTGTGCAGATATAAATATTTAATGTTTCAGTCGGCCGATAATGCTTGTCATAAGCCTTTTTATTGGCTGTTTCTATGAGAAAATTGAAAGTGAACTGAATCCGTGATATGTGAATTTAAATAAACTGGTTTGGAGTGAATGATTTAGGCTGTGTTGTGTCACCAACAGGTGGCGCTGTAGGTTATATCACTACTTACATTAGTCTAATAAAGAGTAGAGTAGAAGATGCAGAGACAAATCTAAAACAGCTGTGATGTCTTTTTCATGGAATAATTTAGTCTCCTCATCATGAACTGGGATATCAGACATGTTTTCACACTTTATTGAAATATCTGGTAAGATACACCAGACAGCTGATCAAGCATGTGGGATAAATGTTCACAGGAATATGATTTATTGTACAGGCACATTTACTTTTTGATAAAAAAAAAAATGACAGAAACCACCTCAAACAAGCAGAATTTGGAAGTTGTTTCCATGTACTTTTTCCGGCGCCAAATGTTAAAATGCTTTTTTTTTTTAAATCCTGGTAAAGGATCCGCATTTCCCACATGACGACTCCAAAACCTACCCACTTGACCACAAAGCAAGTGTTTAAATAATTCCCCACATTACCATGTAGCTGAATAACCAAGTGGTGCTTGGCCTCACACTCTGTTAAAGTCCAATCCCTGTGTAAAACATAGAGGTGGTGCAGACTAAACAGAGGTTGAACAGGTTGAACGGGACTAAACTGTGTTACCGGTGACATTAGGCACAAATTAATCATCGCCTCCATGTTCATTCTAGTCCTGGAAGCATATCCCTCAATGATCCAGTCACATAACGAAAATAAAAAGTATTCCAACATGAAGTACACGGACACTGGGTCAGTATTATAGAAATAAAAACACTTTTTAAAAACGTTTATTATACATTTCTTGCTAAAATCAGTGTTTAAACCAGAGGTGTTGCTATTTACAAAACAACCAGGTGTCACAAGATGCCACACATCTGAGTGGTTAGTGTAGTGCACTTTAAACCAAAAGGAAACATGGTGACTTTTTTTAATTTTTTAATTTTTATTTTTTAATGCAAACCCTTCCATTACATGCCCATTTTTACCATCTCTTCCTGCACCAAACACACACCACACATGAGGACAATATTGCTTTAGATTGTGTTTTTACAGTGTATCATAAATCTGTTTTTACTTGGCCTTTCAACACAAATGTCTTCCCAGTATAACTTTGACCTCTGCACTTTCCACACCAGCTGAAAGGACTCAGCGAGGCTCCGTCTGCTGCTATGTTACCTTAAATCAATTATGTGGTTTGAATGTGAGGGTGCGTCCATGGACTCCAAAGGGTTAAACATTTCTACAGTTTAAACGGGTCCATGTTTGCTGTGAACCCAGGCTCACCTCCTTGTTACTTTAATGCACCTAATTGAAGAAAGACCACATGCTGTTTTGGTGAAATAAACCTGGTAAAATAACTGGTGGGGGGTTAAATACAGTCTTGTTTTTCGCTGAAGGGGAGCGTTTATGTGTCACATGAAAACTATGAATCATTTCACAACATAAGAACTGTATTTTTAAAGGGTACCTGTAGTGAAATTCCACTGCTAGCTATTTCAAAAGATCATGTATAATACTAGTGGTTCCATCAGGTAACTTATGGTTTATTTATAAATTTTATTTTCACATAGTAAAAAACATACACATGTTGGTTAAAAACTGTGACGGATAGTTACCAAAAACTGTCAAGGGGCTTAACAAGTGGCAACCTCCAGATTTCAAAGATTATGTACACCTGCAATTAAAAATATAGAAAAATATATGCAAGCTGCACAAAAGTACATTTTCTACAAATAAAATTCCATGCTATACCAAGCTAAGAAATGTATCCCATGTGGAACATCACAATCACTCAGGAGCAGAGTTTTCACAGCTTTTTTAAACTGAGCTGGCAGATTATTCCATATTTTGGGTCCTCTGTATAGAACGCTGGCCTGATTCGGACTGGTACAAGCAAAGGGTGCAGTAGTAAGACGGTTACTACGTGTTGAATACTTGTGGTTTTTAGTGTTAAAGGAAAAAAATATTATTGAAATGCTCAGCCAGTAGCTTTTTAACAGAGCCATGAACAAATTGCCCAATTTGGAGATGATTAACTTGGTAAACACTAAGCACACCTGCTTTCGCAAACGGGCTGAGAGGAGTGTCCACAATCTACACTGAATATTATTCTCAAAGCTGACTTTTGAAGACGAGGAATAGGCTCAAGTTTAATTTTATAGGTGTTGGCCCAAGCAATATTACTTAATTCATATGAGTACTTATCAGTGCATAATACAACATAATTATCACATTTGTATTAATCAGATGCCAGGATGTTATGGCCTGATGTCAAGTACGTATGAGTACTAAGTCACTGCTCCGTCAGTCAGGCATGGTCAGCGACTTCTGCCTCCTTTACTGGCTGTTCCAGAACTGGTAGTGACGCAGACTCGTAGTATCTGATTACCTGGGCTGTGATGGACTGGTCACTGACCCTGTGCAGCAGACACCAGTCTAAGATGACACATTGGCGGGTTAGGGACACAATGGCGGAGTGCAAAGCTTACAGCTGCACAAACAACTAGCCCGAACATGTGCTTTACACTCAATCTCGCTCACTGAATGCTACTTGTTTACTCGCCCTCGATCACCCGGAATCAACACGGGTACGTCATTTCTGGCCTTCAGTGGTTGCTCCCCTTAGGTTCCGTCTGTAATTTACAAAATAAAAAAGGTCCAGTGTTGTGCATTTATTTTTTACTGAATCTGCGCCTCTCTTGTTTATAAGTTATACATAAAGTACAATTCATGTCGTAAGCATGACCACTACAGGTTCACCTTAAGGAGCATCAGTGTACAGGCTGCTATTGTAAATGTAGACAACTAAGACAGTCATTATCTTACACAGGAAGACAAACTATTCATGAGCACAGAAGCAAATCTGAACTGTTAAGAGACACCAAATCAAAACTGACTGTTGCTCACTGCTCAAGAGTTGAGATATTAGATTATTGTATGATTAAATGTCTTCCACATCACATTCATTTTTTAAATAACCATGATTGAGATGTCAGCAAAGAAATAAAACAGAAAAAAACTGTAAAGTCTAATCTTACATAGTGTTTTAATATAAAGACTTGCAGAGTTTTCTTTTTCCCTTTAAATACACACTATTAAGTTGTCATTGCTGTGACATTTACCAAAAATAAAGAATAAAATAAGTTGATATGGGGTTCATCATTAGAGAAAGTCATGGGTGTCTGCAGGGGATTTAAGACAGCCACAATGCTCCAGGTAGGTGGAAGTCACACAATAAAACACCACACCATATGTGACAGAAATAGAGTAAGTAGGACGAGGTGACATTTCTATTCAAATCGGAATTCTTTAGCAGATCCTTTCCCCTGTGATGCAGCAGCAAGTGCTTATTCTTTTCATTCAGAACCCAAATATATCCAAACCCCTCATTTGTAGTCCGCTGGTGCATCGAAACTAGTAATAATCCTTTTAACTAATCCACATCAAATCTCTCACAATGCTAATCCGTTAGGCATGATGGTCCACGGCAGCTATTCATCTGTTAACACTTCTAACTGTGCTTTAGCATGCATAATTAAATTGTGACGGTAATTTGTTGAATTGCCGGGATTGGCCACACTTTAACTATTCATGTGCCGAGTGTTCACGCGTCTGCATATACAACATGCGTCACATATAAGACAAGCACGGTCTGAACAAAGACGGGTAAAAGAAAAAAATGTCATGTCGTGTTAAGGCTGGAGGAGCTGGAAAAAAAAAAAGATGCACCTTCCTTCTGCAGCTACATCTTCACAGTCCAAAATGAAATACTAAATATAAAGATAGATGAACCATGTCCTTATAAAAAAAAAAAAGCCACTTTTCTAAGCTTCAGTGTAGAGACACAGAGAAGAGCAGTAGACTCACAGCCAGGTAGGATCACTAATTACTTCTTCTGTCAATTGCATATCACTGTCTGGATTAAAGAAGAGTATTAAACCCTAATCATCCATGTGCTCAACTCTGAGAACTAAAAGGACAGTTTGAAAACACCTTATTTACATACCTGCAATACTGTAAACTGTATGCACTGTATATACTAGAGCAGTAGCCTGGCCAGCCATCCATCTTTCTCAATGAGAAATCTGGAATCGTGGGGCTTGAATCCGAATATGAAGGCGGGACTAACAGGCGCTGAGTAAACCAATCACAGATAAGACAGACGTGACATTTTTGTCAAAGAAACTTAAGAATACATAATACATATAATCTGTAATTCAACCCTTATTTTTTAATCAAACAACCAACAACAGTTGTAAAGAGATTTGTGGACTCGGAACTGACTTTGACTCGCAACAAAAAGAAGTCGGTGCGTATGACTTTTTGCGAAACACCCGCCCCCCAGACTTGTGATTGATCCAGTATAAAATAGATCGGGCATATTTCACAGTGACTGGCCCACTTCCAGTTTTCTCAGTTTTGAATACGCTAAGAAAACCAGATGGCTGACCAGCCTACTACAGCAGGGCTGTCAAACTCATTTTAGTTCAAGGGCCACATACAGACCAATATGATCTGAAGAATGTTGGACAAGGAAAAGAATAACAGTGAAAAAAATACAATTACATAATGGGAATGTCTGCATGTACAAAGTTTCCTTAAAAATGTGAATAACATGAACAACCTGAAATGTCTTAAGAAAAATAATTGCAATTTTAGTAATATTATGCCTCAGTTTTGGGCGACACGGTGGTGCAGTGGGTAGCACTTGTGCCTCACAGCAAGAAGGTCCTGGGTTCGATTCCAACACCAGTCGATGGGGGTGGGACCTTTCTATGTGGAGTTTGCATGTTCTCCCCGTATCTGCGTGGGTTCTCTCTGGGTACTCCGGCTTCCTCCCACCATCCAAAGACATGCACTGATAGGTTAATTGGTTAAT
>JAPQRP010000011.1:21451604-21467087 GCA_037367295.1 Apogon hyalosoma | reverse complement strand
TCTCTCTCTCTCTCTCTCTCTCTCTCTCTCTCTCTCTCTCTCTCTCTCTCTCTCTCTCTCTCTCTCTCTCTCTTCAAGTCCTCTCTCTCTTTTCGCTCAACATCCCATCACCTCTCCACCTGCTGTTCCTTCCTTCACTCCATCCCGCCTCTCTGTCTGTCTCACTTCATACCAACCTTCATACCACCACCCATTAGATCTCTCTTTCTCTCTTTCTCTCTCTCTCTCTCTCTCTCTCTGCACCTGTGACTGAAAAACAGTCACTCAGTCTTTCTCTGCCTTCCTGCTCATTACAGCCCCCAGGCAGCCACTCCATCATGGAGAAAGGGAGAGATAAGCTACAAGAGTACACCTGTGCCTGGTATGAATGCCAAACTCAGAGTCAGTGACAGCCAATTCCAGCCCAAATAATGGAATCAGCGAACCTCAGCTCCAGACAAATCAACCTGACAGCTTTATCTCACACTCCCAATTTCAAAGTACGTTACAAACGTCATTATCAAATGAGAAAACCAATCAGTACAAAAAAAAAAAAAAAAAGGAGAGAAAAAATGTTGACACTGCCACAATAGAGCTCGCGGGGGGATTACATTTACAAAGCTCATTTACGATAGAACAGGTGGGAGAGAATAAGAAACATTTTCTTTTTTTCATCAGAAATAGAATACTGAGTCCATCTGAGAAAAATACAAATTAATGTCATAAAGAAAGTGCTACATTCTGTATTCATACTATTTATATATACAAAGAATAAATAGAGAAAGCAGAGTCTTAAAAGAGAAGTGAAAGAAGCAAATCTGCTTACTCCTCAGTGTCCAAAGCAGAAAATATGAGCGGGAAAAGCTACAAACTCAAAAGAGAAATTTGCAATTACAAAACAGCAAGAAGTAAAAAAACAAACTGCAACTGACCAGAATTCACTCATATTAAATTACTGATGACTGAAGTAAATACAATGCAGTGAATATGACAGTGTTACTTTAGCTCTAATGAAAATAAGAAATAGTTATATAGGTCAGCAGTAAATAGAAATATAACAATATGAAAACTTCATATCACGGTTATTGTGACCAAAATTATTACACTTATCATTAGGCTATTATCACGGTACTATTTAAATGTGCTAAAATGTTTCAAAAAATAGTAATCATACACACACTGAAATAATTTAACTGAGTTGTATTTTGCAAAAAAACAAATAAAATAACATGCACAATGTACTTTTCTGTGGGCAGACAACATTCAAATATTTACACGTGAACATGAAACATATAAATGTCCTTCAAACGTGGCACCTTATGACCATAAGAGATATCTGCACTAGGGATGGGAATTAGTAGGATTTTACCAATATCAATGCCACTGTCGATTCTGCTAATCAATCAAATTCCTTATCAGGTCTCCTATCGATTCCTGAGTGTTTTTTTGGGTGGGAAAAAAAGTAGTTGGACAGGTCATAGTGAAGCTTGTTTGACCATTTTCCAAATCAAATTATTCTGAATGCCACAATGAGAGAGAGAGAGAGAGAGAGAGAGAGAGAGAGAGAGAGAGCGTGAGAGAGAGATGTATGGGACAGAGGTACGCTCGGAGCCGGTCCGTGTGGGAGCCGCCATCCCCGGATCTCTGGAGCGCTGTCTGTGTGGCTCTGTCTTCAGCCATGTTTTCGCAGGCCAAACATTGCAAACTGCTCATGCGTGCCTGGGCTGCTGCTGCCTCTCCAGGAAAGAAGCAGTATTACCATGAGTTTTCAAAGTGCAGTAATCGAACACAGTTTTAATGATAATTAGAATTGAAATGGTTATACTAACCATCAGGAATTTTACCGCGGTTTATCGTTATACTCGTAATCGTTACGTCCCTAGTGGTACATACTTGAGCAGATGAGTAATTCAGGTTTGGTAAAATCATCTGAAATGACATTTGCGCTGTTTAACCAAAAGTAAAAGTGAAGGACAAAAGTCAAATGGTGTAACAACAAATGAATGATATGCACCGAAGCCAAATTCCTTGTACATGTTCACATACAGTACTTGGCCAATAAACTTGATTCTGATTTCACCACTTTGACACTTAACTGGCATGAGTAATTATGATTAATTCAATATAATAGTCAGCACAAATGCATTACATTAGTTTTATGATATTAAATTCTACTATGAGCTTATGTACCATTTTTTGTTACTGGTAAATTCAGGGTTTTCCCTTGGTTTTCTGGGCTGCAATTCTAATAAAGTTACTTATATTTTTTTCATGTTTTTTTTCAACAATTATTCACTCCGAATTCATGATAGCTGTCAACACTTACTGTAGTTTATTCAGTTTTATTCATATTACCATATCTCTGCTAATGCCTTTAATTTCAACAACTTTATATAAAAAAACCCAAAAAAACAAAAAATGCACAGATGGGTATTTTAGGAATCCTCCCAAAGGTAAACAATTAAAAAAAAAGAAACATTCAATTTGACATTGTTTTAGAATATTATAATAACCATATGTGTGTAGTATCATTTGCAAAAGCTAGAGAGGATAATAAATAAGAGCTTAAGTCCACTAGGGATCGACTGTAAGTATCCGATCTGGGAAAAGTAATTTAGTTTCTTGCTCTCCATATTCATTTGACATTAATTTGGCTTAAATAGTAAGAAAAACCCTGGGCACAGTGTTTTTACATTTACACCACACTGACATATTTACTGTTATTACACAAATGTTCTTGCAAGGTTTATTAAAAACACTATTTTTGGTACAAGGATTCCAATAATGTGAGTAATTAAATCTACTGAATTTAACAACAATGTCTCTGACATATATGAACTATCAACTTATTAAATAATTCATGTGTGATTCTTAGAGCAGTATTTTCTTTACAATAAGCTCTTTCTCGGTATTGTGAGTTTTAAAACGTGTCTTTGTGAACTCTGATGTTAAATTGTTTCTAATTATTATGTCTTTTTTTTTTTTTTTTTTTTTTTTTTTTTACCTGGTATCAGAATAAAGGAGCAGAGATAAACAAAGGATGGCCAGTCAAGGCTGATTTAGCTCGTGTGAAAATACACCAGCAGGAGATCCTTTCTAAAGTCCATTATCAATGAGCGCTCATGTCAGACAGAGCCGCTGGAGGCAGGGAAGTGTGTGTCCACTATGTAATTATAGATTTAGTAAACCCACGGCTTAGTGTGACTCCATCAACCTCTGATTTGTTGGGTGGATGGATACCGATGATAATGAGGTGTGTGTTTGTTTGGACATGTGCATGTGAGCGTATGTGCGAACGCCTGCGTACGTTATTTTCCAACCCGTCTGTGACGTTTACCTTGTGTGTTACTGTGATGTGCGTGTACAGCTACAGTGGCGTCGGTTAATTAAAAAGATTTTTTGCTGATGAAAGTGATTCAGAAGCTCAATGTAGAGTCCTGTGGTTCAATATGAGCGACGATGAATAGCCTTTTTTCCAGAACACACACAGACAATTATGGAGTTACTGTGAAAACGTGTATTTAAAGTAAGATGTGCATTAAAGCCATAAAGACCCAAACATCCACCGTTGACCAAAACCATCTACTGATGTAAACTGTTTAATACCTGTTGATCCATTCATTCTATCAATACATGTGAATAATTGTTGTAAAATGCAGTTTGTCATCTTTTCATGGTCATCAGATTTGACCCATTTGGACATTCAGTGGCTCTGTAGTTGCCATGGAAACACCGTCATCTTCTACAACATTGATTCACCAGTAAAACCCGTTGAGATGGATGAATGACAGTGGATGGACACACTGGGTTTATGTTCAGTTAATGATATGTTTGCTAAAAAGTCACCTTTTCTTCAGTTTTCTCTGTTTCTGATAAAATAACCTTCAACTTTAATCTGAGCTTTTATGAACATCTATATGATCAGCAAAATAAATATAAGAAAAATACATGATTTTCACTAAAAAAAATCCAAAATACAGAGGATAATATAACAAAAAATGGTGATAAATCCCTTAAAAAGGTTAAATAGAGAGAAAAATTCATTTGGAAACTGCCGCAAAAGTAGCACTGGGTGTTTATGGGTTAAAGTAGAAGTAAAGTTTTCATATTGACTTGTTTTTTAGCTGTTCTTAAAATCCAATTAATATGAGATTTTTTGAGTTTAAAGTAGATTATGACAAATTCCAAACACTACTTTAGTTAAAGTTTAATGTATAATGAATGCAAATGATTCAAATCTACTGTAAACACAGTGCTACAACTGAAGAAGATGTACTTATTCAGCATTACTGATCTTTTAAGAGTAAAGAAATGTTGATAGTGTTTTCATCTATCTTCTCGGCTGCATACCCATGTGTCCAACTGCTTGATTCTCTGTTAATAGCTTTGCTTTGAGCCTACCAGGCTGAAGAGCCACAGTGCAAATCGTTGACATTAAATCTATTTTATGTTTCATGCTGACCTGGAAAAACAAAATTATGCCTTCACTTGCTCTTCTGCTAATTGGAAACAGACTGGGAAATGCATTTATTTATAGAATGTATAAATGTACGAACAAGGTCTCATCCCCACTATGCATTACACGAATCAATGACGTGTAGATCCTCCTGGGTTATGGTAGTGAGTATGCAGATAAAGCAGATAAATAAATAAAATAAACAGGTCATGAAAAATGATTACTGAACAACATACAACTTGAATGAAGTGAAAAAAAATCTAATTTCCAGCTCACACGTACAGCCGCCAAAAGAGTATAGTACAACTTCATACAAGATAGTACAAGATGACAATAGCAATGTTTATCTGTGATGTTTATCCATTGTGACGCCAAGAAATGCATTAGTTATTTGTTAAAGCCAGTGCTTTCTTATTTAAGATAATATTAAGTCACACTCAAACATAATAGGTGACGGTAACACACCTCAACATTAACAAAAGGAAGAAAAGGTCAAGGATCGCTGTTCTTAGCTAATGTAGAAAAATGATGTCACAATATAGTGGACCCATGAATGACCCATCCATATTCACATTTTCATGTGATTATTTACAAATGAAAACATAAATCTGAACAGTGTAATCCATTTTGGCATTTAGATCCTCCTAAATGCTCTTACACAGTGAACTTTAACAGATTATTCCATGAATTTATATGAAAAAAAAAAAACATAATAAAACACAACATCAGTTCCAACATCAACAAACACCAGTGTTGGCTCAGAAAGTCACAATCACCACCTCCGTAGTCACTTCAGAACATAATGGGAGTAGTTGAACTCCACCACATACAAGCATTAACACTCTGTATTTAAAGCTAAAACCCTACTGTCACACTGACACTGACTAGAAACAGTATTCCGGTGACATTATGAATCACTGTGTGGAGTACTTCATAAGTGTTACTCACCCAGGCCTGGCGGGCTCTCGGGGCACGGCGGCAGTGGCTTCGGGGAGGGTGTCTGATTGGTCTCAGGCTGGATACTCAGCACCAGCTGCTCACCTGTGGCCAGGTAGCTGGCTAATGTTGCATTGGGCCTGGAGAGGTTATAGTAGTAATAATGATGGCCGCTTCCTGCTGCTCCACTGATGTTATTCCTGGATCCATTGCGCCCATTGTTAAAGCGGCTGAAGAGGTCAAAGCGCTGAGAGTAGACGTCGAAGTACAGGATCATCATGATGAGGAAGTGGAGCAGGCAGAGCAGCAGGACACCTTTACAAATGCGCTCCAGGGTCCGGCCCAACATCAGCCGGGTCATGGCCGAGGAAAATGACCGTCCTGCGACGGCCAGCCACGACAACGCTGGCGTGGTGTGGCTACGGGCATGCGCTCATCCTGACAGCCATGTGGATAATAGGAGCTGCTGTTAGATCTCTGACAAGGACATGCGATTAGCTGACACACAAGTATCTACCTTCTGCAGGGGTCATGGGGTCACTGGCGCTATGCCGTTATGTAGGGTTCCCACAGTCTGTGACACCAGCTTATTTGTGGTGTGTCCACAGAATGCCTGCATGACAAAAGCACTGAAATTATGAGCCTCGACCCCACAGTGAGACACAAAGACCTTGCACACTTGTTAATAGTCTTCACTGTAGGTATTTAAACAAGTACTAATGATATATGTAATGTCATCTAAGACATGCTGACTCAGAGCAGATAGATACAGACATGAAGTCATATGTCAGTGATATGGTATCCCAGTGTTAAAAGCAAGTCCAATCCATCCAAAGACATAAAACTTTCCATCAACGGTGGCAGCAGCATACATTCATCAGTGACAAGAGCACCAGGTCAGCTGACGTTTCAGTGGAGGTGACTTCCTCTTAGTCAGACTTGCAGAGTTTGCAGGCTGGTGGTCTTTAACAAGAAAGTCTCAGGCACCTGAGGGAAGACAGAGACAGGGAAAACATGCATTAAAATAAATTAGAATGAAGCTAAATCAATGTTAAATGCAATTTAATTATAGTAATTCATCAAATGTTTAAGTAAAAGGATGGTTCTGTGCAGATAGACCATGCTAATGTTTTGACTGCTCACTTAAAGCAATGCAGGTGCAGCGCCATTAATTATAAATGTGCATTTTCCCCCCAGTACAATGACTTATTGCATTATTCGCTGTATAAAATGAAACTGAACATCATCGATCTTCCTGTGGCATTTTGGAGTATTCGGTGACCTTGCTTTATTCGATATGCCTGGTTGAATAACAGTGAAATAAATTTAGAAGTTGGCTCTGTAGGAAAAGAAAAAGAAAAAAAAAAGAGAATTTGTCAGAAACAGAATCAACAACAAAAGCACCTATGGATGCAAATAAACAAGGAGTCTTGACTGGAGCTGTTCTGAATCGACATGCCAAGTCAATTTTCCAGTCAAGTGGTTTAAAAAGCATTTATGATGGAAAGTGGGAATACACAATGAAGTGAACATAGAAGCAAAGGGGAGACAGAGAAGCCACTTAGAGTTTTCCCACAGGCCACGCTCACTATAGGTTTATAGCTTTTCCAATAAATGAGAGAAGAAAAAGAAAATGAGGTTAAAGTCGATAATAAAGCTTGTCCGACAAACAACTATTTTGAAGGAAACCAAAGAGAGTCAGGGAGAGCAGTAAAGATTATGGTGATTGGAAAAGGATGGATTTTAACACTAATTTTTGACAGTGGGGTCAAAAAAGAGAGGGTCAAAAAAGAGATGAATAAATGTAGATTTTTACTGTTAAAATATTTGCATTTCTGGTTAATAGCACCACATTAAAGTCTGCTTATCGCTTAAACACGTGTTATCTTGATGAAGCATGACAATAATACAGACACAGAAGTCTTTTATAACATTACTAATGGTGCTGATACATCTCTTTATTCAAAGTTGTCAGATGTCTTTGACAAAAATGGCAATTTAGCCATTGCACTCACTCCTGCCTTTAATGTGTTCGATATTTTTCATCCAAACTAATGTGAACAAGCACCAAAGTCACAAAACAACACAACCAACACAACAGATGGAGGTAAATCTGTTGTTTTGTCAAGTGAGTCTGGTGGTTTTGATACACATCCAGAGTCACATCCATGTCAAAACAACAAGATAAAATTGAATTTAAAAGCTGTGAAAGTACTCTAATAATTACTTTTACTGTTGATTATTCTGTCTGCTACTTTTCTCAATTAATTGTTGTAGCTTCCAGCTTGATTGCAATTATTCTATCTGTAAATTGCTAAAACAAAAAATGGAAGATTAGGTCCAGAAATATAGACTTCTAAAAAGTTTCAAATTAACATCATCAACTAAAAATACAAGTACATTTTGCTCATGAGATATACGTCATTGTACTTTGCATTTAAATGAATGAATGAATGGTTTATACATTAATTGCCACACACAGTACAACAACCACAATAAACACAAAAAAACCCTAAAAAAGGAATAGGCTGGAAGCAAAAGCTTATTTTCTGCCTATCCTTTTCACATGACACACTGCTTACATTAAATTAAATCGAGCATTCTCATTATAACAAAAGAATCAACAACAAAAACACATCTACCATCTCAGCTTAATGTTCCTGAATGATCTTATACTTAAGGCATTTTAAAACCTTTTTACAGAGAAGTGAACAACTTAAATTCATCCTCCTTCTCCTGCTAAAAGTCAAAAGAAAGAAACAAGAAGCACAAGACACATTAATAACAACTGACACCGCATTTACTTGTTCATTTTGATATAATATTCATAGCAATTCTGAGTTTGTTTGTTTTTAGTTTTTTTTTTTTTAAATCAACAGAGTTTGATTTAATGGTTGGAAACTAACTGATAAAACAAAAACTGTTTTTAATGTTTCAGTAGTTGACACCAAAACAACAACTATTACTGCCCCCAAGTTTTCAATTATGATTTGACAAGTGACATCTTTAAATGAAGTTGTTTACACAGTATTTTAAGGATAAAACCACTATATGAATGTGATTGGATGACACTAGTGACTCATCACTACATTACAAACATATGGAACTTCACTGAAAGCTCATTACGCATACATGATATGAATAAACTCTATACCAAATGGTCCAAACTCCTGCAGATCTAGTGTTATTTTGGTGTTTTAAATCTCAAAGACTCAAACCGCCACTAGCGACCACAAGCATCTGCTGATTTAAACTGTTTAACAACTTTAGAACCATTAATCCTATCAGTACATGTAAATAAGGCAGGTAAAATGCAGTTTCTTAGCTTTTCATCATCATCAGATAATACCCATTTAGACGTTTAGAGGCTCCACAGTCATCTGCAATATTGATTTTCCAGTAAAACTAGTGTTTAACAAATGACAGTGGCTGTAGAAACTTGTTTTTATGTTCAGTTAATGACTGAATGTAAATAGTTTGTTAAAAATACCACTTTTGGGTTAATTTTTCTCTGTTTTGATAAAATAACCTTTGAGTTTACTCTGAACTTTTATGGGCATCTACATTATCAGTATATTAAACAAAGGAGAGTACATGGTTTTCACAGGAAAAATACAACATGCAGATGATAATATTATAATAAATGGTTATAAATCATTTATAAAAGGTTAAATGTGTCGGTAATTCATTTGGAAGTCACCACAAAAATAGTTGTCGACCTTACAGAAACAAGTAATACCCAGTGTTCTGACAGCTGTATTATAATGTCCACTAACAGTGTGTGTTCTGTTATAATGTAGACTAAACTGCCATCAGCAACATACTGGTTTAGTTATTTTTTTAAGCTGTGTCAACTTGCCCGAGCAGCCAGGCCGGAGGCTACCAATGTCTATGGAAAACCAGAGGCAGAGGCCTTATCTAGGAAGTATTTTTCTTCTTTTATTGGCACACCATTTTCACCCACACACAAAGACCCAAAGAACAGCGATTAATAGGCAACGACCCCCTTATATACAGACTGTGATTCCACTAATTACTGGTATGCTCCATTTAACAGGTGATACCATAAATAAAAATACAATAAATATAAACATAAAACCCATTACCATACCATTAACCATTTATAAATATACACACAGGTCTTTCTCAGCCTTTTTTGAGCAAATGCCCCTTTACAATATCATGACCCTCTCATGGGGGGCACTTTGATTCGCCATTGACATAACATGTAGCTTACAGATACAAATTAAGACCCCCATTTCAGTCTTAGCACCCCCTTCTCAGCTTTATGGCTCCAAACGCCCCCCCACGGTGCCCCAACTCCCCTTGGGGAGAGGTACCGCTGTACACAAACACCTAATACCTTTCATAAATACCCATAAATAATTTACAGAAATATTTGCATAAAATCCAAACAACAAGAACTCCTCTCTAGCTATTTCCTACTTGATCACTCCCAAGCAGAACTATCAAAAAGGTGCTGCGCCCCCCCCGGGGAATTCGTTGGGCTGATCACCTTCAGAGGTAGAGGACAGGCTGGAGGTAAGCTTACCGTTCAACCAATACAGCGACTGCATTAACCCAAACACGTGATTACACACAGTCTTACTTACAGTCACACTCACTGCTGAAACTGAATGCAAAATCCATGTGTGTCTTATGTATACACGAGAGCCACGAGGTGGACCGACCCGGCGTCCTCCGTGTGATTTGCGTGTCTGTCGCCACCCAAATGAGTCACACAATCAATTTACAATTTATCAATAATTGTTTAAAAATATACCACCGTTGTGTTTATTTATTACATGCCAAACATTCAGTTATCTTTACCCTTTTCAATTAACTACAATATACATAAATCAAAACAATAATGGCCTGTCATACTTACACGCCGTTCCTAGAGCAAAGCAGAGGCAAAATGCAGCAAACGGCAGCATATGCTGAGTGACTGAGCTGATGTCTGCTGCCCATTCAGACTGTTGGACGCTATTGCCACGTCTGCCTTTTGTCCGTGGGCAGTGAAGTCAAGACTGCCAAGACAGAGCCTCCAGGGGTGTGTGAGTGTGTGTGTGTGTGCGTGTGTGTGTGTGTGTGTGTGTGTGTGCGTGTGTGCGCGTTCATCGTCTGGTTAATGAGATGGACTTCTGCTGACCAAAGGACCATGCCAATCTCGTCATAATACTTGTGGGCGGGGGATTTATTTCACAGATGTGCAGCTCTTCAGCGACTAAACAGGCTGGCATGTAAGGTACCAAGGATGGAGTCAAACGTGCAGTTGAGCAGAGAGACAGAGAATCAGGGAGACAGAGGCTGATTTTCTGCTTCAACAGCAGAGCTTAGGGGCATTCAGGTTGGCCTTAGTGTCCAACAGGTGTTCAACTGTGAAAGAATGAAATGTGGCACTGCTGGAAATCAGGAGCAGAAAAACTCTGTCCAAATCACAAAGGATGCTTCACAGCAAATATTTTTTTTTATTTAAGGATTTTTATCCACATGTATATGGTATTTTAGGTCATGTTTGTGTCAGGGAAAATGAAGAGTTTGGGAAATTATATGTATGTCTACGCTTAAAACAAGAATGGCAGATAGATAAGGTATACAGGGAGTTCATGTTCAGTCTAGATTTATGAGCTATTCAAGGCAGATGAACCAACATTTGTGGAGTTGGGTTAAAATAAAAGTGTCCTACATCAATAACCCAATAGCAGAAGGGTTACGGAGCTAAGTCTGTTAGTAAAGTCTAGTAATAAACACAATGACAACATGAAGAACATGAGCCGCTAACGCTGTGTTTTTCAACCTTGGGGATCTAGAATTCAAACGGGGTCGCCTGACATTTCGAGGGTTAGGGTTACACTTTCCCGAATAAAAATCAAGTTCAAATAAAATGCAGGATAAAATATCTGAGAGGGCATATCTTGAGTGACCTGATCACGTGATGCGTTACTATGCTTCAACCTGCCAGGACATAGTTGCAGTCAGAAAAGCAGACCGAACAGAGAATGGAAACATTTCTTCGCCCGCCTGGACCCGCTAAGACATCTCCAAGAGAAAAATGTCTCAGTTTTGAATGTCTGGGGTCGCCAGAAATTTGTGATGCTAAAATGGGGTCACAAGCCAAAAAAGGTTGGGAACCACTGCGCTAATGTTTGGTAAACCATGTGTAATTTACTGTTGAGCCAAACCAATAAAACGAAAAAGATCACATTTGAGTAAAAGGATGAGCAGATGCATTATGGTTCATGTTGTGTCTGTTTACGAGAAAGTCTGTTTATGGCAACATGATGAGGAGATGTGGTCACTTTACTCTCAAACAAAAGTAAAACTGCACCAACTTGACAACATGTGCTTACATGCATTGCCTTTAAGTTCACTGGATGTTTTCAAAACCAGGCAGAGGTGCTTACTGTTATCTAGAGGACTGGAGTCACTACACTCTCACGTAGAGTTCTTCCATTAGGAACATCTTTCGAGTGGAAGACTGAGCATGTTGAGTAAACCGGTTTGGTCTGGTGTTTGGCCTCACATTAAACAATTTTATAGTCTTTACACCGGCCTGGTTCTACTTGCAATTACAAAGGATTGTTCTGACATCAGTTTATGGCCTATTTGCTATCAGTGTCAATGTCAAAAAAATATATATATACTCTTCAAAAAACCCAAAACCAGCATTTATGATTACTAAATTCATTATTTGCAGCTGCACTTCATCACAAGCTAAGGCCTTGTCCACACAGAAATGAAAACCATCTTTCTTTTTTGTTTTAAAAAAGTTTCCTCCACACAGAACCACTGTAACGCTCTAGTACATACAGTATATGCCAGGCCTGCAAGTGGTGGCACAGAAATACACCAAAAACAGATTGATGTAACATAACACACTCGCTAACACATTGGTTTTAACATCCAGTTAAGGGAGAAGTAGACCTAGGGCATCACTGTTTTAGAAAATATATGTATGGTTTGAAAACAAGGAAACACAAGGGTGGCATTTTGAGATATGTTCACTCTGGGACCCGCTTTCAAAAATTAGCATATTTGGGCTCCAAAAACAACCGAACTTTTGCAGATACTCCTAAACTTAATGGCCACTAAAGCCTTTGTTGAACTCAGTATCTGAGCCACAGTGTCTGCAGTTTAAGGTCATACAGAAACAATGGAGTATTTGAGTGTGTGTTTGCGTGCACAGAGATATTTAGTAACACAAAGGTTGCGTGGACAGAATTTTAAAATGGATGAAAATGCCATTAATATATGTATGTGTGGATAGTGCATAAATCTACAGGCAGGACTGGAACCCTATTTCACCCCATGTAGCCAGCTGCACAACATTAATCAGAGATCACCACAGATAAAACAAAGTGTTTTTTCCGTTTTCGAAGGATACAAAAAGCCCACAAATAAGCTTACACGTGTTGAATCCATCCGTACCTCTGCTTCTTTATTTGCTGACATTTTACTGAATTGACTTTTCTTGAGACAACAAGTACTGTCTTGGGGTTTTATTTTTGTTGTCTTGAAAAAGGTCAGCAGACCAGAATAAAACAAAAAAGGATGCAGTGGAAATCTGTCTTCCTTTTGTTTTCATGTTCTTGCCCCTTTTGAATTCACTCTGGGACAAAAAGGTGTTATATATGAGGTGGTGCTGAGTGTTTACTTTCAGCTTAATATGTAAATGTCACCTAAAGAGCAACAACAAAACCAGGGAAGAAGCTGAGAGACAATGCCCAGGCCTGTGCTCAGGTCTGTGCACTGGCTTTCTGTCATTCAGAGAATAGACTTTCAACAGCTCTGCTGGTCTATAAGTCTGTCCATGGTCTAGCACCAAAGTACATCTGTGACATGTTGGTCTCATATGAACCATCTCGGACCCTGAGAACCTCAGGGACAGGCCTTTTGCTGGTGCCCAGAGTCAGGGGTAAACAGGGTGAAGCGTGTTCCAGTTCCATGCAGCTAAACTGTGGAACAGTCTTCCTGATGACGTCAGACAGGCCTCTACTCCGACAGTGTTTAAGTCCAGGCTGAAAATGGCTCTGTTCAACTGTGCATACAACAACTGAAAGGGTTCTATCTGACCTCTGACCTTTTACTTTATTTTAATTGATTATTACCTCCGCCAAGGAGGTTATGTTTTCATCAGGGTTTGTCTGTTTGTTTGTCTGTCTGTTTGTTTGTTAGCAAGATAACTCAAAAAGTTATGGAAGGATTTTGATGAAATTTTCAGGAAATGTTGATACTGGCACAAGAAACAAATGATAACATTTTGGTGGTGATCGGGGGGGCTGATCTGCCTTGGTGGAGGTCTGCGCTCTCTGAGTGCTTTTCTAGTAATTTATGTTTTATTGATTATGTTTTAATTGTAATTGTGTGTTTCTAACTTTTCTCTTTTCCATTTTTGTAAAGTGCTGTGAATTGCCCTGTGTATGAATTATGTTATATAAATAAATTTGCCCTGCCTTGCCTTGCCAGGCAGTGAGAAGATGCTCAGTATAACCGGTCTATTCAAGGATCCCTGTAACCTTTTTTTTTTTTTTTAACAAGCGCAATAACTTTCATAACATTCCCCAGTCACATCATGTCTGTCTGGGAGTCCGCAGAGACTTACTATGAAGATATATGAAGTGGGATATAACTGCCCGTCTCCATCTCCTTGGAGTTACGAGGCAGAGTAAAAACCGGACACTCCACATGTCCTTGCAAAGACCAGACCACCATCAACGTCACTAGAGGCAGAAAAAAGGAGGAAAAAGGCACAAGCAGCCGAGGATGTGTTCACCCATAACAATTCGGAGCAAATCAATCAGGGAGCAATTAGTTCCCCTTTTTACAAGATGCATGTAAACAATGTCTGAGACTTTTTATCAAA
Organism: Apogon hyalosoma; assembly: GCA_037367295.1. Classification (NCBI taxonomy): domain Eukaryota; kingdom Metazoa; phylum Chordata; class Actinopteri; order Kurtiformes; family Apogonidae; genus Apogon; species Apogon hyalosoma. The sequence goes on along the minus strand of JAPQRP010000011.1, from coordinate 21,452,850 downwards.
GTAAAACCAGAGCTACGGTCCATTGTGGCCAATCTCTGTAATTTGTAAGGATTTGTGTAGCACCTTTCAGTGTTTCCCCAACCACACAGATTAGTGGGCTCACTAATCTCTACAGGAAGTGCAGCTTTAGTCCCAGAGGTTAGCAACCATGCTAACTCATTTTCCAAAGGCTCATGGATTAATTATAATACTGCAAGGAAGAGGATGCAGCAGAAACAGAAGAGGTGCAGGTGACTCAAATGAGCAGCCAACATACGACATGTGACTGGAATAAACTTCAGTTACATAATGCTACAGATGCCATTTTACCGTAACAATGAGGTTGATTGACTTTTAATTAGTGTTTATCTTTTGGAAGCAAATACACAACCCCCCCCCCACACACACACACACACACGCACACACGCACACACACACCAAAAGTCTCCACCTGGATTTTAACACAGCAAATAGTTCAGATCCTTCCATTGGATAATTACTGCAGAGAAGAATGTTTCAGCTGCGACAGCTTCTTTAACTCTACCTGATGCTGGGAGTAACTTCTCATTTCTTAAACAACCATCAGTTTGATAGAGAACATAGACACTGAGGGTGTAAGAAAAAATCAGTTCTGTGATATTTTGCGATATTTCATTTCACAATACTGTATATTTTTAGGTATTTATCCAAATGTAGACATAGCAGAGGTTCATTTTTGTTTTTGTTTTTTTTTTTAATAATTTATATATTTGCATGGGTATTTTTGTTCTTTTGTTTGTATATTAAAACGTTTATTGTGATATTGAAGGTCACACATGTAGTTTTTTGAAATTGATAACACTGTTTTGTTAAATAATGGTTATTTCAAGCGTCCTAAAAGCACTTTTTACTGTCTGAAAGAGGTGGGTATTTATTCCTTTGTTGGGATGGCACAAAAATAATGTCATGATATTGGATGATTCAGGGACTGTCCACTATGCATTCTTTTCACAACTAATAGAATATGAACATTTGAGCAGGGTCTTAAACTGTAATGTCTGTAAAACATAATTGTATTTATTTTTTGTGTGACTTTTTGTAGTGGTAAAGCTAGATGTTCAAACTTTATCTGTAAAACTTTTCAGTTTTTACAGAGGAAAGTTCTGTGATAAGGCATTAGATCTTTTCAATTTTCAATTTTCTAATTCAATTTTCCAGGAAAAAGTCTTTTAAAAAAGAAACAAAACAAAAAAATAAATAAATAAATAAAATTATACATACATACATA
>JAPQRP010000011.1:21434339-21445752 GCA_037367295.1 Apogon hyalosoma | reverse complement strand
GTCCAAATGGGTCATATCTGATGAGCATGAAAAGATGACAAACTGCATTTTACACCAATTATTTACATGTATTGATATGATTAGTGGATCAACAGGTATTACACAGTTTAGATCAGTACAAGACTTTGGGTCTTTATGGATTAATGATATATGATTTATACAAATGAATTATATATTATATTATACACTAGCATGTTGACCCATGGGGATCCACGGGTTCTGGATGTGGTACTTTTTATGCTGTTGTGTATTCATGCATGCTGTACCGCATTTGTTCAGCAGTCACCACCAAAGCATTCTTAAGGCTATTGTATTCCACAATTACTTATATCTCTCAAGATATTGGTCCTATAAACTTGTTGTTTTCGCTACTGTCCTCCTTGACAAAAAAATACATAAGTATGTCAAACTGCAGCAGTCAGCTCTTTCCGGATTTTGTGTGATTCCCAAAACACACACACAGCCTTTTTGTAAACAACACAATTTAAATGATTGAGAAAATGACCACTGTCACATTAAAACAGTACTGCAATATGTTTTTTATTACTTTATCAAACAAATATTTCTTAAATCAGAGGAGGATTTGTTGTATCTCAACGCCTACAGCTCAGACAAATAGCACCATTAGTTTAGTAACATCCTGTCCACCAGAGCAAATGAATATTCATACTTTCTAAAAAAATTACAGCATCAATAAGTCATTGTATTGCTACAAAGGCAGTTAGAGCAGGCAGGGATGTAGACAGTATTGTTAGCTGTGTTTTCAGACAGACCACTAGCAGGGTGTTGTCATGAGCTGGAGGGACACACATTCTGATGGAGGTGGTCACCCCCTAATTCCCAATGCAGGAAAACCCCCGCTTTGAATCCTAACTAGATACCGTGAATATATTACTTCTATCTTGTCTTCACTTCATTGGCTACTACCTATTCACAGACTTCTTCAGATCAGATTCAAGGTGCTTTTTATGACTTATAAAATTTTAAATGAGTATGGCACCTTCATACTTGTCTGATCTCATTAAACCTTCTATTCCGTCCTGAGCTCTTCACTACCGTAATGCAGGCCTCGTGTCTGTAACTAGACTCGACAAGAAGTCAGAAGGTTACGGGGCTGTTTCCCATCAGGCACCACCTTTTCTGTAGAATAACTTCTGTGGTGAAACCAGGCAAACGGACTCTGTTAGACTTTATAAATGTAAAGCTCAACAACATATGTGTGCAATAACATCCAGTTAAATGCTTGAACCCAGATTATCCCTGAAGGGAGCACAGATCAGTCTCAGTCTAGTCAAAGTAGTCTCGGACTGACAAGACATGTAACACTTATGCACTATTAACGTTCATATTTGTTGCATTATCCTGCTTTAATCTGTTGTGCATATACCGATCTGTCTGTTTTACTTTTTCTTTCAAACTGTGTATTATATTGTCTATTAGTAAATGTTATATTGTGCATTAGTGTGTGTTATATTGTGCATTAGTGTGTGTTACATTGGGTATTAGTGCATGTTATATTGTATTTTAGTGTGTATTATATTGTGTATTAGTATGTGTTACATTGGGTATTAGTGTACTACACTGTGTACTAGTGTCTGTTACATTGTGCATTAGTGTGTGTTACATTTTGGATTAGTGTGTTACATTGTGTAATAGAATGTGTTACACTGTGTATTAGTGTGTGTTGTATAGTGTATTAGTGTGTGTTACACTGTACTATTGTTTATTACACTGTGCATTAGTGTTTGTTACATTGTGTATTAGTGTTTGTTATGTTGTGTATTAGTGTGTGTTAGATTGTGTATTAGTGTTTGTTACATTCTGTATTAGTGTGTTACATTGTGTATTAGTGTGTGTTAGATTGTGTATTAGTGTTTGTTACATTCTGTATTAGTGTGTTACACTGTACTATTATGTGTTACATTGTGTATTAGTGCATGTTACCTTGTGTATTAGTGTGTGTTACGTTGTGTACTAGTGTGTGTTACATTGTGTATTAGTGTGTGTTACCTTGTGTATTAGTGTGTGTTACATTGTGTATTAGTGTGTGTTACATTGTGTACTAGTGTGTTACGTTGTGTATTAGTGTGTGTTACATTGTGTATTAGTGTGTGTTACACTGTGTATTAGTGTGTTACGTTGTGTATTAGTGTGTGTTACATTGTGTATTAGTGTGTGTTACACTGTGTATTAGTGTGTTACATTGTGTATTAGTGTGTGTTACATTGTGTGTTAGTGTGTGTTACATTGTTACTTTACATTCATTGTGTCAGATCAGGTCATTATAAAGTCTCATATTCTTGTCATGTTACATCCAAGATACATGGGACTCATACAACCTCCTTATGCATGGTGTCATAGGAAAAGAAGGGCAAACAACCAACTATAAAAGAGGAAATTAATGTTGGCATTTGTTTTGGTTTGAGTGTCTTGTTTTCAGAAGAGACTGAAAAGCAAAAGGGGTAAAAAACACTGTGGACCTGTGTCAATCTAACCATCCAGTGACTAGGGCTGCAGCCACACACTAATCTCACGATACGATACACCATATTCAGCTAACGATACGATATATATCACGATATTCGACCAACGACACGATTCAATACAATTCACTAGGTTTCGCACACACTTACATTATTTTCTGAAAGATTTTAGAGGGGTAGAGTGAGTTTGGTGACATCTTGTGAGTGATCCATTCACTTGGATTGACTTAACTGAACTGAAAACTGAAAGCATAGATCAATTACACAATAATAAGAAAAAACTAAATATGAATGAAGCTGTCAGCACTCGCTATTCAGTCTGTAATCATTTTTTCACCATCTCATGGCAGCTACAAAGAATACGGACATATTTAATCCCTGGGCTTTTCACAGCATTTTCCTCTTCATGTGTTGCACGATGAAGAAAGTATGAGTTGTGGATCCTTTGAACACGACTTGAGCTAAAGGTCAGAGTTGTGCAGCATCTTTTCTGGAAGATATAAATGATCCAAACAGGTTTAATGTCAGAGCATCATGAAGTGTTCAGGTTGCAGAATTACACCACAAGAGAAAATAGGACCAATGTCCCTGTATTTCACCAGCATTTTCTATCAAGAATCAATAACAAGTTAAATGTCCAAGGTTCTGCCACTATGTTAGAGTCCTGTGGTCTTGACGCAGGAGATTGGGTGGTACTTTCACTGGAGGAGAACTCAACTAATTAAATGAACGTCCATATATGACTTCCTATCAGTGCTCAACAGTAACTACATTAATATCTGTAACCATTCCCATGTTACGAGCCATCAAAATACAACCCATTATAAATAAAGGCAAATTTTTAATCATTCAAAATTTCATCCAAAAAATCTAAATTTCTCAAAAATGTGAACAAACTTTGTAGACATTGTCGAAAGGAAGATGCATATAAAATTTAAAATTAGTTCGACCAGTAGTTTCGTGAGAGAAGATGCTTGGGGAAATTGCTAACAAGGACGATGATGACAAAGACAAAGTCGACATGGCCTATCAGCCAGTGAGCTAACCATAAAACTGCAGATATTTGACGATAGCAACATGACTCTGGTTTCTCAGACAGGACAGGACCATAGCTGGAGATACTGAAATGAATACTGTGCAATCTGAACTTGGTATTATGCTCTGTCGGCTTCAAAATGACACCAATGCAAAGGTATCTTAAAGTTGTAATACCACAGATGGCCACTGGGGGCGACGCCAAAAAGCCCTGACTCCCTTTGATGTAGTTTTTTTTTTTTTTTCCCAGGGGTTGACTGACATTTCTTTATCGCTTGTTTGCGTGCTGTAAAATGACTTTGTTATAAGGTGTTTTACGAACTTTACCACTTCACTGACCCAGTAGGACAGCGATTAGCTTAGCATTAGCTCATCTTCGACCCCTCAGGCTAACCTTTACAGTAACAGTACCACCACTTTTATCTCCAAAAAGCCAACATGGGCATGAGCAAAATGCAAACTACTGGCTTAAAAAGAGCAGCTCAGAAACCAACTTCTGCATAGATTCCTCTGTATACATATCATTGCATCTCTTCCATTTTTCCCTATCAAAAGTTCTTTTCAAGGGAATTTTTTTCTTAATTAAACTCAGCACGTTGTATATTACAGAGCTTGTACAGCCTCCTCGGGGAACATTTGTCATTTTGTTTTATTGGGCTATATAAATAAAATTGACTTTACTTGACTTCACTAAGCAAATAAGCCTCTTAATTCTTGACAGTAATATGTTTTAATTTATAAATGAAGATCCTCTCCTGTGTATTAAACTTTTTTTTTTTTTTTATATCCAAGCTTATACTTCGAGGTGCAGCTTTGAAATTTACATTTTAATAAAACTGCAGGGCTTAGTCGTACAGCTGTGGTTTGTGCTTTTTCTAGAAGTTGTTCGTGTCCGTTCACATGCCCCAGCCTACAAATCTACAGTGCATGAACTGTTGAACTGAGACATGAAATTAAAGTGCAGTTTCATGTTGTTTTGTCACTGAAATGGTGTCGTGGATGCACAACAACATAGATGCGAGATGAAATCAGCGACGACACATGCACATGAACTAGTGACAGTGCGTATGTGTGTTTAATCCAATAGGTCGCTAAGTGCAGTGGGTCAGCGTCCGAGTATTAAACCACAAAATACACAGAAAACAGGAACACTGCTGCTATATCAACACCTACAAGCTTTAATGGAACCCATTAAGATGCTGTACTTGTTTAATAATTTCTGATCTTGCGACATAAATGTAATGGATTCCTCACTTTCACACTTCAACACATTCAAACCAGCACACACCTATCAAAAAGTACATTCAGAAGAAGCACCAGCTAAAGCTAGCAGAATGTTGACAACATCTGTATGTTAAAATTTTAATTGGTTGCCAGATGGGTGGCCAGACTGGTAATTTGTGAGGGTACATAATTCATTGCGCCAAGGCCAAGCATATGCTACGAGAGGAGATGATCTGCCGCTGAATGAAGGCTTTTACTTTGAAAGGAAGCATCAAACCGAAGAATCACTTTTTATAAACTATATAATTTATCTGTCACACACTAAATGAAAGACTTCCTGTGAAGGCAAACAGCAGTGAAATGTTCTCTGATTCACATCTCATGCAGTGGTTTTGAATAGAGTTGTTAGCTTTAAGTGCAGAGATGCTGTAAAAGCCTGTTCCGCTGTCAAACCCTGGGCAGCTCTACTGGAACGCTAGTGGTTTAAGTTCAGCTGCATTATACACACGGCCAAAGTGTCACGGAAAGCCCGGTCGTCCTTTTAGTCCGAGGCTCCCGAAGTTAAGCTGAGTACGTTTGGTGAATGCAGGTGTGTGAGGTCGGGGATTGGCTACCAGCGAATTAACAGATCTCTAATTGTGTCCTGTCATCCCATAGTGAGGTTTGTGTGTTCCTCTCCACAGACTGTGCACTCAGAGCCACTACACTTCTCATTCCAGCTGAGTAACCTCACTTGTCAGATATTCTAATACCGCCACGCTTCCTATTCCCCACAAAGACAGAAACACAAAAATACTGCAGTGCATTTTAAAACTGACTCAATTATTTCATTCGCAAATATGATGTGCACTTGGAAACACTGGCTACGTTTACAGGCACAAAATATCCCAGTTTGTGCTCGTATTCAGTTTCTATAGCCGTGCATACATATTAGAAATCATTTCTCATATATAGTTTCCACAGCTTTGTTCTTTGCTCCTTCAAGCATAATCTAGGAAAAGTCATCCCTTTCAATATTTACTCATGTCTTAAATCTGCTTTAAAACAGTTGGTGTTTCTTCTTTGCTGCAAAAATATGGACTTTTCCTCAGAACATGCACCTCCACTAGGGTAGATCTTTGTTTCTGCCCCCGTTTACCACCACTAGGGTTTTGGTACAACCGGCTGTAAACCCACCTGTAGTTCTTTTTGCAGAGTTGCAATGAACATATATAGTCTTTTCTTCAGATACAGCAAGAAATCAATCAGTCAATCTTTATTTATATAGCACTTTTCATAAAGTGAAATGTAGCATAAAGTGCTTTACATATAAGATCAGTACACCCCACACACACACACACACACACACACACACACACACAATTAGGAATAAATAAAAGAAACAAAAAAAACAGGCTGAGCACGGGGGGACCATAAACCAAAAGAGAGGAAGCGCTGTCACAGGGAGCCACCCGCACCAGGGGGGCAGCCATCGCCCCCAGCAACACGACGCCGCCAACATGGAGCCACATCCTGAGCGGTGAGGGAGGGCCGAACCATCACCACATTGCAATGGCAGTGACCCCCACCCCACTAGGGAGGAGCAGACCCCAAGGAGGCGCCACAGCCGCCGGAGCCCACAGCCACCCCCCAGTGGGGAGGGCCCCCACCAATGAAACACTGGAGAACGTAAATAAAAACGATAAAAAGAAGCATTGGTTAAAAGAATATGAACATAAATATAAAACATACACGTAAATATAATATAAAGATAAAAACAGAGACACTGGTTAAAAGTCAACTTTAAAATTAAAAGAGATGGTAATTAAAAACATAAGCTAAAAAAGGAGCATTAGTTAAAAGCCAGATTATAAAGGTGGGTCTTGAGCCTGGTTTTCTACATTCTCTGCGGTCCTCAGGTTCCCTGGCAGGCTGTTCCATAGGCGAGGGGCATAATGCTGAAAAGCTGCCTCACCGAGTGTCTTCGTGTTAACTTTAGGGATAATTAAAAGTTCAGTGCCAGAGGACCTGAGGGTCCACGAGGGGTCATACAGTAAAAGCAAGTCTGAAAGATAGGAAGGAGCAAGACCCTTAAGACAGGAAAATACAAGAAATATGTGCTCAGCCTTAAAAGACACACAAAAAAATAACTAAATGGGTTCTAAAAGTGTTTTGTGTGACCCTTGATCCCACGACAAGAAGCACGGCAAACATTTAATAACAACTGACGTGTTGAATGAAACCTGGTAAAAAAAAAAAAAAAACTTCGGAAAATGAATGCCATAAATCTCATATTGTCAGACAAGGATTTTCATTGTGTAAATCTGGGGGTGAGATAGTATCAATCGATGAACTGGTTATGGGATTTTTTTGTGGCTCAGAAACACCACTCTTTTATCAGCTCTTCAAAGATCCAGGAAGGTGCAGCCGTGACCTAAAGGGCTGTAGAGTCGGCATGTGACCAAAGGGTCGCTGGTTCGATTACATGGACTGGCACGTAAAGTTGTTGGGTGTGTGTGCTGTATACTGACAATAAAGGATCTTAATTTTTAAAAAAAATCCACTATCATAAACCTACAACTATTGGCATTTGTGCAAGGACAAGAAAAATTTATAGGCATCATTCACTTTGAGCATTTGATTCTATTAATGTTGTTTCTAATGATGTCCCAATCTGAAATTTTTTTGCCTCCGATCTGATCCGATTTTTTTATGATTAGTTTTGCCGATACCGATCCAATACTTTTTATTATTAAATTTTGATTTTATAATAAACATGAATTTCTGGTATATGGTTAACATCAAAATAACTCTTCCCAGCATTAAAATGAAATGCAACCAAAGCATTACCCAAAGGTTTTTATTATGTGTCATAACATTACTAACATTTATTTTGGTTTTTTTTGTTGTTTTTTAACAAACCTACACTAAGTCAGGTCATATAGAGAACCAAGTCCAATCCAATCCAGTATATTGTGCCTCTTATTAAAAAAAAAATTACTTTTAAAATAAGATTTTAAATATTAAAAAAATAAATAATCAAGCAATTAGGTAACTTAGATTTTACAAATAAAAAATCAGGTAAGAACTACAACTTTTATTTCAGCTTTCATTCAGCATTCACACTTACATTCAGCTTTGCTGCAACCTTGTAGTTCCAACGTGACATCATGACTCATAAATATACACACCACTAATCAATGTGTCAAATATCACGCACTGAGGGTTCAGGATTAGAGTTATGTGAACCGGAGATCTTGGTGTAAACTGACACACAATCAAATGGTGTTGAATAACCCGCAAAAAGTTGACAATGCATTCATATAACACATGAAATGTCATAAGAACTGGCATGACATACAACATGATTTCATGAGATCAGTCTCGTAGTTCTCATACTGTCATGTGATACTTTTGTAAGTGACGAATCAAATGTGTTGTATTAAAGTGAACCCTAACGCTCCCTCCTCACACAACTACCAGTTTACACATCTTACAAATTGTTGCTTGACTTTCGTTGCTTCCCAGATAAAAGTATTCCCACACAGCGGACAAGTTGCATGATATTTCATTTTTATTTAAGGCAACCGTTAAGTGGAATGACACTGAAAACTTGTGTGAAAACTGGATCGACCCAATCACATGACTAAATCTGATCCAATCTTCTAAAAAATACCAGATTGCTTTAATAATGACAAACAACCTTCTTTTGTGTTATTTATGTCTTATATTGTCTTTTACATCTTGTTACGGCTTTTACTTGGTTTTCATCTTATTAAATATTTTAGGTTATTTCATCTTGTGTCTTTTTTTGTCTTTGTCACTTCCATCTTTACATCATTTTGGTTTAATTTAGTTGTTGGTGTCATTATCATTATATCTTTTGCATTAACATCATTTTCATCTTGTGTCATTTATGTCATGTTCAACTTGTTACATTTTTTACATCATTTTCATCTTGTTGTATATTTTCTGTATATTTAACTTCTTGCAACTGTTACGTCATTTTTATCTCGTTTCATCTTTAATGTCGTTTTTTTATCCCATAGAATCTTTTACGTCATTTTCAACTTGTTTCATTTTTTACATAATTTTCAGCTTGTTGTATCTTTTTCATGATTTTCTTGTTACTTACACCATTTTTGTCAAGTTGCATCTTTTACACCATTTTTGTTTTTCCACCCTGTTTGTTCTTGCTGAATCATTTATGTCACATTCATGTCATGTCTTATATCTTTTACAAATATGACTACTAATAACAGTCTGGTTTCTTTATCTTTCAAACACGATCAAAAATCAGCCTTGAAACTTGACATTTGTCATGATAATATTTGATATTGACGTATCACGCAGGTCTAAGCTCAGAGATGAGCCACAGTAACAACACTTGATATGAAATCTTGGTTTCTGTTTGGAATCAGTCTCTGCTACAGAACAACCTCCTGAATCAGATGCTAAAACTGAAGGCATTAATCTATAATAGCAGAAGGTTGCACTGCAGAATACCGTTTTGAATATAAAGTAATCGGTTTGTATTGCCTGAGGTCCACTGTCCCTGATACAGAATCTGTATCTATTTGGCATCAGAGAGTGAAGCCCGTCAAATAAACTAAGGATATGAGACTGTGAGCAGGCCTTGATTCTTCTGCCAATGACATCATCATTGATCATTTATAATAAGGTTTAATGCAACAGAGCAGAAGGCCATCCTCTCCCAGCAGCGCTGAGCGAGGCTTCGGCTCTACACAATCCCACACAGACACACACAGACACACACAGACACACACACACACACAACCTCTCTGATACAAACTGAGTCTCCAGCTCTGTGTAGTTCTTTAGCAGATGTTCTCAGTAGAGCCCTCTGGCTATAAGCCTACTTTTGTTTATTTTATATACTCATCTTTACCTACTGATGTGGAAGACAACAGATTTCTGACTCCCTCTTGCAGCCCTGTGTCAAGATTTGCTTTGTCTTCCAGCTCTGACATCCTTTTTGACCATAACTCCTAGGGTGAATTTTAGGGGGTGAAACAAGGAGCCTGGATGCAAAATAAAAGAGTTTGATTTGGGTGAAGATCACAACCAGAGAGACTCTCTTTTTCTCTCCTTCACACTCTGAGTCTCTTGAGCTCTGGGCCCCTTGCGTTTTAACCTACAAGCCAGCCCTCCCAGTCTTATCAAAAATGCATTAGCCATGCTGCACTACGATAGTATGGAGCCTCACAGCCCTCTCATGGCTCCAGCACATCTTGCTGTAGGCAAGTTCATCCCCCACAAAAACCATTGCCTGGTGGAACAGATGCAAGTTATCTCTGCTTCTGCACTCCCACCCTAAACACAGCTGACCTGCAGTATCTGTACAAGTAGACAAACACACCAATGTATACATAGAAAACAGAAAATTAAAACAAATCATCATCCCTATTGTATCATTATTAGTATTATGTATTGTTTACCTTTATTTAACCAATAAGTCCCATTGAGATTAGAATAGTAGCCATGCCAAGTCAAAACTAAATAAAACACATACATGATACACAATTAATAAAACAGAATAATTATTCCATTATAATGGCCTCTTGAGAAAAACAATGACATTCCTCCTTCACTCTATTCTCCATGATACTTTTAGCTTTTTAAACCTTTAACTAAAAGGTTAGAAAATGTGCTGTCACTGAGTCCGTATGCAAATTTTTCCAGAGCACTTCTTTTTTCCACATCTTTCAAAATCTGGCTGTCATTTACAATTTACTGCATGTTACAATACTGCTAAAAGGGCTTCTTCTCCAGCTTCTATTACAGGCATGAGTGAAAATACCATAATGACCCAATAAAACCTATGAAGTGCAACGTCTCAGATTTCAGAAACTGCTGGAATCTTTCCAATTGCACAAACAGTGAAAGCGTTACAGCCATGCAAACTGCATGTGCACGGTGTGTCAGCGATGACACGTCAGGTTTTAAAGAGTTAATATCATTAACAGAGATGAACAGAGATAAACTAGAGTATTGGATATTGGAGTCCATGGGGCTTTTTCAGCTCTACAAATCAGCTTTCAAAGAAAACCACGAGTGTACTCTTCACTGAATATTATATACCCCCAGTAAAAACCAAAGAAAAAGAAGGAGTTTTTTTTTTTTTTGGGGGGGGGGCAGAGAGACAGAGACACACTGTCATTGTGAAGGATCTGGGTCACGTCAGGAAGAGGAAGGGCATTGCTGCTGACCATATAACACGCCACGCAGAAGATAAGAATACATCATATAGCCAGTACTATTGTCCGCGTTTCCACCTGGGTCTTAAATAAATAATCATCTGAATTTTTAAAGACTCATGAACATGTCAGAAATATAAGCAGAATCTAGCACATAACCTCTCACCTTTTCTCTTAATGTTTTTGATCAGATAAAAGCATGTTTTTGCTCGATATTAAATACAGGGTGTCCGAAAAAATTTATACACACTTTAAATAATTGTAAAGTAGGTGTTTATTAAACTTTACGTAATTTTCAAAATGTAATAGAATTTACAAACATCATTTTATTGCTTTGTCTCAAACTGACGTCCGTTCTGGTCCAGACACTGCTGACAACGCCAAGCAATGGAATCACACACGTCACCAAACAATTCCCTTGGTATTTGTGTGCGTTCACGTTCAATGGCTGCTGTGAATTCAGTGACTGTAGCA
>JAPQRP010000011.1:21416593-21433370 GCA_037367295.1 Apogon hyalosoma | reverse complement strand
TAATTAATCCTCTTGATGATAAGCCGCACCCCACTGTGATTCCTGGTGAATTAACACGGTGGTCGACCATAACATGCGGATTCTCAGGTCCCCAATAGGTGCAATTGTGGCGGTTAATTGAACCATTTAATTGAGTTATCAGCTGCTAAAGTATGTATACATTTTTTTGGGACACCCTGTACATAGATTTTTACTATATTATCGTATTTTTACAATATATAAGATCTAAGAATTTGGAGTACATACCGATATAAACGCTGAGGTGCTACTTATGAACACAAATGCAACAGAATTCACTTGTTTTTGTGTCAAAGCTGAATATTGGCCACTTTTCTTTTTTTTTTTGCTTATGTTGAAAGGTTGGATGATGGATGGGGTGGAAAAAAATGAATTAGGTGAATAAAACAATTGAAAGAATAACTGGAATGTAATATAAGCCGGACATCAGTATCAGCTGATACTTGCTGATATGGGCCAATTTTAATAGTCTTCTCACCAATGGCAGTAGAAGATATTTATCCGTCGTGTTGTATTGAAAGTTTCTGGATTTGTGCTCATTCAAAGATAATGTGATGACGGCCTGAAAGACTTTAAAATAGTGACTGTTTTTAGATTTATAATGAAGATTAAGACTGGATGAATAACAATAAACACAAAAGAAAATATTGTCTATAAAAATGTCATTTTAAATATTGTATCAGACAAGAATTTTCCAATTACTGCATCCCAGATAATAAGATGTGGTACAATAAGGTACAACCACATAATTTGCCTGTTTAAAATATTGCTTGTTTTCTCAATTAATTGCTAAAAATTTCCAAAAATGGTGCATGTGTTCCATAAATCTTCTTCTTCAGTTACAATTAGAGGATATTAGCTTTACAGTCTTACAGAAGGAAAGAAACATGAAAATATTTACCTTTAACAAGCTGGAATGATAGGATTTGGGCTTTTTTCTTAATAATTGATCTTCCAAATGTTTCAGGTTTAATTAATTTATTGTCATGTCTGAAACAAAATGCAGGATTTTAGCTTTTGTAACATACTGCATGATTCTCAAGACGTACAAAAATAAAATTTCAGGCAATAGACCTCGCTCTAAATTCAGTATTTTACTCTATAAATTGCACGTTACCATGTATACTATATGTATTATCTTCTAAAACAAGCGTGAAGACTCATTTTCAGAGTGTTTACAGGTCCATGTGGACTCACATTCACAGATGATTCTGTTTTTACACTGTACACACAACACCAAATCATCTGAATGTTTTGCGTGTATCACTGCTGTATTTCTTTTTTCCCAGTGTGTGAGCTTTAGTCGTAATGCTGCAGAGACACGTGACGGCGCTTCACGAGTGACTGGACTCCTCCACTCCATCACAACACTGACCTTTCACTCTTTGTGAACTGAGTGGATTCGCCAGTTTACTGTCTGCATCCTCATCCTCGTCCACTTGTGGGAGTAAATACACCCAAACATAGAAAAAAATAACAGACAGAACCAGGAGAGTAGGTAAGTAGAGTAGATCCTCTTTAGACCGGTAATTATTATTTCTATGTTCAGTTTTGTAACAGAAGTATAACTGAAAAAAATACCACTAGGATGTATTATAAGAAATACTGGCAACTTATAATGAAAAGTTACCCCGATGAATTATGGGACATAAAACAGAAGAAACAAGAAAATGATGTTAGCTCAAGGACGTTTTTCTAATCACGATTTACAGTCACTATAATGTGCTGAAAAAACACCAGATTTATCATCGAACAAACTGTAACTAAAATATCCATAATATGATAAGTAAATTTAACAGAATCCATTTCCAACAGCAAACAATAACTTATCAAATGTGATCATAAGCGTTGTTTTTCATGTTGTTTTTGTCATTCAGTCATGTTATCCCACCCAGAAAGGCCCTTCCTAATCACCAAAAGTGCATAATACGCACAGTGCAGTACCAATGTCAAAATGTTTTTCATACAGTTTGTTAACCTTAGATTTTTTTTTTATTTCATCAACTTGAGTCATAAAAAAAACAGGCTACCAAATACTCAATAACTGTCATATTTTTAACCCTATAAATGCCATGTTTGTAATGGAAACAAACCTTTTTTTTTATGCCAAAACACAAAAATATATTTTTTCAATATACTACATAAAAATTGGATTGCCTTTTTTTTTTTGCAGCCTGGCATATATCAATGATAAACAGCAAAATTGGTTAATATGCATTATTATTTTTGTGCTTGGTTAAATGTTAAATGCTAAAATGTGTCTATGTGCATTTTTTTCTCACTTTGGAAATGGGTGCTAGTGCGGACATTTTCTACTGTTTACAATGTGCTGATTTTTAGTGGTTGGGTCAGAATTTTTAAAATCGTGCAAAAATGAACAACTGTTGAATTCTGACCTAATATAAACCTCCAGTCGTTCATTAATTATCTGAACCTGCTTTATCCTCACCAGGATCATGGGGGTCGCTGGAGCCTATCCAACCTACTTATGGGCGAAGGCGGGGTACACCCTGGATGAGTCGCCAGTTCATCGCAGGGCTGACATAGAGACAAACAATCACTCTCACATTCACAACTACGTGCAATTTCGATTAACCAATTAACCTATCAGTGCATGTCTTTGGATGGTGGGAGGAAGCCAGAGTACCCGGAGAGAACATGCAAACTCCACACAGAAAGGTCCCACCCCCATCGACTGGTGTTGGAATCAAACCCAGGACCTTCTTGCTGTGATGCACAAGTGCTATCCACTGCACCACCATGTCATCCAATACAAACTAATACATACTGTGAAAAATAATATGACCTTTAATAGCATGAAGTGCAAAGTGTGCATAATATGCTCACCCGAATACTGGGAGGTTAAGTAATTAGTTCATCTGAATAAAAATGATATATTAATTCACATAATCACTAGTTGCAGTCCTTCCTACACTCCTGCTTTTATTCTCTTCCAACTGCCGAAGAGCTTTATTGTGCTAAAATGAGATGAAAAAAACTATTGTTTCAGCAAAAAAGGACAAATGGGAAAACATTAAATTAATGAAGCCCAAAGTGGACCCATTAAATGAATACAAGCTGTCTCACAATAACCTTTGTGACACCAGACGGGTTTAATAAGGCCAACAAAGTTCGCACTAAAGTCTCCTGCATGACAGAGCTGTCGACACTGAGCAGGTTTATGCCCAGAGTTCAGAATACTGCGATATGATCTGAAATATTTGTTATAAGGAACAGAGTAAGAAAAGACTAATCAGTCTGGGACATTATCAGCCCCAACAAGATGCTTTATGAACTATCAGCTGAAGTTCATGCCAATGCTGACTGATGGATAATATTAACCCATAAAGACCCAGGGCTAATTCTGCAGCAGTTCCCAAATGTATTTTTCTCTCTATTTAACCTATCTTAAGTGTTTTATCACCATTTATTATGATATTATTCTCTGTATTTTACATTTTTCACTATAAATTCTGTATTTTCCAATGTTTAATTTCCTATATGTAATTTAGATGCTTATGAAAACTCAGTACATTCAGAGCTGATTAAATTAAAACAGAGAAAACTGAAGAAAAAGTGACTTTTTCAGCAAAGATTTCAATAACTGAATGTAAAAAACAGCATCTCCATCCACTGTCATTGATCCAACTCCATGGATTTTACAAGTGAATCAATGTTGTAGAAGATGACGGTGTTTCCATGGTAACTACGGAGCCTCTAAACGCCCAAATGGATCATATCTGATGACCATGAAACGATGACAAACCGCATTTTACACCGATTCCTTACATGTATTGATTGGATTAGTGGATCAACAGGTATTAAACAGATCAGTAGATGCTTTTGATCACTGGTGGATGTTTGATCTTTATGGGTTAAGCTTCTAAACAGGAGTAAAAAAAAAAACAAAAAAAACCTTATAATAAATAGCTACTTAGGATTTAACTTTTCACCTATATTTTTTACAGTGAGTCTGATGACTTGGACGTTCAGTTCAGGACTTTTCCAGTTTCTTTTACATAATGACTTCTGAGTGTCAAACATTTCCATAAAGGGGCAGGAATTACACTGACAAACAAGTGGTTCCAGGCACAACAAACCCCACCCCACACACATACTGTAGCTTATTTTGGCATCGATGCAGCTGATGTCATCATGTCTATGCGTCTGCTGATGTCAGTATATCAATTGCCTCTATATATGTGCCAAGTTTGAGGTAAATTGAAACAAAATTGATGTTTTTATAGACATTTGAAATGTTGTCCACTATAAGTAAATGGGGGGAAAAAAGATGCAAAAAATGAATCAAAAGTTTGAACTTTGACCTGCTTTTCCCAAAATGTAATCACATCTATTCTGGGTCACTGACAATCTATAAACTCAATTTGGTATGAATTCAACCAATAGTTTTGCTGCTAAAGTGTTAACAACCAAACCAAAAACAATCCCCCTTGCCTCCCCTTCAGAGGGCGGGGTAATTAATCCAATCACATTTATTTCCTTGCTCCAAACTATGACAATTATAAAAAGACCAGTGTTGAATGTAATGACCCCCTCAGCCGCAGCTTTCCACCTGTACCCCCGTTGGTCCCTGCTCTCCTACCAGTTTAACTATCCCTTTAACCTTATCTGTGCTAGCTTCTCCTAAAAAATTTAGGTCAACACTGATGTCCAAATCTGTCACGTCAACCCCGATTTGACCTAGAAAATGAAGGTCAAGGTCGACAGGCAGAGAACTCCAAGAGCTTCTCTCATTGCAGCTAAATACGAAATATGAAAAAGATCGGATGATTTGGTGAAGAGTACTCGCGTTGACACTGGTGGACAGAAACACACAGATGGACGCCACAGGGCACAATAATACCCCTGTGTCCAAAGGCCGAGCGGTAACAATCCACTAATGCAGAGTGCAGTTTGAGAGAAAAGACGCAAAAACCATCATGGAAGAAACTCTGGAGGTTCAGAAATGACAGTGATTGTATTTCAATGCTGCCAGTTTGATCACATATTCTGATGGAAAACAAACCAAATCCAGCTTCAGTGACAAACCAGTGACAAGAATAAGATATTTTATGCTTTGGAAAACCATGAATATATGTACGCAAAACCAAAACTACGGTCCACATACATGTGTAGGAGGATTTTTAAAGGTGGAGCTGATGTGATTTACTGGCCAACATAAACCCTGACCCTCCCCCTCAAATATTTGGAAATATATCAGGGTTCCTACAGGTTTCAACAAGTTACATTTAAGACTTAAGACCTTTTAAAGACTACTAAGACTGAATTTAACCCTATAACACCAAATGTTTCTCATGTGAGTTTTGAAGCCCTCTACATGATCGGTGTGATATTTTTTTTTCTTGAAAAACCTGATGTATACAATTAGATACACGCAATACACAGATGATCCACCAGGGGGGAGGAATTTGTTCACCACAGGCCTTTCCAGTGACACTACAAGACCGTCATTGATGAGGAAGGAGGCAGAACTTTGCCAATTTTAAATAGGAATTATCAATTTGTTAGACATGTTTCTGTTATATTTGTTTTCGTTTGTTCAAAAATAATAATATTTGAGCACTGAGACCTGATGTATCAAATATGATACAGAACTGAAACTCATACATGGAAATTGATATTTGAAAACTTTTTTTTTTTTTTTGGGTTGTTCAGAAGGACCAATAAAGGCTCCAGTTTCAAAGAACTGGAATTTTCTGTTAACGATTTAATGGTTCAGGCTTTACAGGGTTAAAGCCCATTTTATTGCCTATTTCACAGCCATACTGGCAAAAATTTGAGACTCCTAGATTTTAGAAAAATGCATGTTTTTACTCCAACACCTTGATTCCGACTGCTCCAAGTCATTTCTCATCAGGAGACTCAACAGGTCTGCCACGTTATAGTCTTAGAATAACGTATTTCAACACTACGAACCTGTTCAATCAGCTGTTGAAGGGACAGCATCCAAACAATATGTTCTGTATTATTATTATTTTTTTTTTTTTAACTTTTCATGTTTACTGAAAGCTACCTCAAAAACCAAGTGCAGATTAGTTTTTATGTTCAAGAGTGCACTTAATCAGAGTGCTGTTGTTCACATTTTAGTATGTTTACATTCTTGGCACAAGTTGGCAAAATGGAACAAAGGAAATTATATATGTTCTAGAAGGTTCTTTGGGCTATTTTTTTTTTTTCTTTTAGGGCTAGGTTTTACATAGGGAAATTGTTTGGCTGCACTGTTCAGAAACTTGCAAATTAGTCCCAAAGATCAGTGTAAAGAAGAAATAGTGATTTTATTTTTTAAAAATCATGATAATAAATTGACCACTGTTACTTTCTTTGCAGTTTGGACATTTATGGCAACAGACCTATCATATCAAATTTAATACCTTTTAATGACTTTTTTTAAGGTATTAAATGCAGATTTGTAAATTTAAGACTTTTAAGACTTTTTAAGACCCTGCGGGGACCCTTTGTGTGTGCATGTTACGTGTGACTGACACTTTTTAACTTTATTGGAAAACGCCGAGTCCATTTTTTATATTTCTACAGCCTAATATCACAAATCTATGAGTCTTTCTGTACAATGTCTACTTAGTAGCTATATGCTGTTGAACTGAACTTTGAGGTAAATACTTAAATGAACCTCACTGAACATCAAACTTCACATCATTCATTAGTAAATGTGGAACTGAGCATCCGTCTGAGCCTTAATAAAATCTATACATGAGGAGTTTTAATCCTTTGTGCTAGACTTTTCCCTGAAGGTCAGTATTTCAGGTTGTTTAGTGTAATACTAACAGAAAAGGGTTTGGAAAGTTTTTATACTGATATAACCAAAAAGTCATCATCCATTTACATGCACACTACATGCTTTTTCTCACTGTCATACAGTTTTTTCCTCCATGAAACTGAAGCATTGAAGCCTCTTCAACCTGAGTTCAAGAGCAGAAAGTGCAGTTCTGCAGCCTGTGTCGCTGTAGTGTTTAATTAGTTATTTCAGATTCTACAAACTAACTGATCAAGGCAGCAGTTTTAAGAGGTAAAGTCGCTTCCTTCAAGTGAGTCCAGTGGTACAGAATAAAGATAAGTAAGTCTCAGTTCAGTTGGTAAATGAATAAGGTCTGAACACCCCTGATTAAAGATGGTGACACTTATTTTCTTTTCTTTTTTCTTTTTTACATCCAGGAATCCTAATAAAGGAATACTAATACAAAATGCTACATTCACAGTGAGCCTGTTTACATGCACACCAATACTCCAATCATCATCCGATTCATGGAATTACCAGATTATTCAAGTGATCATGTAAACAGTATAAGCTGATCTTTTTTAATCATATAACAGCAGTAATCAGAGGATGAGAAATCGGATTAACACACCTGGATTTCTCCCCAGTACTCTGTTTTCCTGCATGTATACAGGTTAATCTGATTTATTTTGTTCTTTTGTGTATGCGCATGTGTAAACACAATTAAAATCATAGAGAACATAAGTTACGTAGTCAAACGTGAGCAGAAGACAATAACAGGAATTTTAAGTCTACCATCACTATGTACGTATGTACTCCGAAAGAAATCCGATAATGGGTTTTTTCAATTTTATCGCATTTCTTAAAGGGGTCATATTTTGCTAAACACACTTTTATTAGCCTTGGTTCATTTATTTGTGTATTTGGACCCTAATAGTTCATACAGTTTGAATTTGAACCCTCCAGGCGCTGTAAAGCTATCTTTATATTCATTCCGGCAAAAATCGAGTGGATTTCTACCACCTGTTTTAATTCCTGCTTAATTTGCTATGTTTTATAACGTCACAATATTTATAAGGTCGAGACTTTCGACGAACATTATACTGTAAATGTTTGTCAGCAGCATTAGTTGTAGTCCATACTGAAAATATGTCCAAACTTCAAGCCGATTACCTAAAATATTCAGTTGTTGGTTGAACAACTGAAGCACAGCCAACAACCTGGAGGGGGTGGGGCATGAAGTGGTTCATTTGCATTTAAAGGGCCAGTGCTCAAAATGACCTTTCTGGTGTCATTAGTCAGAAATAGGGTTGAAGACGGACCTGTGGAGTTGAATTAATGAAGAATTCAGACCCGAGCAGAGCATTTACAGTTTATACAGACCAAAGGGAAATGTTTGAAAATGTATAATTCCATTTCAAAAGCAAAATTTCACTCCTTTAAGTGTATGTAAATGCATTAGATCTGATTATTACAATTATCCGACTGCTCCCAGTAATCAGACTTTTATGTTCCTGTAAACAGGGTCATTGTCTTTAATCCTTATCAAATCAAAAAACCTACATGAGTCAAGATGTGCATTCTGGTTATTTCTACTTATCGGCAAACAGCAAAAAAAAAAAAGCAGACTTTGAACAGTAAATTCTGTTTGGATTATACAATAGCACCATCTCTTCTTCCAAATGGGTTGTCAGAGCGAGGTTCAGTATTTCCTGTTCACCACCTACTGTATGATCATTTATTTATTACAGTTGAGTATCAGTGTTGCATTTCCTCTGAAACACCACGCTAATGACTTTTTGGATGATTCCAAAGTAAACTTTCTGATAGCGTTATATAATTGTTCGATGCCCGCAGGTCTGGAAGTCTGGAACAAGAATAAGACGACATAAAACAGTAATATCCATCCAGATATGAGCTGATTATCAAGTATTACCGGTGTTTTATCTGGTCGGACTGTTGATCCGTTCAGGCCTTTGAGCTACAAAGACAAGTGCAATGATGAAATGAGCTGAACAGACAGAGGCAGAGGAGAGTAAAAGCAGACCAGATCAGAACAGAACTCCTCTGTTCGCTGTCCTCAAACCCCTTCTACTTCAGCGCTGCCCATGCAGATATTAAATTGCCTCTCGGCTCAGTGTGATCCGAAGGAGGACAGACTGTTTTCAAGTCAGATATCACACTGCCTCTCCAGTCTCATCCACAGACAAGTGCCTCGCTTTAGCTTACAGGTCCAGCCCTTCTTATATTTAGCAAATCTATTTTACCAGACACAACTGGAGGGTATTGTCACATCGTCACGGAAACACCAACTGGAAAATCGTGCAAGGAATTTCCACGTTTCCTTGTGTCATTTCCCAGCAGTGCAGATATAAATACAACAAAGTCTAATTTACCAAACCATGATGTATGGATGTAAAGACAACAGCGGATAAATAATCAACTTTCTCTCTCTACAGTATCTCCCTCTGTCCTCTTTTTTTTTTTTTTCTGTCTCTCTCCCCCTCTTTCTGATCCAGCTGCTCATTTGGCAACGGAGCAAAGAAATAAATGAAGTGCTTCAGCGGAAGGAAGGCTTCACTGGGAGAGGGACTGTGGGTAAAAGGAGCGAAATGAGGATTTGGTGAGGGGTTTTAAAGACTGTTTATTTAAATGAGTGTCTTTTCTGGCTTAAAACATCAGTGGGATATTAGGCTGAAGGCCAGTGCCGTCCAATTATGCTTTCGCTGGCTGTCGTTTTTATCAACCTGTGTCCATAATGTTCGGTTTTTTACTCCCTTTGGTGAATAGTTGGAAATCCAGTGTTCAGATTAAAGGAAACACCATGTATCCTTCTCTGTAGTGGCTCTGATTTGGAAAAATAAAGCAAACAAACCCAATACACTGCAGTATTAAGATACAGAGGAAGATTAATGTATATACTTAAGGAAAGATAAATGGCGGCACATGAGGGCACTTCATTTATCTGCAAAACTCATAATGTTAAATTTGAGGATTTTCACCAGCTCGTGTTTATGAAATAAGAAACCCATGTGTTGTAAGTGTAGTACGATAAGAAGTGAAACAACCCTTTTACGTTGGCCTGTAAAAATACAACGTTGCAGCCAGGAGGCAGTTAGCTTAGCATGAAAACCAGACGCTGGCAGGAAACAGCAAGTCTGGCTCCGTCCAAGACGTCTATCAACACGAGTAACATGTTCACAGTTAAACCTAAAAAACCAAAGTGTAAAATCACGTTTGGCTTTTCTACAGTGTTATGCTGGGGCTTTTTTTTTCTGTCCTCTCCTTCCTGAAATCTGTTCAACAATGAGCCTCCTCCTTTAGGAAAAATGAATTCTCCAACACAACAGAACACACACCAGTAGTTGCTACCAATAGAGTCACTTCACTGACTGTGTCGCGCTGTCAATCACGTATTGTTTGCACACAACACACACTTCTGAGAGCAGTTTCTTAAGGCAAGGAAAGTGACAACACACAACACATTCTGACATGTCACAGTAGGAAAACCACAGGGGGAATTAATGAAATGAACGATGGCTGAATTAGCTGCTTCTTTATCAGGTGACTGGTGTCGTGCAGACACTTGAACGCAACACAGTCATGGTTGTGGTTGAAGTAACACCTGTGCTTTTCTAATTAGGACAAGGAGAAATGTCAGCTGATTGTCAGTACGGGTGCACGGGAAGTCACATTAATGCATTAAAAGTCTGGAAAACGTATGAGTCATTGATGAGTCATTTTGGAGCGTGAATGCGATTTGACCGATTTTCCTTTAACCCATAAAGACCCAAATATACACCAGTGACCAAAAGCATCTACTGATCTAAAATGTTTAATAACTTTACAGCCACTGTTCATATTAATACATGCAAATGATTCAGGCAAAATGCAGTTTGTCGTCTTTTCATGGTCATCAGATATGACCCATTTGGACGTTCAGAGGCTCTGTAGTGAACGTGGAAACGCCGTCATCTTCTACAACATTGATTCACCAGTAAAACCCATGGAGTCGCATCATTGACAGTAGATGGAGAGACTTGGTTTATGTCCAGTTAATGATAGATTTTACTGAAAAAGTGACTTTTTCCTCAAGTTTTCTCTGTTTTTGGTATGATAACCGCCAAATGTAATCTCAACATGATGATTAAATACATATAGGAAAATACCTGATTTCCACACAGAAAAAATGCAAAATAGAGAGGATAATATTACAATAAATGGTGATAAATCACTTAAGAAAGGTTAAATAGAGAGAAAATTTTATTTGGGAGCTGCCAAAAAAGTAGTCTTTATGGGTTAATATAAAGCTGACTTAAACATACTAAACATGGCAAACTCATACACTACTGTACAGTTTTGTGGTTCCATTAAGGTAAAAGACAAAGATATTCTGGATTAACAAATCTAATGATAAGAGTCTATTTCTCACTGTGGGATATAGCACAAATATTGACTGACTCATTTATTTTATGCTTTTGCGTTTGGGTGCAGGGGTGTCAAACATGGGGCCCGTGGGCCAAAATCGGGCCGCCAAAGGGTCCAATCCGGCCCGCAGGATGAATTTGTGAAGTGTAAAAATTACTCTGAAGATATCAACTTGTTTTAGTTCAGGGGCCATATACAGACCAATAGTGATCTCATGTAAAATAATAGTAGAATAAACTATAAATAATGACAACTACAAATTTTCTTCTTGGTTTGATGTGAAAAAAATAACATTACACCATGAAAATCTTTACATTTACAAACTATCCTCATACAATAAAATGTGAAAAAGCTGAACAAATATGAACAACCTAAAATGTTAAGAAAACTAAGTGCAATTTTAACAATATAATGCCTGTTACTAAATGTTTTGTGCATTTATCTGTAAGTTGTATATTAATATTGTTGAAATTGGTCTTACTTTAGTTCCAAATTCCAACCTCCAAAATGTCAACATCGTTATGCCTGTTACCAAATGTTTGTGTAAAATTTTGTGTAATGCACTCGTACGAATGACAACTTGAGAGGTGTAATATTGTTAAAATTGCACTTACTTTTCTTACGAAATTTCAGTCTTTTTCAGGTTATTCAGATCTTTTTTGTGAAAGGATGGTTTGTAAATGGAAATATTTTCATAATTTAATGCTTTTTATCGCTCTCAAACATGAAGAAAAACTTGGAGTCGTCATTATTTCTAGGTTATTATGCTATTATTTTACTGCTCCGGTCCACTTGAGATCAAACTGGGCTGAATTTGGCCTCTAAAAAAAAGTAAGTCTGGCATCCATGTTCTAGAGGGCCACGAGGATGCTGAAGCCTATCTCAGCTACCATCAGGTGAAGGCAGGGTACAACAATAAGTACATTTTCTTGCAAATTTATGTCATTCATCTTCTTTTTTTTCCATCTGATAAAATAGAACAGTACAGTATAGAACAGAACAGAGAACAATTGAACAGAACTCATTTATGGCTGCTCTGTCTGTGGGATCTATGGCGGTAAAACCGAGGACACAGATGTAAAACTTACACCACCGACCTTACGTGACTAAACTTAATGAAAGACTGAATCATGTTAATCCACAGCGACCTACGGGGAACCTGCTTATTATTTATTTGTGTAAATAACAACAAACTGTGACCTACAGGAGCATGTAGGTGTGTTCACAGTTGTCCCTTTCTGCCTTGTGGATGAAAATTGGTCTTTTCTAAACAACTCCACTAAGATACTATATTACGTAGCATCTATCTATCTATCTATCTATCTATCTATCTATCTATCTATCTATCTATCTATCTATCTATCTATCTATCTATCTAATTTAGAGGAAATGTGTTTTAACTATATACAGGGTCTAAATTTAGGCAACACTTAATCAAATAAGCTTTATCACGGTTTGTCTGACAGAATATAAGCAAAAAAAAAAAAAAAAACAACATCTGAGATAACACTGTTTAATACTGTGACGATGATAGACCAGGCACCTCAAACCTTTTTTCCCCTGACCCTGACAGATACTTTAACAAAATGAAAGTGGGAACTCACAACTCATATTAATAGTAGTAGCTATATTTCACATATAGCTGATCACAAACTACATGGATGAGCCTCTTTTGGGTGAATAACATCCAATAATCACATTTTGGATCACGGCATCCAGACCACTACCAATCACAAAGCAAAGTGGGAAGATGCTGCGAATTGAAAGTGACGCTCAATGTTAGATCTTTAGATTGACATATTCGTACTGCAGAGGAGACACTTGTCATTCACATACAGAAGAAAAACTCCATTATACTATCCCTCATTGCTCAAAAGAATATTCAGTATTAACTGCTGATAACTGCTTTTTGGGCTTGTTCTTTGCCACTGCAATTTCTGAGGTGTGTGTCACTTAAAGCCAAGGTGCTTTATAGTTTGTTTAATGTCACTAAGCCAACATCGATAACTGTCTTTCAGCATATTGTGATTGAAGTGGTCTGAGATGACTCGCCAATTCTGGATCTACTCCCTCTCTGTGTTTTCAGGCTTTAGAAAATCAACTCCTCCATGCAGTTTCTGCCTAATCACAGGTTTTTTCCAATAGGTAGGGAAGCTGAACTACCAGGTGTCATCAGGATAAATATATAATTATGATCAGACTCTGTCAAATGTGACCTGGATACAATTCCACTGCTGTATTCCATGTCTCTACACTAAGGGCCGGATCTACTTAAGATCTGCGTGTATTAGAACGTGTGCAAACTCACTGCACACACAAAAAAACTTACAAACTGATTTACTAATAGTCCGCACCAAGAGTTGTGTCTTTCAAAGGCGCAAAATAGCGCAACTGCATCCAGGTAAGTACTTTAGCCACAATGAATATGCAATATGGGGCGTTGATACACAATTGTGCATGTGGTGGGAGGACAAAATGTAAATATATTAATTTAGCACACACAAAGTGATGTATCAAACCCGAAAGTAATTTTGCTCATAGAAACTGTGTCTATATTTAACATGTCTCAAAGAGAGGTGCAAACAGTTTGTGTAATCGCGCACACATGGAAGTGGTTATTGTCACAAGGAGACATCGAAACAAAACAAGACACAGAGAATGCATTTTACACCCTTGTGTGAACATTTTTGGAATGACGGAAGGAAAAAATAACCGAGACGTATGCGCACCCCCCACACACACACACACACTCACACACACACTTTACAAGACTCTTTTCCACTCCTGATGATTGTGATTAAAAATACGCACCAACATTAGGCTATAGTGTGACAAAATTATGTGTGTCTGACAGTCATTCAATCCAACAACCCCCACAGCCCCCCACTTCTAAAATGCAAAATAAATGAATGAATGAGTCATGCGATACCTTCTATGACAAAAGTCCTCCAACATGACATTTCTGTGCATCTGGATCATTCAGCGCACTGATACCATTAGTGCTGGTGGATCCTAGAGCAGTTTAGTACACACAAAATCCTCATTTAAATAGGGTAGTCTCTAATACTTTGCACCTGTTGACATTTGTGCAAGCAATTTTAGCAAATCATCCGCAAACCGCGGTTCAACCCCACACACAAAATTCTAGATTGCGCATACAAATTAGTACACGCAAATTGGGATCTTAGTAGATCCAGCCCTAAGGCTGCACATGGGCTACGTCGTGCATGCCAAATGTAATTCTAAAAGTGTGTGTGTGTGTGTGGGGGGGGGGGGTTGGTAAAACCTCTCTCTCTCTCTTAAATTTCCTTCTGTACGCACAAGCCGTACAGACGTACGGCTGCAGGCGCCAATACCCCCCGGTTGAGAACCTCTTTTCTAAATCAACAATATCAGTATCAGGTATTGACCAATCCGCAAGGCCTCAGCATTGATATCGGCATCCGAACTAAAAAAGTTGAATCGGTGCATCCCTCCTCTACACACAGGATTAGAGAAGTGGCCTCACTTCTCCATAACAGCATTAACTGACATGAGATCATCTGCATTTATATTTAGTATTTTGATTCCAACTGAGAGGAAAAAGCTGCATAGGGATGATGTGTACTTTCAGATTCTGGATTCTGATTTTAGCTTTAATGTCACAATGTAAACAGTCTTGATAGCTGCATACTTGTTTAACTGACAGCTGACTGGAAGGTCATCACTGTAAGGAGAGCAGGATGATGCATTAACAGGGTTACCAAGTGACTTTTGTGTTATAAAATCCACATATTCTTGCATAGTTGCGACCATCAATTAATACGAGAGTCGCTGTCTGTCTAAATGGTGTCAATTCAATGCATGTGATAAGTCAAATAGTGACATACTGATCACGACTGTATAAATCCTCTTTCTAACTAGTCACTGTCTTCTGCTTTGCCTCTATATCACATGTTCATGTTATGATAATGATGAAAATACATTTCTCAGTCAGCGCTAATTACATCAGCTTTCCTCAAGACTCACCCTGTGACGTTCACAATACCCTGATTAACCACAGACACCACCCTGCCACACGAAATGGAACAACCTGATGCCATTATATCAGACCACTACATGTAATCAGTCTAATTCCATCCCTTGAGAACCCCTTTGGCCAAAAGACAATACAGACGCTGCTCATATATTGGATTACTATTCAGCTCTCAACATGCAGATAACTCATAAAAATGTTTCGTGCAGTAGAGCATCAGTAGGAAACCCTCTTGACCAGAGCCCACATAGGAGTCAGAGAACTTAGTGTGAGCTCAGAAAGGAGTACTTCCAGTCCAGTTGCGACTATATCCTCTATAGAAGCAGCCCTAAAGAGATGGTGTGTCATAAATGAGCGAGACGTCAGATTGGATTATGGTCTAGGTACAGAGCTTCTGTGTAAATGCCTGGTTAGGTTAAGCATCATGATGAAGCCTCCCTCATCTTCCTCCCCCTCCTCCTCCTGCTCCTCATCCTCCTCCTTTTCTCTCTCATTTCCCCAGTGTAACACAAGCTACTCTCTTTCCTCTTAGTGTGCTCTTCCCAGACCAGACTACTGACTTTGCATGTTTCTTCAAAAACAAAATGGGAGAAATAAGCCCATCAGTGCAGTTAAAAGTGAATTTCCAGTGCTTTAAAGAGAGTCAACACTAAACCCCAGTGCAGCAGTGTGTAAAAGATGCTTCATTTAGAACAACAGTGCAGGAAGGCTGAAGCAGTGAAGCCTAGTATGGCGGGTGGAAAGATGCTGCTAGTTGGTGGAAATGTGCATGATAACAAAAGAGGTGTAGAGGGCAGCACATGCGATCTGATTCTCACAATGGTTCAAGCACAATATAACGCAGGGGGCTGGAGAATGGCAGGACATTTACAGTACAGGAGCGGATGGGCAACAAAGGAAAAGTGTGGATGTGATGCTGAATGAGAGGATACAGAGATCAGAGCACATACCTTAATGTTGTCAGGCGAACACTTCTATCTGTGCATCTTCTTTTCGCTGGAGCACCGCTGTATTTATTCACATCAGCCAATAAAAAAAAAAAAAATAAAAAAAATACAGATACACACCGGAGTGTAAAATGCCCCCAGTGAGAATTTCCTTGCAAAAAAAAAAAAAAGTAAATAAATAAATAAATACTGAAACAAATAAAAAACAACAAAAGCACCAGAGGCTCAGCCCAGCTCGCTCTGCTAAAGGATAACTATATTCTTTTCGCTCCTACAGACAGGCTATTATGTCTGCTCTTCATCGTTGGGGAAAAGCCTCATGTTTGTTAGCATTACGCTCGCCCAACGGCTAACGTAACGCGAGATAATGTTTTGTGAGTGCAAAGATGCTCTCCTCGTGATTTTCCGTCATCCCGTTATGTTTTGGTGAGGAGAATAGGGAATCAAAGAGAAAAGGATGCTGTCAGGATGTGGCAGCGAGCAGGTCCCCTCGCTCTCGCTGCCTACGGAAGCCCGGATGGTTCACAATCGCTTTTTTTTTTTTTTTTTTTTTGTTAATTTAAGATTTTTTTTGCTTAATTAAAGCAAAAAAAAAAATATGACAGTGTAACAAGT
>JAPQRP010000011.1:21396130-21410761 GCA_037367295.1 Apogon hyalosoma | reverse complement strand
TAATGCGCCTTATAATCTGGTGCGCCTTATGTATGAAAATAGACCCGTTCATTGATATTGCGCCTTATAATCCGGTGCACCTTACAGTCCGAAAAATACGGTAATATATAGCTTTGCAGCACCTGGAGGGTTCAAATTCAAATTTTATGAACTATTAGGGTCCAAATACACAAATAAATGAACTAAAGACTAAAACAAGTGGGTTTAGATAAATATGAGCCCTTTAACCCTTTCATGCATGAATTATAAGAACCTTAGTCAAGATTTTTTTCCTGAGTGGTTTTATTTCTGTTTAAGCCTGAAAAAAACAATGCGATTGCATTTTTTTAACAAACCTATTTCTCATGAAGTTACAAAAATGTCCACTCAGCTGGACCCCATGTGTTTAATTTATGAAGTAAAGAAACATGTATTTAAAACACAATATCTGGAAGTGATAAACTGTGTGAAAACTATGAAATAAAAACATTTTTAATGGGATGTTTTCTCTCATTTTGTCATACTCTAATACTAGTTATTACTCACTTCATGGAGATAATATGCAAAAACAAAAAAAAACACTCAAACATATTACTGCAGATCAGGTTTATCAAGAGCAGCAAAGTTACAGTAATGATATGAATTGCAGTGTATGGGATGGTGCATAAGCGTCCACTGTGTTGGCTGATATGCAACTAAAACAACAAATCCCATGAATATATAAGAGAACAGCTGTAGAATAACTGTCCACTGTAGTGACCACTATACATGAAAGAGTTAACTGTATTTTAATGCATTACTTACTATCATGTTTTTTAGATATATGCATCCGTTTGACATCAAATCAAATGTTCCTACATGTAAAAGCATGGGTGGGAATGGAAACCCAGTGCTAAACAGACCCTGAGGCTAAATAATCAAACCCCCGTGTATTGTAAAGCTCAGGTATTATTGGCTTTTCTAACAGAACTGAAGAAAATAAGCAAATAGATTTACTATTACCATCAGAACAAAACCAGAGTCTAGAACAGTGGGCAGTTCAAAACAATGCTGTTACACTTGACTAACAAAGAATATTAATTATATCAACAATGTATGTGAAAATAAAGCAATTAGTTCTGAGCCATAGCCCTCATCTAACAAAAATAACTAATAAGAACACAGTAACAGATCAATAAGAGCTGTAGCACTGTTAAAATCATAATGATGTCCGTCACTAGGTATTAATACAGTAACATGAACTCAACACTAATAGTTTCATTACTGTTTGCAACAACTTTGAATTACACACCATCTACCCAGCATTCTGTCACTGGAAACCCTGTGTATGAACAAGGCTCAGAGCTGAGTGTAAACAGGCCTGAGGTTGTGTGCTGAAAATATGCAATTAAAAGAAAAATATTTTGCAGGTATATTCTTAATGTGCTGTATTCATATCTAAAAAACGCCCCTGAAACCTGAATAATACTGAATATCCCACAATGTCTAATAAAATGCTACATTCTGAATAATTCAGCTTAATGGAAGTCTCATAACTTTTATAATATTTATGAATTTATTAGGTGGAGGCTTTAAAACAAGCCAGTTAAGGCTTTCTGTCTCTTCCTGCACCTTCACTGTTTTATTATGATTTTGATCAATGTTATGTACGTGCAAAATCAATAAAGAAGAATAAAGAAATAATTAAACTCCAAAAAAATGTGGTTAAGATTCAAAACAATAGCAGAATAATAACGTGGATGTAAGTGTTGTCACTGAACCATGTAGCCAGATTCAACCCTTATAATTTCACTAAACACTGTTAGAATCACTTTACTTTTAGCCCTTTCCTGCTTCTAAAACCCTCCCTGAGTGCTGAACTTTCTGAGCTGTTCTGTAAATACCAGGTCCTGTTTTATGTTTTTAATGTTTTTCACTTTTCTTCATCAGTCAGTTTTGTGTCTGCCACTTACCAGCTTGGTAGTTCCTTGCCCCGATGGTCTCAGGGGTTGTTCCACTGAAGTTCTACAGGATGAAAGACATTATTTTTAGAACCATCAACCATCCACGCGTCGCTGTCTAAATCACATATTCCTTCTGTCCCAAGTGACTCAAGTTTCAAAGTGCTGTTCCCTGTACCCTTTTTACTTCTGAACTTCCTTTTACCTGCTTCAACAACAAAGATACACCAGAAAAACTGTATTTTTTTAATCCCTGTAACACATCAGTAAAAAAGCTTACCTCAGCCATATTGCTAATGACAATCGCCATAATGATTCCATAAATTGCTACAGCTTCACAGAAGATGATGCTGAAGGCAAACATAAAAAAACAGAAGAATAGAGTGAGAGGAGATACAGCTTTGAATGGATAGCCTGTGCCACTTTGTTACTACACAGTGATGCTATGAACATTTAAGTATTCAAAGGTGCTCGTTTCATCACAGTATTAATAGACTGTATCAGGACTCTGACAGAGCTGGATAGGCTTTGATCATGAATAAACCTACCTGACCAAATTCTTGGTTTTGATTCGTGGTGCCTTGACACCACCACCAATGATGCTTGAGCCTGTGATGTAGATCCCCCTGAAAAACATTAATTACAACCGTTACATCATCTTTACATCTACAGCGAATGATCGGCTGTAGAGATTCAACTTTCCACCATTTCAAGTTGCACCACGGTATCGGAAAAAAATCAAATCATGCTTAAGGTTTGATTTATTTGTTCAAGAGAGTTTACTTTTTCCAGACCTCCTGCTCATTTTTTTTCCACCTTTCTGAGATGCAAAACACACTAAATGACATCTATTTTCAAAAAGGAAGCTTTTTACTTACTTCTGTTAAAATGTGATCAAAGTATCAGCCATAGTAACACATCTACTCAACCATTTTACTTCCATTCTTTTAGATGTCACTAATACTAACAATATTAAGTGTGTAATACTGTATACCATGAACATGTGATGTTTTCAGAAGTTGTTATGATACCATGAAAATCTCAGACCACTGGAGCCCTACCAAATATATTAAAGGGGAAAAGAAAACTAAGATGACACTGGTCTACAAGTAAAATACCTACAGAATAAAAGGAGTGAAACTTCACCAAGTCTGAGTTACTAATAAAGACAACTTAAGTTAAAAATGCTGATTAGCTGTAGTTTCCATGATAGAGTTTTTCATCAACATGTGAAATTCTCAATTAATCAATCAAATCAAGTTTATTGTCATTTTGACACTAGACAAAATGAAAGTGTGTTTCCTGAGAATTAATGAGAGAATGGGTTTTACTCAAAAGGAATGTCTGTCTCAGAGCAACCAGATCTACTTCCAAACAGTTGGCAAGTTACAATAAATTCACTATTCAGGTTCTTTCTAGTGGAAGATTTATAAATCTATTCCATAAATGTACATAAACCAATATATGTGTAACAAAACTTTTTCATATACATTGACTACATCAGCTAACCAGCACTTTTGTCACTTGTTCATTCAATTCATCTTATTAACGTATGTACGATTTAGCACACTTAATCTCAGAGGCAGATAATTTCTAAAATATTGTACACCAGTGTTATTAACTCTTCTATTTCTTCTCTTGAAAGGTGTAAGCTACATCTTGTGCTACCACAACTTATATATTTTGACCCAC
This sequence comes from Apogon hyalosoma, assembly GCA_037367295.1. Classification (NCBI taxonomy): domain Eukaryota; kingdom Metazoa; phylum Chordata; class Actinopteri; order Kurtiformes; family Apogonidae; genus Apogon; species Apogon hyalosoma. Next base: position 21,407,150 of record JAPQRP010000011.1, on the reverse strand, counting down.
ACACACACCCCACATTATTGATAAGCTGTGTTCTCCCTGTAACATAAAAATACACTAGAGCGATACTGCATTGGTTTCCAGTTCCACATTTAAGCCTTTTGTGTGTTTATGGAAAGAGGAAATTAGTTCCTAGAGCCCAGTCATGTGTACGTTTAGGTCACAGTCCTCGTCTAAAGACTCACCAGGCTGCCCCAACCACAGACAGGGATATGGCCAGGCCAATGCCAAGGTTGGCCCACATGAAAGGAGAAGTCTCTGTCAGAAACCTGTGGACAAAGAGTTACAACTGATGAAGCACTGCAGAGAAAATACTAAATGAAGTAATGTGCACAGCATTATGATCATTATATGCCATGTATTACATCCGTTTTTTTTTTTGTTTTTTTTTTATGTTTACCCACAATGCTTTGCAGTTCACAATGTCCCGAAGAAGCATTCCTCTTTCTTATAATTTTGTATTGAGCTTATGTGATCTCATGGTACGCATTTTTCATGGTGCAAGGAAAAACAAAATCTAAAAATGCAGCTCTCTATTATACATTGAGAACAACAGTTAAGTCACACTAAAACACGCAGTCATGTCAGTACTGCATAACAAAGAATTTTTCATTAAGAGACAGGCTGGCATAAAAATATTGGCACAAAAGCTGCCTTAACTTCAGTACTTGCACTACTTTCAGTGTAATAAAAACACATGAAATTGACTTTTGATCTGACTTGTCACATGAAAAATTTGTTTTACCCTATCACATAAAATAACATAAAAAAAACTCTGAATCTGCCACAAAAAACTACTATAAGATAGTGCTTAACATCAGGGTGGCCCTACATCAGGCTGACTGAAAATAAAACAAAAGCATTTATGGTGTAACACTGTGGCAGTAGTATTGCAGTTGTGCAATTCAGGGAAAGTCTTTTGTGATGGGTTTACAGTTATGGTGATATAGTACTCTGCAACTCTAAAACAGCCCTAGATTTCAACATGTAAATAACTGACTGACTGACAGACAGATTGACTGACAGACAGATGGACGTACTTTTTTGATCCCAAACTGGGAAATTACAGATTATAGGTAGCACTGTGCCATGGGTACTTACCATGCCACATCAAATCGGAATCCAAGGTCAAAAATTGTATAGCAAATACCTACAGGAAGAAAAACATTACTTAGATCAGAGCTGTCGGTACTGAACGATATGTGTTTATCAATCAGACTGGATAAGAGGACAAGACACATACACTTGTGAACTTTTCATTAAATCAAATTTTCTGCAGATACTTTGTATATTTTTCTTCTGCTCAATTAAAGAACAACAATAAACACAAAGATGATGCATGTCTGATTAAGCCTGTTTGAGGTTTTTCATCCAAGGGTTGGAAGAGAGAAAAGAATGACACAATTCACCTGAAACCTAATGATTTTTGTTGTCAGAGAATTCAGAAATCCCCTAAACCAGCTTCCTTGTACAATCTTTAGTCTTTATATTGTTATTTGCTAAACAATCTGATTTTGATCATGTTTAAAGTAAGGGTAAGTAGATCTAAAAGTGATGAAGTACAGTATTTAAAAAAATCAATAATTGCTCAAACACGCTTTCCAAACACGTATCAAATTTGGTTTATCCTGCCTGCAGTGCATGAAACAGTAAGTACATAAAATCTGAATATGAAATGAGGTAACATTAGTGCGATAAAGACAGGGGGAGAAGTTGCAGATGATGTGTGATAGCTCACTCTCATGTGAGAAGTGCTAGTGTAGTTCCTGTTGTGAAGGTATCGATTCTATTCTGCAGGCTAACACTAAAGGGACTAACATCAACTTCACAATTGTAAACACTATACCATTTAAATATATTCAATGCAAATAATATATCACACCCCCAACACTTAAGTCTGCTAAGGACCAACGTTATTCACAAGCCATTAACATTACTCAACTGTCTGCAAACGGTTAGCTAGATGCTATATGACGTTAGCTTGATGCTAACCAGGGGCTAATTGGGCTCGAATATAGCACGATTTACTTATCTTATACGATACTCTTCAAGAAACAGACCGAAAGAGGGACTATGAAATGGTTAATTGTCATGTTCTAGAATATCATCGGCTCCTAAAAACGAATTGATTGACTAACATTAGCTTACAACAAGACGGAAACTAGCTTCTAGCTATCGTACCAACAATTAGCCAGATCCCGAGTATAACTGTCAAATTCACAAGTAGCAGAAGCAAGCCGGCTACACACCGTCACTAATGCACAAGTCTGTATAGATACAGAGCATTTCATTCATAAACACCCATATTTTTGGCTGCTTTTGAGGTGAAGTATAATCTTACCGACGATTAGTATGGTACTCCAGAAGGCCAAAGTGACCCCCGTGTAAAGAATGGCGTGTCCGTTCATCATCCACTCTAGTAGCATCTATAAGGCGGTATTCCTGCTAGATGAGCAAGGTAGCTTTGGCTCAAATCTAAAATTTGATGCCTGTAGGGTTACGGAAAGGGAATATTATGGTTTTCTCTGTCGGTCGATGGAAGAGGGAAGCCTGAAGAGCATCAAAAGGAGAAGCTGCGTGATGTCAGCTGATCCAGCTCGACTAGCATGTGACCTGGAGCTGAGAGGCTGCGTCCGGTTCCAGCTGCTCCTCCTCTTCTCCTCATCAGACGGCTACAAAAACAACACCGAGTTAGCATATAGGATAATTTAGTTTATCTAATGCAACAAAAAGAACAAAAAGGAGAAATATGCTTAATGTATGACCGTTAACTAAAGAATAGAGAGCACTGCTAAGGCCTTGAAATAAATAAATAAATAAATCAAGTAACGGAATGCGGCCAGTCAGGATTGGTTTTCCCCTGCAGTTCACATAATATACGCTAGATGTCACTCTTGCACTTGTGTAGAATTTAATATAGGCTGACACCTGACCATTGACATCAATGAATGTGAGATTAATCTGCATCATTATGGACCTGTTATGACTTGTTTATCACACCATACGTCTGCAAGTCCCAGACTACAAATCTGCAGCCTCTGACAACCATGTGCTCGATAGATGTCAGTAACAGCTGAGATAATTTCCCAGGAGTGGTCCTCTCTCCTCTTTACATTATCCATCTGTGGAATTTTACTGGGCTAGTCAATAGAACTGAAAAATGCCTGTTTTTTTTTTTTTATTATTTGAAAAATGAGTCCCTGAAGCATGTCTTATTTGCAAAATCAGTATCTGTATTGCTGACTCAACTAATTCTATCACAACAAATATGGAGAGAGATATGTCTCATATTATCTGTAAATGCACACACCAATATTCACAAATGCACATTGGTGTTTGCAAAAAAAATTCATGATTTATTCAAATGGTTAGAAACTTGCAAATGAAATGATACCAGTTTGTAAAAATATGTCACGTTTTGCATGTGTATATGTCTTGAAATTTCTTTTGTAATTGAAGTTCTGTGTGTGAAGTGTCAAATTTGCATTTGCAAGCGCCCTTTCATTCCTGCATTCCCACCTTTGCAGTGGACTGTTTTCATCAGTCATATTGACTTATTTCTCTTCCAACACTCACCGCCCTAGGTCCCCACACACTTTTCCTCTGTGGAACCAGAAGTCGACCAATCAGTTGTCCAGCGTACATTTTGATAGTCATTTTTTATTTTGATCAAACAAAATCCATTGTTCTGTTTGTGAGTTAAAAAGACAAAATAAAACTCAGGTGTGTGTGTGTGTGTGTGTGTGTGTGTGTGTGTGTGTGTGTGTGTGTGTGTGGGTGTGTGTGTCTTTACTGCATTTATGTTATGTATGTACGTGCTAAAAACATGGAATATGTTATGACTGAACACTACGTCCAGGCAACCCATGACTCTCCTGTATCTCTAATGTTCTGGTGTATTGAAGTTTCATCTTTTCTACATGTTGAGTTACATTTATATGGATTGAATACACATATGAATAAATAAATAAATACCACAGGGAAGCCTTTTGATTCAAATGAAGACCTGAATGTGTCATGTTACCTTTAATCAAATCACATGTAAAGAAATCTTTTACATCTGGATTAATTTGGACTTTTGATTTTTGACTAATTAGTGCAACAATTATTCACAAAATAGAATTATGGTTCAATCAGTAATACTAATCAAAATATATTGAGCCATGAATCTACCTTTAAATCTGCACCATGGGTGTATAAATTATGCTATGATGGTACATCAGCAGTGGCTTTCTGATGTGCAGCTGAGCCCAAAGGACATGTTCTGGTCTATGTGTTTGGTTCACTTTGGATTTATTTTATAAATAGGTGTGTCTGACTCTGTAAAATGCATAATTATGTCTATAAAATCCATTTGGACCATGTTCAGTGATGCGTGCGTGACTCAGTTGCTGAAGTAAAACTGTAATATCCATCATCTCCAAATGGATCCTTTTATTCTGATAATGTCTGTAATACCAAGTCCGGAACTCTGTTGGATTGATAGGGACATGATTTATTCAACTAGAAAGGAGTTCCATTAAAGCAACAAATACTTATGATCAGAAGAACAACAAACAGTAAATCAGACATGTTTAGGTGATCAGTTGGATGTTCCATTCACTTCTGCATGAAATGGATCATCTTTAAACCTTCTTAGTTTGCCTTCAGATTGAACATCTTGCCCTCCTCGTAGATTCTACAACTGATATATTTGATGTATAAATATAGTATGTTTGACATATTTCAAGCATTAGAATCTACAAGGTGGGCAAGAATGTTCTTTTAGATTTTAAAAGTCAAACTTAGTGATTTTGCTGTATTTTCCAACATGATATTCAATTGAGTTCAGGTCAAAGGTCATGTTTGGTCATTCTGTGGAGCTGGATATGTATTAAAGGCATTATTTCAGTATTATACGCATGAATGATATAGAAGTGGATCAAATTGCATCAGAGCTTTAATGTGATTTTCAGGAAATATTGCTGGTGCAAATGAGGGTGAGTACAGCTGCTGCTGTAGCTGGAGGTTTAGATAGTTGGAGAAGATCAATACATGGCATCAGATGGATTCTTCTATAAATCAAACATTCAACTATTTCTGAGTAAGTCTATGACAGTGGGACAGGTGGGCACAGAAAGGACACAGCCTTTGGTGCTTTGTGGGTCACTCTGAGCTGAATGTTCAGCTTGTTTACTTGTAAAGTCAGTAAGTAGACCAGGAATCTGAATGGATCTAGGTATTGTACAGAGGTCACCTTGAAATCCACCAGAATGCAGAAAATCACATCTACTGAATCCAAACCTTAGCCATGTTTGTGCTTTACCCGTTGAAGGTTAGGTATTGTCTATCTTCAGCACGCCACCCCACCACCGCAAACATGTAGGAGGAAACATGACACCAATCCAATTAATTCCAGCGCTCACATATGTCCAAGCCTCCATCTTGTGTGGCTGCGTGTGCCACAGAATATTGGAAACACCCAACAAATCCCACTTCAAGGGTTTTTGAAAAGTTGGCAGCCCTGATAAATCCCCATAGTATTGCACTTAGTTTTGGTAATCTGATATATTATCTCTAAAATGATGCATGCTATATACCTAAAATAGCCAACCGGTCTAACAGGCCAAAGAGTAGCCCCATGATATCAGCAGTGTTGAGTGATTTACACAAGAATGACTTCATTTATAACATTTTATTGGCCGTTCAGCTTTGTCAGCTAAGTTAAATGAGAAACTTAATTGACTTAAATCTTAAAACTCTAAACCAGGGGTGTCAAACACTCAACCCACGGAGCAAATCCAGTCAGCCAAAGGTTCCAATCCGGCCTGCGGGATAAAAGTGCAAAAATTAAACTCAAAACATTAACAGTCAAGGGTGTCCAAATTATTTTTTATCCAGGTTCTACATGCAGACCAATGTGATTTCATGTAAAATAACAGCATAATAACCTATAAATAATGACAACTACAAATGTTCTTCTTGGTTTAAATGAGGAAAAAAATGACATTACACCATGAAAATGTTTACATTAACAAACTATCCATTCACAATAAAATACAAATAAGCTAAAAACAAATATGAACATCCTGAAGTGTATCATTTTGACAATATTCTGCCTGTTCCTATATGTTTATTGTATTTGTAGATCCACTGTGATCTGAAAATTGTGTTAATAAGCTGAGATGAAATATTGTAGAAAATGTTATTTAAGTTCCAATCTCCAAAAATGTAACAACATTCTTTCTGTCACCAAATGTTTGTGTAACATTGTGTGTAATGCACATGTATAAATGATAAGTTGAGGCATAATTTTGTTAAAATTCATCAATTTGTCATATGAAATTTCTTTTTTTTTTCAGGTTATTCACATATTTTTGTGAAATGCAAATTTATTCATAATTTAATGGGTCTTTACACTAAAACAAAGAGGAAAACTTGGACATTGAGTTAGCAAACTTAGCTCCGCTAGTTGAATTTACACAGTATCTCCTCAAGTTTCTCCGCTCTTATTTGTCATTTAAGTGTTTTTTGTTGTAAGAGCTTTATTTTCATTTTAATATGATCATTTTTGCTATTCAATGGAAATTGAACATACTTATTTTTGTCATTTCTCTTGCTGTATTGTTTAGAAGATGACAGTAGAAGGTAGGGGAAGTTTAAAACATGATGTTAATCCTTTAAATGATGATGTAATATGTCAGGGTTATACTTAACAGTCCCTCCACCATCTTGTGCAATTTTTAGTGATAATTGGGGAACAAAATTACTGAATTTGCATTAGCATTTCAAAGAAAATGTGTGCGGGGGGGGGTCCTCTTTCTAATTTTTTTTCATTTTTGGAATTCATTTATGGACAGGGGATGTGATCCAGCTAGCAACCCAAAGTGCTTTTATCGACAGCCTGTGATTCATTAAATGCATAAAATGCTGGAATTTGAAAAAAGAAAATGCACGCTACATAAAAAGTGCAGCAATTGTTTGAAATTACATAAGTTGCCGCAATCACATGATCACAGATTGCTGGAGAGACTGGAAAATGCACACTGTCTGTCTACCAGGTATCAGTTTTTGAAACATTGCAGGCTGCAGCAAGGCCATTTTGGATGCTTATTTCCATGCACGTACTATCAGTGTCCTTGTTCTTTCCGACATGGACTGCTCTTAAAACAAATTTAAATAGATATCACATTAAACTGACACCAAAAAGAAGTACAGAGCTTGAAACACTGATCTGTGTTTTGTGTCCAGAGAGCATCATATCCTCTATAAGAGATTTTTACTCATATTAACAACCACTTAAGGCACTATGAAACTGTTACATGTATGCTTCAGAAGTGTTCTTTTCAAACCAACGTATGCGCTACATTCAAATCTCATAAGAACAGGAAACATGGCACTTACACACTGAATGATTTTAAAGTTAGTGTAAGTCAACAGTAGTCACAACTTTGAAGATAAGTCATTTGAGGACCTTTCCACTGATGTTAAAAAAATTAGTTCTGTTTTTGATTCTCACAGTTATACTGAAACAGAAACAGAGTCAATCTACAAGACAACATCCTGCAAAAATATCCATCTGTTCTTTTGAAACTAGAAGTTATCTCCAACATACCATCTTCAGCAGTAGATGAGTTGCTTGAAGAATTGCACTGTATTGTGACTTCTGCTGCAGTGCCCGTATCAATTAGTGCTGCTGTTAATATTTTTAGAAAGCACAGCCTCTAAGTTGATCAGCTGATAATTGATGAGTTGTGCTCAGCTATAACTACTTGTAATCCTTTGTTAAAAGCAATAGCTAAAGACAGCCCGCTATCATCATGCTAGTATCATCATCATCATCGCTATCATCACTGATAGAGGTAGAATTAAAGAGGCCCTGACCGCGATGGTGGAATCAATATTCCGACCGTGACCTTAAACAGAAGAAGGAGGTTCTGTCTGCTAATATACTGATGTCCAGCGGTGTGTGTTCAGACAGCTGGAGCTGGACCTGAACAGGTGCCTCTGGGTTTCACTCCACTGGGATGACTCTGTAATAGGGGGATGATGGATTTATGTGCAAAAAGCTGTTCTGTTTTTAATTGATAAGTTTTTTCAGCATATGTGAATTTAGAAAAGGTCAAATCCTTCAGAAATACAACAGCACATGCTGGTGAAGTTTTTCTGAGTGAGTGAGAATGTTCCTTTTCACAATTTTGAAGTGTTACAAATGCACATACATGCACATTTTTCATTTTTTTTCTTTATTTTATTTTATATATGTGTATTTGTGTATGTATGTGCATGTATATATATGTGTGTGTGTATATATATATATATATAATTTTTTTTTCTAATTTAATATAATTTATTTTTATTTATCTAGCTCTAGTAGTATCTATTATCTAGGCCTATGTTTGCATGTATGTATATCTGTGTATGCTTACATGTATATATGTTCATGGGGACATATATACATCATGACGCATTTCATATGTATGTGTGTATTCATTTATATTTGGGTGTATGTATGTGTATATATGTATGTAAGTAGATATGTATGTATACTTCGTTTTTGTTTTTGTTTTGTTTTTTTCTCGCTTCTCTCTGTAATATTTTGTACCTATGTGTAAGTGTGAGTTTACATCTCACAAATTCTGTTACATTTGCCCAGGAAGATAGGTGGCTTGCTTCATGATTTCTTATGTTTGTTTCATTTTGTTTTTTCTGTTTTGTTTTGTTTCATATGTGTGCTTTGTGTCTGTTTTGTTCTGTATAAAAACAACAATTCCAATTGTTTGCATATTTTTTTCTGCACTATTGTTGTAAAAAATTTAATTTAAAAAATTATTGGAAAAAAATGCACCTAGAGATGTGTATTATTGTTATTATTATTATTATTATTATTATTATTATTATTATTATTATCATCATTATTATTATTATTATTATTAATAATATAGACCGAACTAATTAGACAGAATAGTTCCATTTCATAATTTTTGAAATACTATTAATATTTAGGCATACAGCATGCAAATGCTTTTATGCTTTTGTATTTGTTTGTCCATAGCATTGCGATTATTTGGCCCATGGGAAAATATATTTGACTAGCCTTGCAATAGATCAAAAACATCACACAGTTGGAGTTTTCACTGACCTCAAAAAACCTTAAGACACAATTAATCATGACATATTATTGACTAAACAGAATTTTATGACATCAGGGGAACAGCACTGGACTGTGTTAGGAGTGATTTAACTGACAGGAAACAGTTTGTGAAGATGGGGGATCATTGTTCAGAATGTTTGGACATTACTTGTGGTGTCCCCCAGGGGTCAGTGTTGGTCCCAAAATGGTTTATTCTTTATATCCGTGATCGATGTAGGGTGTCTGAAGTGTTGAAGCCGGTGTTATTTGCTGATGACGCAGATATTTCTTGTTCCGGGAGTGATTTGAAAATCTTAATGTGATATAAATACAGAATTGAGTAAATTAAAGGTATGGTTCAATAAAAATAAAAGATCACTAAACCTGAACAAAACCAGATTTGTGCTCTATGGAACTGCAGGAAGGAATTCCAAACACAGATTCAGATGGATGGAGAGAACATTAAAGAAGTTAGTGAAATCAAATTTCTGGGGGGGAGTAATCAACAACCAAATCAGTTGGAAATCACATATTAAACATGAACAAACCGAGTAATCAAAAAGCATTGCATAGTTAAGCAGGTCAAAGCAGGTCCTGGGCCATAAATCACTGCTTATTCTATACTGTTGACTGGTTCTTTCATTTCTACAATACTGTGCAGAGGTTTGGGCCAATAACTACATGACTACAATGCATCCAAAAATAATTCTGGAAAAGAAAATAAGATGGGTCATTGATGGGCAGGTCACAGAGATCACACAAACCCATTATTATTACTGTCAAAACGATTCACATTTAAAGATCTGGTTGAATTTCAGACAGCTCAGATATTATTTAAAGCAAAAACCAGAAATGACAACCAGGAAATGTTCCAAAATGACCCATAGAAAGGGAAGGGGTTTATGAATGAAGAGGACGACTTCATTTCAAAACTTTAAAACTGACAACAAGGAAAAGTTTTTGTGTTTCACTATTTGTTGTAAAATTATGGAACAGATTGAAGGTGGAGCATAACGAACATCCAAACATCAGCTAGTTTAAAAAGAGGATTTAAAGAGATGGTTTATATATGGAATAAAACTGTCAAACATGGAGAAATGCATCTCATATTATCTGTAAATGCACACACTGTTATTCACAAATGCACACTGGAATTTGCACAAAGGTTTCATGATTTATTCAAATGGTTGGAGACTTACAAATGAATTGATCTGACAGGATCACGTGATGGTTGCTTCACCACTCTAGGGGAAAAATGTTATTACACCTAGACCAAGCTAGTACTGAATGAAAACAATGATCACAAAAAACTGCAGGAATATCAGATGAAAACTTTTAGTTTCAAACATAACATGAATATATATTTTTTATAAAGTAAACATTCCGTGGTTGCAGAGGGTCGGAGCGAGATGAAATGATCATGAAACCTTTGTATAAATTCCAAAGTGTATTTGCGAATAATGGTGTGTGCATTTCTGGTTATATGAGACATATCTCTCTCCATAGCCAATATTGTTAAATATATTAGAGCCTGTGTTTATTTAACCTGATACACACTTATTAGGTTAATCAGTCAGCCTAAATCACCCCTCAGTGTGAATGTGAGAGTGAATGGTTATTTGTCTGTATACAATTGTGCTCATAAGTTTACATACCCTGACTGAATGTGCATGGGACAATTTTGAATGTTCCAACACGACAATGACCCAAAACATAAGGCCAAGTCGACCTGTCATTGGAACAGCAGAAAACAAATGAAGGTGAAGGAGTGTCCATCTGAGTCTGCTGACCTCAGTGTCATTGATCCACTTTGGGGAGGAGTCAAACATGCAGCTCATGCAAGAAAACCCAAAATCTTAAAGGAACTGAAGGTGTTTTGCCAAGAAGAATGGGCAGCTTTACCATCTGAGA
>JAPQRP010000011.1:21362720-21373248 GCA_037367295.1 Apogon hyalosoma | reverse complement strand
AAACACCTTCAGTTCTTTCAGATTTTGGGTTTTCTTGCATGAACTGCATGTTTGACTCCTCCCCAAAGTGGCTCAATTATACTGAGGTCAGCAGACTGAGATGGCTCTGAAGGTGCCACTTCACTTTTTTTTCTGCTGTTCCAATGACAGGTGGACTTGGCCTTGTTTTTTGGGTCATTGTCATGTTGGAACATCCAAGACTGTCCAATGTGCATTCAGTCAGGGTATGTAAACTTATGAGCACAACTGTATATGTAAGTCAAAATCAGCAACGACGACAATTCAATAGAACTCCTAAAAAATCTATCAAATGCTTTAGGCAATAATTTTAATGCTCTGTATACAGTTTCCTACAGATGTAAAACACTATATACAGACTCATGAGAATAGCAGCCCTTCTCAGTTATCACAAACTGCAGGGACTGTGCGTTCTGCCTGTGCTTTCTCATTTTCTGCTATATTCAAGATGTATCTGGGATTCTGGGTGTGGACCTTTTGGACAGCGTAAAAAAAACAGAAAATCAGGAAATCAAAGTCACTTCAGCACAAAACACCTTTTTCTTTGGGAGTGAAGTGGAAAGGTTTTAAAAGAAGTGAGAATCACTACAGTCTGATCATGCTGAGAAAGTTGCAATGGTGCCACTTCTGTCACAACCTGTTCAACAGTCTTAGAATAAATTGGGATACTTTTGATTTGTACACTTTTGACAGACGCCGTATCGTTAGCCTCATAGCATAATTGCAGAACTCATATTTTATCAGGACATAGCCAATAAAGTAAAATGAAGCAGCAGTATTAGGAAAGTTACACGGATATGACAATTTGGAGAAAAACATGACTTATGCATTTATACTAAATGTGTAATTGATGACATGATTCAAATGGGATCAAAAATACTTGTCTCTTGCCAGTGACTACAATATAATGTAATTTTTCTGAAATAAAGGTTTCATGGGACTCCATTTTCCTATAACAGTCACATATGGTGTGCAGGAGGGATGTAGCAGTTCCACAACTCTTGAATCTTTCTGCAGGTCTGTGTGAGCTGAACTACACCTTCAGAGCTATAGAGACCACAGTGGAAGGATAAGGCCAGTGCTTTGGCTGCATTCACTCCGAACCTTCCTGCAGTGTTGTGCGATGGTATTGATGTAGAATACAAGCACCGTGACACAACTGAAAATGTTTTCTTTTTTCTCTGTTTCATGGCTTTGTCTTCGCTACCACCATTCCTTCACTTCATTTACTCACGTGTGTGCAAAAATTAACCTTAAAATCATCTATATTACATCTTTAAGAACACTGAAATACTGAAAGTAGCTAAAACCATCACCAGAAACCAGTGTAGAACCACCAAGAAAAACACAAAATCCTACATTCTCATTGCTACACAAAGACGTTGGAAATATGTGACTGGAAATTCATGGAAATTGCCTCACAAAGACCTTTGAGTTTTAACAAAATGTGTGGGAGGACTTGAGCCGTTCTATTATCTGACAAGCACTTTGGAATACTGATCCTTATCTGTCATATGACTGAGACACTAAAGCGCTGACTGCGGTCTTTGTGTTTCTTTCAGCCATATTTATTTTTTAATTATAGTGAGTCATTCCTTTGTTAGTGCTGACAGGAGCAGAATAAATGCGACACCATAAATGGCTGAGACTATTAAGAGTTAACTGTCTAGTACTGAGAACTAGGTTACATTGAAACCTCTGATTTGGACACTGCAAAGTGAAATATCTGATATGAAATACCTCTGAAACTTTTAATTCCAAATATCCCAGTCCATTAAATGTGAAATGTCCTGCATTTTACTGCCTGCACAAGGTCATCATCTACTTTCTTATTATCCAAAGGATGAGTGAAATAAAACCACCAATCTAAGATCATCTCTTTAGACAGCAGGTTAGAGACAGTTCACACAATAAATTCTGGAGCCATTTTATTTTAGCTCAAAAACAAGTAACACTTTCTTCACACCAGCAAATGGGACTTGGATAAATAGATGTTGATCCATTCGTTTATGCCAAATCTAGTGTTTGCTGAAAATCTTCAGCATCTTATAGTCTTCCACAACAACTTAGGCTATTTCCGTTAAGCCTGAAACGGTTGACTGGAATTCAAGTCGTAATCGTTCATTTGGCTGATATGGATGACCAATCCTCCAGCTCATCTGCTCATGTTTGCATGCAGTGGTGGCTGGTGAAATTATTTTTTGGTGGGGTGCAGTATCCAAGTCAGTTTTCAGCTGGACAATAATCACATATCACCACTAGGATATGCCAAAGTACATGCGCCACTATTTTAAAATATTACTTTAAATTAAAATAAAAATACACGGTATGTGTTTTCAGTCATGTATTTCCATCTTGTCTGTCCTTCAAACTTGCACATTTTTCCATGACTCTATAGTTTAAGTCCCTGATAAGTGTCTTTTCCACTGTCTTCCATTTAGACCGGGGTGAAGGCATTGGAAAAATAGATTAGATAGATGATTTTCTTTGGGATGTGACGTTTATTCCTGTGGGAGGTGCTTGGGTGCAATTTTTTGCGCCCCGAGGCTCTCTTATCTCTTGCACTGGAGGGTCCACTGCGCACACGCCATTTATAACAAGAGTCTGGCCATTTCTCAATATGCGTTCTTGTCTTTTCTTTCTTGCAAAACGTCATCGGTCGCGGTCCAAGTACTGTTCCAATTGAAAGTTCACATAAACCAAGAACGCACTGAATACCTGGATGTTGTTCTTGTCTGCTAGCTCACACCAAGGATGCACTGGTTGGTGACTCGTATAGACTTGGCTGGCAAATATCCCAAGATGCACTTCGTGCTACTCTCAAATGCTATGGCAGCTTCTGTGATAACTTAATTCAGAAATGCTTTTGACTAGATGACTGTAACGAGATGATGTGAAATAATGTTAGAACATGAGGGAGAGGCAGAATAGCAAGAAACATATCTTTATTATCATGATATGGGATTCAATGAAATGTATTTATGTAGTTTTGAAAAATATAAAATCTATAAATGAGATGTAAATAGTATAAATGTATTGAAATCAAATCGAGTGACACTGTGGTGATTTGAGGGAAATACATTTGGGAGCCGATGACAGAAATACAGCAGAGACAGGGAGGAAAGTTCACAAGTATGCAGCCGTTCTAATTACAGAGAGACTTGGGTTCTTAAGCAATACGTTCTCTGGGAGCATTCTTACCAAAACCGTACTCTGCGTTCTTGATAATGAGTTCTCAGACGGCGCCCCAAACAGGAAACACGTAATGTGACTGCTCATAACACAATCGTAAATATTTTTAAACTACACTTGAATACAGATTACACACAGTACTCACTGGCTGTATCATGCATAACTCATTTATTTAAATATTAATAATTTTGTAAAATCATTTTAAGTGATTCCCATCGTCTTCTTCTTCATGTGAGACAGGTGGGGTGGTGTCCTAGCGCCCTCTGTTGATGAGATGCCACTGTTTGTATATTTGTAGCATCCGATAGCCAACCAGCTGGAAATAAAAAGCCAGTTATTTGATTTGTACTGAATATTGATGATCACACCAAGGCCTGCAGATGGATGTTAAATTGCTATGTATGCCACATCTCTGCCTTCCTGCCTTAATGTCACACACATTCAGACATATCCTTGCTTCCTGTGAAGACCTTGCCTCCATTTTCAATCAGGAACAGTCCTATGGGAACAGTGTGAAAGGTCATGAAGAATCCACATACACATAATGTACTCAGGACACACACTGCAACAAATTATTTTTTCTTTCTGTGTGTGAGTTGAATGAAATATTAGTCTGAATTGCAGACACGCATATAAAAGTCTATCTATCTATCTATCTATCTATCTATCTATCTATCTATCTATCTATCTGTCTGTCTGTCTGTCTGTCTGTCTGTCTGTCTGTCTGTCTGTCTGTCTGTCTGTCTGTCTGTCTGTCTGTCTATCTCTCTGAGTATATATACTCACCTCTTCTTCATTTCTACTAGATTTCAGAAGGAACACATGACAGGGGTCAGACTCAGGTCAACTTTGACACAACCTGCCATCCAGCTATGTGCTGGCTGTAGAGAAGAGCACAGGAAAACAGCAAAACTGCCTATTACAAACCCACAGTGACACCTGGTCCACAGCTTTTTACTTTTATTTTTTTGTTGTCTATTTTATTTTTTAGTGCAGAATGTGTTTACCATTGATTTTAAACCATGCTGTCATATCTGCTGCTCCTCATGGATTCATGTCTATATGAAAACTGCCATAACACAGGCGTAATGACTGTCTATACTCCAGTATAAATATATATATATCCAACACAAGCTTAACCCACATCTCTAGTGCGGCCTTATTCATATGCTGCAATAAAACATCTGCAAAAAAAATTGACTGCAGATCTTAAACTTGACTGCACTCAAAGGAGGTGCTGACTCACACCCGGCACCTGTATAGAATATCTTCCCTTAACATGAAATCTTTTACTGGATAGAATTCTGTTTTCTAAAATATGACATGCAGACTACATTCAGAGCGTTATAGAGAAAAACAATAACAATTAAACTGAATAAACAGGCGAGTTTGAATCACCGCAGTGTCATACTGTGCTTACACAACAGACTGTAGAAGAGTTTAAAGTTGATCCTGTAACCTTGAACTTTGACCTTTTGACTCCCAAATTAACTAAGAAGGGTCTGTGATGGTCAGTATTACTGCTGGGTTTCATCATTTTAGCTCTTTGATCATCTTACCTTGAACATATGGTTATAACCATGGTAACTGTCAGATCCATTTTCCAATTTTTGTTTTGCCATTGATGAAAACATAATAGCTAACATTCAGCTAATTAGCTTAAGTTTCAGTGGCACTGTGACTATGAGCTAATGGTATCAGGCCTCTGATGTTGCTGAACATTCTCTTAAACTTTACAAAGCCACTCTTCCAATACAGCAGCATGGATTTCTGAACAATAGGGGTAGAAATTAGTGAAGTGTTTTATGTGTTTGGTTATTTCTAATTTTGGTTCTGATGATGTGAGAAATAAACTAGGGCTGTGAAAATTTACCACTTAATGCAGATCAATCCATCATGATTAATCTGATTAAAAATTTTAACGCAATTAACCCATCTACAGTGCAAAATGACTCTGAATGTCTCTGCTAATGCATTTGGGGCAGTTTGTCCAAGTAGAGTTCCTGTTGCACATGAGCAAATGGGCAGTTGATCCAGGAGTGACAGGCAGCAGAACCAATCCATAAAGATGGAAGATGCTAAACAGCACGTTGATCCTCTGGATGGAAATATGAGGACAAAAAAAAAACAAGACGGAGCAGTCGACCGACATAAAGTATTATGCAAAACCTGCAGGAAAGAGTTTTCTTTTCACCAAAGCACTTCCAGTTTAAAATATCACATTAATGCAAAGCATATATTAGTTGGGGATTCTGCTGCACTTTGGCTAACATGTCGCCCAACTTGTGACAAACACATAAAGTGCATATATGTTCCCTTTGTTCTTGAGTCTGTTTGCTCATGCAAAATGAAACACAATTAATGTAGATAAAAAATAAATTATATTTAATTGCAAAATAATTTAAATTAATCCACAGCAACCCTAAACATAAAAGTGTATGTATGAGGCTTCATCATTTACTACACCATTTACAGTGGTCATCTGACTTCTGTGAAACCAACTGTTTCAGAAGTAGGAGTTTGGTGAGGGAACAGAGACACTTCTGTTACAGGAAATACTTTAAAAATAAGACTTTGCAGACCCCATGGCTGTGACATGACACTTGGAGAGTACAGTCTGTTGTCTTAGAACACCGCTGGCGCCAACTGACAAAAATAGGGGAAAAAATCTCGTTTTGTTAGTGGTTTGGTAATGTTAGGGAACGAGAAAAAGCCTAGACCCTTCTGACTAGTGCTCTGCTTACCAGTACCACAGCTTCTACAAATTCTACATGTATTCTCAGGCCTGCATTCTGGATTATATAAAACTTACAGGAGGTGAAAATAACAACTCACATCATGCATTTGGGTTTCAAGTCAAGTCAAGTTGTTTGTTCTGCACTTGAATCTGTATCTGCTGGCGGCTGGTGCTCCTCTGCTCACAAACCAATCACATCTTCTTCAAGAACCCCTAAAACACAACCACTTTCCTCTGGGGCAACTTTACCTCTTCTGTCTCCATCCTTCATCCCTTCGCACTTCTACTCTCTGATTATGTTTCCATCCACTCTCTCCACCCCACCGTCTCTGTTTACACCTTCCCTCTCTTTTTTCGTCCTGTGCGTCTTGGAAGGATGGATCCCAAAGTTCAGGTACTTGGTTCTCAGAATGCCAAATAGAGTCTCAGTGTCCTACAGCAGAGCTCAGACCCATCATAACAAAGTACCAATCAATAATTCGTTTGTGGCGTCTTTTTCTTGATCATACATGTTGCAAGTTATATTCGTCTAAAGGTTTTTTGTCTGTTTGCCCTTTACATTAAAGATATGTGGGGTGTGCTCTAAATGTATGGCAAAGATTGTTGTTTTCACTCATCTGCAGAGCTGCATTACTACATGTCCATCAGCTGTCAAATGAATACATTTAAAAGGCCAGATGCGATTTGTCACACACGGAATGTATGGTACATATTAATTATTATCCTTCGCCAACCCTGTCCTTATTGTCACCAAAGTAAATATAGTATGTATTTTCTGATGAAGTTGTCAAGCAGCATGTAACCTGTACTGGATTGATTTTAACCCACAAAGACCCAGTGTTACTGTTATGGCAGTTCTCCAGTGAATTTTTCTTTCTATTTGACCTTTCTTAAGGGATTTATCTCCACTTATTGTAATATTATCCTCTGTAGTTTGCATTATTTCAGTGAAAATCCTGTATTTTTCTATACTTAATTTACAGATAATATAGCTGTTCATAAAAACTCAGATTAAAGTTGGGAGGTATTGTTATCAGAAACAGACAAAACTGAAGAAAAAGTGAATTTTTCAATAAAATATCTTCGTAATTTAACATAATCCAAATGTGTCCATCCGCTGTCACTGATCCAGCTTCATATTTTACTGGTGAATCAATGTTGTTGAAGATGACGGTGTTTCCACAGTAATGACAGAGCCTCTGAACGTCCACAGGGGTCATAGCTGATGACCTTGAAAAGATGAAAAACTGCATTTTACACCAATTATTTCCATGAATTAACAGGATTAGTGGATCAGCAGGTATTAAAGCTGCGTATGACATTCGTCACCAATTTTTCATCAAATCTGTAAAACCCGAGTGATAGCCTAAGTATCACGAAACCGTTAGTCTTTCCATGATTATGCACCTGAATCACTCCCCTCACGATGAACAACTTCAGAGTGTACTCCATCACAAACACTCTATTTGTTTACATACCAAACTGAAACCTAAACGAAACTGTCACTCTGGGTTTTTTTTTGGAATTCCACGCAGCTGCAATATGGCCGTAGCAGTAACAAATATGGAAACAGCTTCATAGTTTCTTACTACTGCGGCTGCATGGAATCCCAAAAAACCCGAGTGACAGTTTTGTTTAAGTTTTGGTTTGGTTCACGGAAAGACTAACGGATTCGTGATACTTAGGGTGTCACTTGGGTTTTACAGATTTGATGAAAAATTGGTGACAAGCGTCATACACAGCTTTAAACAGTTTACATTGGTAGACGATTCTGTTCACTGGTGGATCTTTGGGTCATTAAGGGTTAAAGGTATTACACACTCTTATTGTGGAAATAAATATTCAATAGGGTCAAATAATTTGGTTAAATGTATTTGCTTTACAGTTAAATTGTTACTCTTTGGGGAAAAATGCTAAAAAAAAAAAAAAGAAAAAAATAACTGCTGAACAGTGCAAACACCTGCCTGATGGTACAAACAACTCCACTTGACCTGTGATTTTCTGGTGTCACTATATCTGAAGTAGTGAACTGCCACTCTAGAAGGACTTTGTTTTCATGTGAAAACAGGAAGTTTGAAACAAGGGCTTTGCTTTGAGTGAAGTATTTATTGTGTGTGTGTGTGTGTGTGTGTGTGTGTGTGTGTGTGTGTGTATGTGTGTGTGTGTGTGGAGGGGGGGGTCCTGCAATTCAGTTTTAATTATAGATCCATAGTTTTACCACTAATTTCAGACTGAAGGGTCATGTTGCAATTAGAAAGTAATGTCAGTATATTCAAGTGCTCCCAAAGGGTCTGGTTTTCCTGAGGACACTTGCGTTTTTACACGTGTTGCGTGAATAAATGCTCTGAATCATTGAGGGAATAAAACGTTTGTTCAGAACTCAGCCTTTTTCATAATAGAACCACCAGCTCAAGTTGTCACATGTACCCCCCCCCTTCTCTTGAGGCTATTGTAATTGGGTCTATCTGTCTGTCAGCCTGTTCACACCTGTAACTCAAATACCGTGACACATACTGACTTATACAAAGTACGGTAAGTGTACAAGAGGATAATCTTGATCTAGTTTTTTCCCCTTCATCACCAAGAGATGCAAGATACATTTAAACTTTGTTTTTATGATTTCCATGGAAAGAAAGGCAATTATTGCTCTGAAAACATACACAGATTATATATCTGTCAGTAAGACACATTTCTTGCTGACCTGGAAGATGATCCATACCTGAAACCCTACTTGGATATCATTCCAAATCTGTCTTACCTTAGATTTTCACATAATTTCACAGTAACTTCAGATTTATCATTTATTCATTCCCTGTGCAAATGAGACCTGCTCATACTCTGACAACATAAGTGACAGTACTGACACTGAAATCATGTCCAATCCACCTAATGTCAAAGCAGAGGATGACATGAAATATGAATTCCTATCTCAGTGGTGTGTAATGTCACAGAACTGATTTATCATTTTTTAAAGAACTATTCACAACATAGTGGAATGACACTTAATAACACGCTGAGCCAAAACCGCCTGCTATAAAGTATTTATAACACACTGGAAACAGAAGGCAGCTATAATTAATTCTTTCCTCATCAATGTTGTTGCCTAATGTATCACCCACCTGCAACAAAGCCCCTATAAATAAACAGCAATATAAATTTTTATGACTAGACCCAGGATTAACCACAGGGTCGTTCATACAACTGTAATTGGTGTGTCACTAATACCTAGCCTCCAGACTGATTATTATCTGTAATTGTCTGAAGTATGAGGGATATTCAAAGGATGTTCAATGATGCTAATTTTTAGAAACTAATTCTCTGGAGGAGATGTGTTTGTGGCATAGGTCTCATCAGTTGTGGGCCTTCTTCCGGCTGGGGAGTGGAGTACTAATAATAAGAATGAAATGAAGAGGTTCTTTATTAAATATATTAAAGCCCAACTATTATTCCATTTTTACCCAATTTAAAAGGGTTCTTTATTATCTAAAGTTACTATGCGCAAATGAGTGTGTTCTAAAAACCTCAAGGATTTACAATAGATGCATCTAACTTACTCTGTTTACAGAACTCTTTCCACAACGTGGTTGTTTTTGGACCCCAGAACATGAATATTCATGAATCAATGACTGACATCCTGGCCAGCCAATCACGTGATTAGTTTGACGTTACCAGAGCGACTTTTCAGGTTTGCCATCAATGTGACTACTGCCAGAAGGCACACTTCGAGAACGGCCATGTTAGACACATTGGCAATGAACTAGTGTATGACAGCAAACAGAATCATGTAATAACACGATCATACTGAGTGAATCAAAACACGTATTCCTCCCTCCGAGTGTAGGCAAATTTTACTGTAATTCCAAACATGGACAGACCCTGGCTAACTCCAGACACAGCTTTAGCTGCTGCAGTGCTAAACCACAATCAAAAATCATTAGCTACCATTACTAAAAGAAAATAAAGTTGGATCAGAGAGCAGGACAACAGCATAGAGAAACCGTGACCACAAAATGTGTAACCACATCACCGTTGACAAATATCACTGTCCAAATATTATTTTAATACATATGCATCTCCATTGAGTTGGTTGAGAAGTTGATGACAGCATCAGTTGATTACATTCGACCACTTTTAGCTCTATCAGAGTTATTGAAACGGTGCATTTTCCTCTTCAAATGTATAGTAATGGTTTGTACATCAATCTATCAAAGAAAGCAAACAGACATTTGTCTTACATTTTCGTTCAGTTTTTGTTGGATGGTGGGTACAGCTCCAGCTAAAAGCGTCAGTTTTTTGGCAAAGCCTGCAGTGAACTGACCTAAGTTTGTCATACAATCGCTGGAGAAGTGGTTGCACAAATATATTTTTTTTCTGACTTGCTCCGGAACATTGCCATCATAAATAAAATCAATCCACCTCCACGTAGAGGCTCTACAGCAGGAGTTCAGTGTAGAGTTGAATGTTCCTCTGTGCATCCAACGACGGAACAACTCATCCATGAACTCGACTTCATCTTGTAATAGTAGCTACTGTAACTGGACTGGGATCCCATAGAATGTACACGCTTTGAGGTGGTGGTGG
>JAPQRP010000011.1:21284213-21303126 GCA_037367295.1 Apogon hyalosoma | reverse complement strand
GCTGCTTCGGAACATGTAATCTTCTGGGTTACGTCAGCCTTGACCCAATAAAATCTGCTCTCACACATGAAAAAGTTAAAAAAAAAAAAAAAAAAAAAACCCACACCTCTACCAAGTGAATTTCTACTAAATAAACTGCTATAAAATAGAGGGCAGCAGGAAACTCATCCATATTTGTGCTGTCAAAGTCAAGTTTTGTCCTTTGTTTTTGCTTCTTCTGAGTTTAAAAGTGTGAAGCCCATGCAACAGGAACGACCGCGACATTAAAAATAATTCCAAATGGGCTAAAGGATGAATTCATTTCTACATAAATGCATTATTTTAAATTTACAATGGTCATATCAAGAGAAAGTGAACATCAAAATGAAAAATTAAATTTGCAAAAATCATTTATAAAGTGGGCTTTTTTTTTTTTTTTTTTTTTTTAGCTAAAATCTCTATTTTATGGAACTGTTATCCCTTTTAAAATACCACTTACACAGTACAGGAGAAGTTCTGAGCCTTCTGGTAGGCTGCATTAAATTAATCAAAACAGATGCAAAAGACTGTCTATTACTTTGAGAAATCAAAATCCTGAATGATGAAGTTTGTGAATTCATACACTGGCCACATTTAAAGACTATCTGTGAACTTTTACCGAGAAATTACTCTTAATTTGTAATTTACCTGTATCAGTATGGACCACCACAAGTTGTAAATAACACTGTGTTAGTATTAAATACATTAAATAAAGCATTGTGATTATATCTGGGTTGTTTTAAAAAATAAAAAATAAGTCAACATTTTGGGTGATGCATACAATGGTACAGAGTCGTCCACATGTTACTATGGCAACCTGTCCATATGTTACCACATTCTTATGTCAATAAAACAGAGACTTTTCAATATTTTATGCCAAAATGTAATTTCAGTATAGTTGAACATAATATCTAAAAGGTTTTGTTCTACTTGATATCAATTTCTGTCGAGAACCGCATGTTTTGAATGTTTGCGAAAGCTTAAAAAATGAATGTCTGTTTCAAGTCCTCGTGTTACCAAGCAGTAATTTGACATTTTTCACCTAAAAATGTTATCTCCCCAAATTTTGATATACAAAATGTTAAAGTGCTTATACATACCTTCTCATATTTGTATACTACATGCATATAAGTTACTCTGCTTACATGACAGAGACTGTTGAACATGAAATGTGCCCACGTGTTACCGCTTGATCGGACCCACAAATATTTTTTTCTGGTTGAGCGCTGCTGTTGTGAGCTGATGGAACTCTTGTATCTGCAAAGACATGAGCTTTCCATCAAGAAACAAATACCCCTCTATGTGTCTTTAAATATCAAAACCATCGTGCCGTAAACCATGTGCACTTTCATGCAACATCACAAAGCAGAGAAGGAATTTTCATGTTGTTTACAGTGGTTTCCAACAATGACAAAACTCTTTAGGGCAAGAAATATGTACCAAAATGTCCAAAAAGAGTGTACTTGCATAAAATGGAAGCAGCATGTATCAGTGTTTCTTTGGAAAACAATAAATGAAAACCTCCAGACTACTGGATGTCCCTGTGGAAAAGCACAATACTTGTCATGACAGCGCACTGTGAACGTTTCCTCCTCAACAGACAGGCTGTATGCGGGGACTCACTTTATTTGAAGTGTGATGCGTTCACTATAAATCACAGTGAATGGAGAAGTCGCTCCATCACAAAGCTACGCACCTGCTCTGCTGTGATATAGAGTTTGGTAACGATTAACATTTCTACAACAGACCACACATCATAAGCTCAGTAACATCCACATGTGGCCCTCCTCATGCATCACGGTCACATCCTTTCCTGCTTTAAAACCGTCCTGCAGCTTTCATCTCCATGCATTAGCATCTCAATATAAACCTCATGACTCTGTTCGTTGTCAGTATGAATATTTTCTCCGGGGGTCCGCTCTTATTCCCTGCAGGAACCTCTTGTCTGAGCTGCTTTCCTAATCCTTCACAGTGAACATAGACGGAAAGTCATATTTGCTGATTTTTATTGGATGTAATAATGACAGCGTGTCGTGTTTTCAATTCCTGACATTTCCTCCATCATCTGTTATTCTTCTGCATCAGCCTTCATTGTAATGACATTTTTATTTACATCATGAATATTACAATTTAGTCATATATAATGCATTGATACTAACCAAATACAAATATGCCTCAATATTTAGTGATTTACAACAGTATTTACTTACTAGTATTTGTCATAATGAAAATTAATGATTGTAAAAGTGCAGTGAAAGTCTTTTTTTTTTTTTTAATATTATTTAAGTTTTAATATGAATGAATGAAGAAATCCCCATTTACCATAACTAATTTAGTGTATTATTTGTCCTTATCAGACTTTTCCTTTATTAACCCATATGCAGTACTCAAGTGTTTGGGAAAGCAAAAATACACATAAAAACAGACCACACTTATTCTCATTTCACTGGGCTGATCATGTGGAAATAAACCACTGTTTTGTCATTAGTTTAATTGAAAATGTGTAAATTCTCATCATCAAACTTGTTGCATTGGATGAATAAATGACATTCAATGCTGTAGAGTTTTAAAACATGAATAAATCACATAACAAATTGCTTCTATCCTTGCAGTAAAATCCTCCTTTCTTTCTTCTATTTGACTTCACTTTTTTCCTTTGAGACAAAAATCTGTGGATTAGTATAATGTTTCTTCCAATTCTTTTCTCTTTTTTTTCATTGATTAGCAGCCTGTTAAAGGAACACACACTCCACACAGACGTTACTGCTTCAGCCCACATGACCATGTCTTGTTTAGGTCCTGTTTAGTTTCAGAATCCATATTGGAAAGATTTATATCGACTTGTTTTTGAAGCCTGTTGCTGAGGAGGGCAATGGGCTCTGAGCACAGCACAGCACAGCACCGCCAAAAAAAAAAAAAAAAAAGAAAAAAGATTTTTCTCCAAACATGCTGCAGAATGAGTGTACATAGTCAGGGTTTTGAAAGAATGCCCGTCTGAAGCAGACTTTCCACATGGTCGGTTGGCTCTTCCAGTAACCGGATGGCACACTTCCCTCTTTTTCGCAGAGGAAGAGAAACTGAAAATTGGGTATCAAGGGTGTGGACTATTTAAATAGGCTTTTCTCAAGCCACAATGGCAGATGAATCCTCAGATATAATTAATTACATTTACATTTATCCTGGACGAAGAAGCATTTACTTCTGAAAAGAAATTTCAGCCTAGAGTTAAGTTTTGCAATAAAAAACAGTAAGTCAAGGCTAAAAATGTCTTTACCTTCAGGCTATAACATGCTGGTGATTCATTGGAGGGCCGGTGCAGTTTACTACTGAAAGACCTAACTAATTATTTCCCTTAAAGATGGTAGCAATCCATACTGGGTCTAATAAAAACAAGTGAAAACAACTTTTCTCTCAACATCGCTTTGCCACAATTTCAAATAGTACCATAGGCTGAGCATTAAAAATATATAGAAAAAAATATGTCCATGGACAGCTTCACCAAATGTCTTTTAAAGGAGCTGTGTCAAACTCTTTTTAGTTCAGTGGCCACATACTGAAGACACTACACAGCCATAAAATAATAGTATAATAATAATAATGATAAAGAATAATAATAAATAATGTCAACTCCAAACTTTCTATATTTTTTAATGTGGAAAAAGTCCAATTATATCATGAAAATGTTTCCATCTACAAAGTACCCTTTAAAAAATGTCAATCACATGAACAACCTAAAATTTCTTAAGAGAAATAAGTGCAAATTTAACAATGTCATGCTTCATGTTATCTTTAACACAACTTGCAGATCACTATGGATCTACAAAGGCACAAAATATTTGACAACAGACATAATATTGTTAAAACTGCACTTACTTCTCTGAAGACATTTCACATTGTTTGTATTTGTTTAGGATATTCACATTTTGTCTGTGAAAGGATGGTTTGTAAATAAAAACATGTAATTTTATTTATTTATTTTACTATTAAACAAAGAGGAAACTTTGGAGTTGTCATTATTTATGGGTTATTATGATAGTATTTTACTGGTCTGACCCTCTTAAGATCAAACTGGTCAATATGTGACCCCTGATCTAAAATGAGTTTGACATCCTTGACTGTTAATATTTTCAGCATAATTTTTGCATTGCACAATTGCACAAATTCATCTCAGGGGCCAGATGGGACCCTTTGGCGGACTGGTTTTGGCCCGCTGGCCGTATGTTTGACCCCCCTGCTTTAAAGTGTTATTTTTGGAACTCGCCACATCACAAAACCATGAGAAGAAATTGACGGTGGAGACGTTCCTTTCACAAAAAACGTATACACAGTGACAAAATACACATCTTGAGTTGTCGTTTTAGGTGGAAAAGTATAAACGTTGTAATTTTGCACATGGAAAAACAACTGTATATGGTAAATACTAGATAGTAAAGCTTTCTTGTCTCATCCAAAACAAAGGTAGCCTGTGCAACATGGCAATTTCAGCAGTAACAATATATGTCCCTGTCACTACCAATGTTCCCACATCAAGCGTTCGCAGACGACAGGGCTGCGATCTGGGCTCTGTCTGCTGCATCTCTCCCCTGTTGCCTTATAATGAGGACTGACTAGGGCAGAGATTAAGTGTGATCTGGCTAACGTTAACCCCCAGCAGCTTCAAGAGCTCCAGATAAAGATGAAATATTTTAACATGGGACTCGAAGGTGGGCGGTTATTCGATTCGTCCTAGTTTGTCAAATCCACTCATGAAAAATACACCCAATTAGGCAAAATTGAATGGATGGCCATGAAACAATACCCAATTATAGACCAAATAAATGGATTTCTCCAGGAGTGAAACCTTGTTAGTCCAAAGAGAATATAGGAGAGCGTATGGATTGATCCTCCTTAGGCGTGTAAGCCGGTGAGGGCTGCAGATGTCCAGAATAATCTCTGACGGCTAATTTGCTGATGTTACTCAAGGTGGTCTCGAAGCACGGTGAGTAAGAAGCAAACAAAACTAAATACGACGCTTAAATGGGTAATGAGGAGTATTTTGCCACTTGTGGCTTGTAAACGTAGATTTAAAATTCACCGTGTGCTCTTTAGCTCAACAACATGTGAAGCACGAGGTCTGTAAATGTGTCTGCCAAAACATCACAGCGTGGTGGGACGGGACCAGAAGACCTCCCAAACACAGCACCTGAAACAG
Source organism: Apogon hyalosoma (assembly GCA_037367295.1). NCBI lineage: Eukaryota > Metazoa > Chordata > Actinopteri > Kurtiformes > Apogonidae > Apogon > Apogon hyalosoma. The sequence continues at coordinate 21,297,917 of JAPQRP010000011.1, read as the reverse complement.
CAACGGCAAGCAAATACAGGAACTTTCTCCTGTATTTATGAAGGATTTTTGCATACGAAAAGTCATATTTGGTTAAGAGCTGTGTTGTACACTGCCAGGCCGCCATTTTAATACATCTTGAGGCAGTGGGTGTGGCTGCAGGTGTTACCAATTTCTTTTGCCGAACGTTTGCCAACATGATCGCACGTTGTGTTCGCTGTCCTCTTCATACAGTAAGTCAAAAATGTAACACAAATCTTACTTACTCTGATAGAGTCTATTTTTCTATTATTCCTTTTTATTCACTAATAGTTTGTTCAGTGGCTGAGATCTGGCAACACATCCTAGATATGCAGCTAAAGCCATTGCTTTGACTTTCAGCTTTGGTTTTGCTCCCAAATAAATTATAATCACACAGGGGTTTGTCTGGCCTCTGGTGTTTTTGGCCACACTTGAGTTCTTTGTAGAGAACAAGTAAACACAGCAATTAACTCAGAGGTTGCAGAGCTGTTATTCACTAAAATTTATAAAAGTAATAAGTTATGGTTTAATACAGTGGAATTTTATTTTTTATTTTAGCCATAATATCATGGAGATTGATAAGGGTGCCTTGGCCGAGGCAGCTCCATCAGGCACATAAATGTCATAAGATTTACATGATGAAAAAATAAATAATGGAATCATAAATATTAAGTGCAACGGATGAACATTCATCAAAGATTAATAATACTGGACAAAATATAAACGGCCAGATGTGTCTATCTCAGAGTCAGTTAACATTTTGATAAAGTTTATGGTTATTTTGCAAATTATTCCAAGAAAAAGCCGCAATAAACATCAATGCTTTTTTATTCTAGTTCATTTGGACCTTTGGAGCAGATACTAAGAGTAAGAAGACTGTCATTACCCATGCTTTTGGACTGACGTACAATTGAAAATACAACGAAAGCCAACCTTAAATAGACCTTTATGTAACACAGGAGGTGAAATACAGTGTTCATTTGTCTCTTGGATGCTGAAACCCACATCTTAACCTCGTCTCTTTGGGTGGATGCACATACTTGATGGATTTAGCCATCCTTCTCACATTAAAAAACTGTACATCTCATCCTGGTTTTTCACTTTCTCCTTCACCGCCATCAAAACAAAAAAAATGGCTGAAGGGCAGCTTTGGCACATAATTAAGTCAAGAAATTTTGTAGCGGTTTGCAACCAGGCTTCCCTTAACCCTTGGGTTTTAACTCCATTTCTGTTTTGAGACGTATTCATACATCTGCACTTTCTTGATCCCCAGTCCAAACCACAGCGATGACTCACGGGTAAATGAGCTGAAGGAGGAGGAGGAGGGGGAAAAGGACAAAAAGCGGACAGATTAAGTCGCGGGGAACGGTCTGTGGCAGGGAATCAGAGAGATGTAGTCTGAATGAGGCTGCTTGCGGGTGCTGGAGGCCTATCAGGCTGTGCAGTTGCCTGGAATAACAAACAGAGACTGTTAGGATGACGAGCATGGATGGTGGTCCCTACCGTAAAGCCTTTTATAGTAGGCCCTTCACCAGAGAACACAGACAAGATGAATGTCATTTAAAGCCCGGTACGGCTGTGGGAATACATCCACAGCGGGTAGTAGGACACTGTTGACTCAACAATATAAAACACTACTTTCATTCACATTTATCAGCACAGTGTGTTTTTTTTTTTTCCCCTGGTTTTAATATTGAGCCACGAACAAGAAACCTGAGGAAATTAGGATGAGGAGTAAAAATGTAATTCTGTTGTCAAAAACACAAACACATGAATAAAACATATTTGTATTTGAGTCACACTCGCTTTCATTGTAAGGATAGAGAGAAACGTTTATTTTGATTAAAAAACACATATAGTCATATTGGACAGTGACACAAATGTTGACATTTTTCAGTCAAATTATTATTGAAGTGTGGATTTAACAAAAATATTATATAAAATATTGTATAATAAAATATTATATATAATATATTAACCATGTAGGAAAAACTTCATTTCAAATCCACTGTGATGGTGAATGGACAAAGTTACTAAACTTGTGTCAATGTACCTCGATGTACACGTCTTGTTGCTGTAAAAACTCATTAACATTGAAAATATTTATTAGCCCATAAGGAGCCAGTGTTTGTTTTGTGGCAGTTCCCAAATGAATGTTTCTCTATATTTAACTTTCCTCAAGTGACTTATCACCATTTATTGTAATATTATCTTCTGTATTTTGTGTTTCTTCGGTGACAATCAGGTATTTTCCTACATTTAATTTACTAATCATGTCGGTGTTCCTAAAAGCTAAGAATAAAGTTGATGGATTTTACATCAAAAACAGAGAAAACTGAAGAAAAAGTGACTTTTTCAGCAAATCTATCATTAACTGAACATAAACCCAGTGTCTCCATCCACTGTCATTTATCAGACACTACAGGTTCTACTGGTGAATCAATGTTGTAGAAGATGACGGTGTTTCCACGGTAACTATGCAGCCTCTGAACATCCAAATGGGTCATATCTAATGAAAATTAAAAGATGACAAACTGCATTTTGAACCAGTTATTTACATGTATTGATAGGATTAGTGGATCAACAGGTATTAAACATTCTACATTAGTTCAGATCAAAATACCCCAAAGTAGGAAAAAATACAAGGGAAAAGCATGTGAAGTAAAATAAAATTGCTTAGATGTCTTTTAAGATGAATGTGATGTTCATCTAAGCTGCAGAGAACATCAACAGATATGAAAATGAAAGCACTTTTGCAACCTTTTTAGTTGTTTTGCAGGGAGGACAAGTTAGGAAAGACACTTGCAAGCGTGGCGGATGAATCAGTAAACACTAGTAAAAAGCACATAGTAGTTGAGATGTTTTTCACTACCGACGTTCAAACATCCCCAGATGGTTGTAGTTGAACACCAGGCCCGCTGCCAGTCCTTTCCACCGGAGGCTCTACCATCCAGAGCAGAATACACTCTGCTGGGAAGAGTCCAAGTGAAGAACAGAAAAAAAAAAGAAAATGCAAACACTTCTACTCTGCTCCTCAGATAAACACCAGTGGAAGAGGAATAAAATGAAGATCACTGGAATGATCTGCTTTTGCGGATTTATCTCCAACGTGGGTTTTTCATTCTCTGTAGAGAGTACAGATCGTATCAGTCCTGCTGTAAAAGTGGCATTTTGGACTCAAATCTCAAATAAAAGCACCATGACTTTGGTTTTCTCCTCATTTCTGCCTGAGGTTCATCTCTATGTAAGGTTGTGGTCGTTGTTGGGGAACATGTTGTACATTTCAGCTGGTCAAACATCGTACTGAAAAGGGCCCGTCCAAACCTTTCACTAATGTGAGTAATGACAGTGAATATGAGGCGATAATAGCAGAGTTTAGACAAACATGACTCACAGGCTGTTGGGGTTACGGATTTAGCAATATAACAGATGTTAGCGTTGAACTGATCATTTATTTGAAAAACTTGGATTCTTCCGTGTATCTCCATAATCTCACTCATTTATATTCATTTGTTTGTCTAAGCAAATCTGAGTTTTAACACATTTGCTGTCTATCCATCTCCAACTTTTGCAGATACATTTTTCTTTCTTTCTTTTCGTGAAAAACAAATTGCATCAGTTTAATCATGACAAAAACAATCACTGGGAAGATCCAGGACGTTTTGGCTGCTGCTTAGTAACACTAAAATAAAAATAAAAAACAGCTGGAAAACTTACAGAAACTTTGCTGATTTATCCTCTTTGCATGTAAAAAGTCACATTCTAGGTTTGAATATTTAATTATTGAAGCCAAACATGTTAAAAAAGACAAATGTGCTGCAAATGTAGCTTTTGATGACACGATGCTGTGTGTTATTATTATAATGACAGCAACGGAAAAATCGGTTGAATTTTTCATGAGGGTATGATGTTGTTATGACCTGTCTGTAATCAGGAACAGGACTGTTCTGATGTTCCGCATTTGTGTGACCTAACTCCTAAACCCCGGTCCATGTTTCTCCCTCTGAGCTCTTCCTCTGCTGTTGAAATCAATGCAGCATGCAGTGGGGTCGACTGAGGTAGCTACGAGTTCTGAGCTCTGCAGAGGAGGATGGAGTCGACTCTGACCGTGAGAGGAAAAAGAGAGAGAGAGAGAGAGACTCAGCATCTGGCCACCATCAGCTGTCTGAGTCCAGGTCCTGCTGACAGTCAGGACCAGCTGGTTCACTGGGCAGCGGGACAGTGGACCCAAGACCTGAGACCAGATGGAGGCAGCTGCATCAGCACTTCACTGCTCTAAAAGCTGTTCTTTTTCATCAACAGTTTCAAATGTATGTAAATGTGCTTTAACCTATAAAGACCCAGTTCTACTTTTGTAGCAGTTCCCAAATGAAGTTTTCTCTCTATTTAACCCTTTTTAAATTATTTATCCCCATTTATTACAATGTTATCCTGGTTTTTTTTGCACTGTTTTCAGTTTAAAATCAAGTATGTTCCTATATTTAATTTACTGATCATGTAGAATTTCATAAAAGCTCAGAGTAAAGTTGAGGTGTATACACACCAGATAAGTCCTCTGGTCTGCTTATTTGGTTCGGATGGAATGCAGACTTTATTTTTTTAAATTTGGGTCGGATCACATTCTCATTGCACTTTTTGCTAGTGGACCAAAATTTGTAAACAGAAGCATGCATGTGACAAATTGTGCCGGCGTTGGACAGAAAAGTCGGGGGCAGGTGAATCAGAGACGGCGGGTGCTGATGAAAACAAACATGGAGGTCCTACTTGACCATTGACCAAATGTCAATTAGACATTCAAGCTCCTCATTACTCCACGTCTGCCCACAGATCATGGCTGCTGCAATTAACTCTGGCTACCCATACAGCTCAGCTACTTCCAGTTTTGTTGATTACCCATAATGCCACATGGCTACGGTGGCTCGTCAAGCACAAAAAGGTGTATGGTTACTTGGTTTGTTTTGGCTTGAGGCCAGTTACATTCACATCAGAAGTGAACCGGCCTAGAGTCTGCTTGTTTGGTTCTAATCAGAGTTTGAATGTTTGCATTCACATCTAAAAAGAAGTCCAGACTTTCCGGAGAAATTAACTCTGCTCTGTTTTAAATGGACCAAATGAAGTAGGTCTGAATACACCCTCTTAACCAGAGAAAACTAAAGAAAAAGTGACTTTTTCAGCAAAATCTATCATTAACTGAACATAATCCAAGTGTCTCCATCCACTGTCATTGATCCAACTCCATGGGTTTTACTGGTGAATCAATATTGTAGATGACAGTGTTTCCACGGTAACTACGGAGCCTATGAACGTCCAAATGGGTCATATCAGATGACCATGAAAAGATGACAAACTGTATTTTACGCCAGCTATTTACATGTATTGATAGAATTAGTGGATCAACAGATACTAAACATTTTACATCAGTAGATGCTGTTGGTTGCCAGTGGCTGTTTGGGTCTTTATGGGTTAACTATGAGTCAGTTTTATACTATGGCAGTATTTCAGCATAGTGTATAGTTATTCTGATTCTCATAAATCTAACTTTCACTCTGGGTGTAAGATAATGAACTCATTTTACATCTTTAATATACCAAGAAAACAGCACCACTAAGACTGTCGCTTTATTAATATCACTTAATGTATGAATCTTTTGTGTATGTTGACAGAAGATTGTGTTTATTCATTAGAAGTTAGTAAATTTGTGCTGTGAAAGAAAGGCAGTGTCATTAATTTCATTTAAAATGTTAATGTTGTTTTATTTATCATGATTGCAGGCATGTAGCCGTTAGCTTGGAGGGATTTGGCTGTGTAGAAAATCTGGCAAAACATATTTAATATTGATGAGAACAGAAATGATTAAATGAAAATAAAGTATGTTGTTTATCCCCTCAGCGCAAAAATGTTTCTTATAATTTCTTATTGGTGTTTCAGGACACAGTTATTATTGTATATCCTTACTTTGCTGTATAGTTGTATAAGTGTAGGATTAAATACTCTACTTAAATATCTAAGAAATAAAAATGTATAGCTCTACTTTTCTTATTTATGTACTTTTTTGTGTATGATAGTTAGTACATTCAGGTATAATTTACTATCAATGCCACAAAATTAAGCGGTAATTTGCTTTGCTGGGGTTCAGCTCTCTTTCATTCATAATAATTTACATTTACATTTGTTTAGTTCATCAAATATACTGTTACAAATCATGTTATTGTGTAAAAAAAATATATGTGAATGAATTGTTACTGATAATAACTCACTCATTTTTTAACTTAATCCTCAACGACCTAAACAGACAACAGCAGCTAAAAGCATTTACTGATGTGAAATGTTTAATAACTTTTCATCCACTAATTCTATCAATACAGTGAAATATTTCAGGGAAAATGCAATTTTTCAGATTTTTTTTGCAGCATCAGATATTTGAACATTCAGAAACTCTGTAATGAATGTGAAAATACTTCATTTTCTGCCACACTGATTCACCAATAAAACCCATGGAGTTTGACAAGTGACACTGGATGTAGTGACTTTTTAATGTTCAGTTAATGATATATTTTGCTGAAAAAGTCACTTTTTCTTCAGTTTCTTCATTCTCTGTTTTGCTGTAAGAACCTCTGAAGCTTTGAAGAACATCTACACGACTGGTGAAGTAAATATAGGAAAAAAAACGTGCTCATCACTGAACACAGTTATAAATGTGATAATCATTAAAGAAATGACATAAGTGGAAAAAATTTCATTTGGAAGTCACCAAAAAAAAAAATAGGTCTAGAGGTTTATATTAAAGCAGATGCAGTTTATTTAGAAAGAGTTTTATGCCTTTTTAAATCACATATGCATTGCCATGATTTTGACTGTGATAAATGACTGAATGACTGAGTATTTATTGCAACACATTGTTAATGGAGTCAATACACTTCACATTAGCTTCATAGCATAACAGCCTATGACATATTTTTGGCCAAACTGTGATATCTGTGTACTAACTAACACTGCTGCTTCATTTTTCATCACTGGCTATGACCTGAAAAAAAAAAAAAAAAGGACTTATGCTTAATTATGCTCCGAGGCTAAAATATCATGTGTGTCAGTATAATTCATTTGACTTTTGCAAATGACAAACCCATAGTAAAATCCTTCCTCCAGGCGCTGAAACATCCTCCAGTGTCTTTCTTTACCATATCAGGGGGTCATTGTCTATTCCACTGCCTCATTTTAATTAAGTACCATGACGCAGATTCTGATGCATGGTGGAAAGTAGCGTGCCTGTGTAACTCGCTTGTGACTCAGTGCATCATTGTTAAGGCCACCTTCCTCCAAAAGTGACCCTTGTATCATACTGGACCAGACAGAAACAGAACAAAGGCCTCTGGCCCCCATGTTGTTCCCACACTTCCACTGTTAATCACACAACAGTCCAAAACACCAGACAAAAGAGGCTAAGATGTCCCTGTTGGCATCTGCATCAAAACAATATTTGTGGAGGAATTAGTTGTTAATTCAATAGCGTGCCAGAAACAATGCAAACTGGGAGTCCGTTCTAAATATAGGCTGAAAATCAAACGGTATGTTGTAAAAGTATCATTTACAGATCTGTTATCCCCTAAAACAGACGCAGTTCTGTCACATTTAAAGCCATGAAGTTTTTTGTTTTTTTTTAATGTCTCAGCGGTCGGCTTTTATTTTGTTTTCAGTACAGTATGCGTGTTTGTTTTCATCTGAGTGTGTTCACTGACATCTTGTGCAAGTAGATGAAATCCCATGATCCTCAAAATAAAAAACAGAACGCTCACGGCCGCTGTGGGGCACGAACAAACGCACAATTGTGGCCTGCTGTCAAAGGCGGAAGTCATGGGTAATTTTTTTTTTTTTACTCCCCCTTTATTCCATAATGTTTAACAATGAGTTAAACTATCACAACAGAAGCCAAAAAGATGAGGCAGCTTGTTAAAAACTGAATATATGAAACCTAGTTAATCGTTAACATATGGCGGAAATAAATAAGACTGCAGCGTTACAGCGTTACTTTGAAAGGTTGTGTCTCATTGTGTGTTGCTGCAAGTCTGTGAAAATTGTCGTGACATTTTCAGTGATCGTGTATTGTGTCTGTAGAGGCGAGCCTGGATGCCCCGGAGGTCTGAGGGCTGTGACTCATGCTTAAAGCCTTTGCGCCTGTGACATGGAGAAAGGAAACAAGAGCCAGATGCCAACAGATATCCACAAGCACATGGCTCACGCGACAGGCTGGTGTACTCTGTGTACTGCGTGTGTGTATTCTCATTCCCTGCAGTTGTTCTCAAAAGGCTTCAGGTGCGATTCAAGTGATTTACCAGCGGCGATTTTACATCCAACATGTTCACAATTCACAGAAAATCACCACAAGAACCAAAACAACAGACAAAAACACAGACTCTCAAGGCAACGGCCATGTACAGAAGGAGGTATCCTGAATCTAAATTGTTTACTCAATAACCTATAATTTTGTAATGGTTTTTATGAGGATTTTTTCCAGACTTTTGGTTGGGGTGAAAATGTCACACAGCTAAAACAGACTTTACCAACCATGTTTTAAATTAGTAAAATTTCAGAACTGGCACAGATGTTGGTTTCCATCAGAAATATCTTAATATACTGTACTTGTGCTGCCAGTAAATCATTTAAAAAAACCAAGATCCACCAAACAGTGGAACTTTCACCATCTGCTTATATAGTTGATTCTAAGAATGAACCCGACAACTCGACTTTATGAAGTGCAGCTTTATCATGCTTTTAGTTCTTCTCCTTCATTTTAACCCAAACACTGGTGCATCGGGTTCTTGTTTTCACACACACTTTGTGTTATACTCATAGTTTCCATTCATGTCCATATGCACAGCAATACAATTACACTGAATCTGTCAAAATACAAATATTACCTCACTGGCAGTTCAGGGAGAGTTACTTTCTGAAGTGTAATAGGGAACAGATTAGCATAATTATCCTGTTAAAATGAATTAAGTAATGCAACTATTCTGACTACTGGATCGAACTGTAACTTATCATATTTGGTTTCTTTTGGACTTTTACATACTTTTATAACAACTGTTCTAAACTGGGTATTAAAGCTGAAATCTCCTAAACATGCCAGCTGAAACTGATACTGTATAGTGATGTTAGAGTTTTTTTTTTTGTCAAAAGGAAAATATTATTGAATTTCCAGCTCTGTCATATGTACTCATCCAACAACACGACCACCCAACTTGTTTTGCTTCACTTTTATATTCTACATTCTATCTTTGAAATGAAAATAATATTTTGATGTCACCTTCTGTCACATTTTGACATGTAACTGTAATTTAAGTGCATATCTTTTCCATTACTGATTATATTTACATAATAATAATAATAATGGATTAGATTTATATTGCGCTTTTCTATGAACGCATACTCAAGGCACGTACAGTGGATCCATTATTCATTCGTTCACACATTCACACTTTCACACTTTTCACACATGTATTTTGTAATGTAATAACATATTGGTTTCACATGTAATTAGTTACTCCCCAACACTGTGGACCAAGGAGGGAGTTCACATTAAGCATAACATGTCCACTGTGTAATTGAGACTTTACATGGGCTTGTGTACTTTGTTGAAATTTATCTTGGAGGTGGCTGTTTGCTGACTCTGTTTCTAAGCTAATAGTATCTAGTATCACACACTTGCTCCTGTAGAGAAGCAGAAGAGAAGGCTTAAAGAAAAACAAGCTGTATATAATAATGTATGGAGGAACTGTGATGTCACGTTAGTTTATGAACTGCCATTTTGTAGCAAGTAGTTTGCAATTTGGTTGTTGCCATGTTGGGCTTTTGGAGCTGGAAGTGACCAGATTTGGACCAAAAGGGTGGAGCCTGAGGGGTCAGAGGTGAGCTAATGCTAAAGGTTAGCTTACAGACTTAGAAAAACTATTCATAATAAAGTCATTTTACAGTCTTTTGAGTGTAACCTACTAACTAGAACTGCACTGAAACAGGGCGACACGGTGGTGCAGAGGATGGCACTCATGCCTCAAAACAAGAAGGTCCTGGGTTTGATGTAAATGTGAGAGCGATTGGTTGTTGGTCGCTATATGTCGACCCTGCGATGAACTGACCCGCCTTAGCCATAAGCAGCTGGGATAGGTTTTGGCGACCCTAGTAAGGATAAAGTGGGTTCAGATAATGAATAAATGAATGAATGAATGAATGAATACACTGAAACAGTCTGTCAGGGACAAAATGTGTTTTATTAAATAAACTGAAACTGTGAAAGTCTGATTTGGCTGCCATGCAAGTCTTATATTCAACCTTGACCTTCGAGACCTAATTAAGGAAGAAAAAAAAAGTAAGATGGACGACAGGGTCACTTATTAGAGGGTCTACTTGGAACAAATGTGACCAGAATAACTCCAAGAAAAACATCATTAACTCAGTATTTTTCCTTTTTTTTTTTTTTTTTTTTTTAGTTTAGTGTAAGTCTTTGGGTGGCAGTACGTTTTGGAACCAGCCCCAGGGACCCTCAGTAGTGTCACAACTTTAAGATACTTGTTGGCTTTATTTGGGATCCAAGGTCCTTACCCTTTAAAAGAACTGACTAATGACGTCTATAAAAATTTAGTGTGTAAGTTAGTATCAACCACTTAAAGTGATAAGTTGTTAGCTTAGAAATAGAGTAAGCTAACGTCCTTTAACAAACATCTTGGCATAAAACAGAGTCCAGTACAAACTTCAAATAGAAAATGACTGAATATTCAGTCTTAGTTCTTTTCTAACTGCTATAGTTTAGGGATTATGAACAGAAAACCAACCTAAATCAGGTTCTAAGCTATCAGTAAGCCAATAAATGGAGTTGGCTAACGTCAACAAATGAAACAGACTCATTCACAGACTTCATCTAAGTCCTGTATGTTGAACGTTTAAGGTTAATTTTCTTACTCCTAATTTTGTGTGGGAATAGCAGCTGAAACATGCACAGTAAGCAGATGGTTATGACTTTATATTCCTTATAATCTTAGTCTTTATATATTGTTTGTTGTGGTTTTGTTCGGTCAAAAATCGCTCCAGCTCCATCGTCACTGCTAAACAAAATGCATCCATCCATCTATGTGTTCAGGACGCTGCCAAAAAAATCCAGGCTGAACAAGCTGCATCATATTAAAGACGGCGGAAAATAACATGCTCAGAAGAAATCGAGTCTCTTCATTGAGGATTCTCCAATGAGCAATACACCGCACTAAAAAGACAAATCTGCCAACAAAGCCATCTCCCTAATGCATCAGTTGTGAATGAGGCTTCAAGTCTCAGCTGGCGGTATTAAAAATCAAAAGCCATTCTGTACATCTGGAGAACATGGACAAGGAGGAGGTTGTCCAAAATATGCATCTGCCATCAGAGCAATCCATCATTTGTTATTAATCAGCACAGGGAAGCGATCCATCACAGTACTTGAAGAGGCAATTTTAAATCCATCTTTCTAAGGCTGACACATATTCACATTATGTATCACTATGGGGAAGAAATAATTCCAAGATCTTCTCCAAACCGAACGGCTATATTTCTCAAATGCAGACTGACAAGTGACGTAGCAAACAAATAAGCCCTAATTTAAACCTGCTGCAGTCAAGTTAGGTTTAACTACTTGTATCTTTGAGAAAATTAGTGGCTTGGACATTTGCAACTTGATACTCATCCATCAATGAAAAACACGAGGTACAAAGAGGGTATTATAAACAAAAACTCAGGCTAAATGGTTCCAATTTGTGAGTCGTTGACCCGTGGCACTGCCGCTTGTTCTCGTAACACTTCTCAGTTTGACGTGAACCCTGATGTGACTCATGATGTTTACATTTTCCACCACATTCTTCTCTGTACCGGAGGACGCACTGAAAAGGATCGGTTTGCGGTGGTTGTCGGGTGTGGCTGAGGTCAATTAGAGCAGATAAATAACAGAGACTCATCAGCATATTGTTTAAACTTGTCAGATTGAGTCACTTGGCTTTGTTTTGGATTCCTGTCTCCACAAAAAGCTCAATTTTAGCCTCATGCCCTGCTGTAGTAGGAGAACAGTCTACCTAAATATTTCAGGACCATAACAGTTAACATACGTGTACACAACCCTTAATATACAGGTTTTAAGATGTTCTTACACAAAAGGGAGCATTCATAAGTTAAGTCTCAGAATTAGATTTAAATCGATGCAAAAACTTGAGTCAGTTTATGACATTTTTAGGATTTATTTTTTTCCTTTCAAAATGAAACTACCTGGGGAAAGTAATGAAGAATGGAGAGACATAAGATAAGAAAAGATAAGATAAGATAAGATAAGTTTTGTTTGCCACATGCAATGTTATCCACCCAGACTACTTCTCAACCACCTACTGTGCAATCTATTTTACTACTTTTGTGCAATACCACTCGAACCCTAAACTGTGCAGTTTTTCTTTAAAATAATTCACACTGTGTATGTAACTTATTTTAGGACTTATCTCAGGACACATATATATATTTATTTATTTATTATTGAATCCATTGTTTTCATGCTGTTTACTCTGCATAAAAGTTGCACTGAAGGAGCTGCTTCATTAAATCTCATTGTACATGTGTATAGTAACAATAAAAACATTCTATTCTATTCTATTCTATTATATATAGTACAATTCACAGTGAAATGTATTTGTGTACCTGTAACTAATAATACAGTAGACATTTCACAAGTAGCACAAAAGATTGAAAAAAATAAATATAGATGTATATTTAACAGCATGTACAAAACAAAATCAGTAGATCTTTTACATGATTTGTACCCAACTTACTACTACTACTACTACTACTACTACTATTATTATTATTATTATTATTATTATTATAGTTGTTGTAATTTATTTATTTATTTATTTATTTTACAGTTTTCATACTGATTCCTTTAAATGAGAAAAACAAACTTTGTTCATACTGTATATCCTTACATATGAAACATTCATGAGAACCTGCTGACAACATGGGAAGAACAGGCTCTTACCTGTTGGAAATGAAAACCCTCAGAGCCACATTTAATGAGTGTATATTCTTTATGGCATATTTTATAAGAAAATAGCAAAATCATAAAATATGTGGTGTCATGTTAGTTTTTGGACATGGAAATCACTTAGGATTAAAGAGAAATGCTTGATTTTTTATTTCTAAACAGGAACAAAAGGACACTCACTGGATTTAGTTGTCAGCTACTTCAGCTGTGGAGTCCTTGAATAATTTATCATTTGACTGAGTTTCCCAGTAACAGCTGTGCACTTGTGAGCAGCTGCAGGTGGAACAATGCATTTTTGTTTGGCAAAAGTGGAATCCTTGGTTGACAGACAGACTAACAGACTACAGGTACTTTTAAAAGTAGGAAAATCTCTTTTTTTTTTTTTTTTACTTTTTTTAGGAGGTTGGTGTAGTACATACCAAGCAGTAACCTCCATGAATGAAAAATGAAGTAACATGGAAGTGCCAAATAAATGCAGTCCTGTTAAAATGTTCAACTACAGCAGAAGTAAACACATTTACAGTCTGAAACGGGTTTGCTCTTTACAGTTAATTTCCTTGTTCATTTCTTATATGTGTGTGTGTGTGTGTGTGTGTGTGTGTGTGTGTGTGTATATATATATATATATATATATATATATATATAAAAATATATATATATCT
>JAPQRP010000011.1:21250341-21272745 GCA_037367295.1 Apogon hyalosoma | reverse complement strand
AAGATAAGATAAGATAAGATAAGATAAGATAAGATAAGATAAGATAACATAACATAACATAACATAACATAACATAAAACTTTATTGGTCATGGAAACTTTGTCACAGTAGTTGGATAAGACTCAGAGTAGCATAGAAAGAGGGTAAAAGACAGCAACAGGCTAAATAAAGCAATAAAACCATATATACTATTTACATATACATAGAACTAATGGGAATCATTGACAGTGATGAATGTATTGAGTCTTATCCCTTAATGGAAATGTTTGGATTCCATGTAAACAGCGTGGATCATTCCAAACACATGGATTCAAATGAGTTTTCAAGGAAAATTATTGTTCCAAGTGGGTTTTGACGTTAATCCATAACTGTGAAACTAACTGAGATATAAACTGGGTTTAAACAGAGGAACATGGCACTGCAACTGCCAGGAATAAAGCCCGACTCCCGCCAAAGCCACGCCGCGCTCTCATGGAATTGTAAAAACCCTGTGGATGAAAGCGGCCACCAAGGGCCTTATGTTATGTTATAATAAAGTGAGATCAAATAAACAGCAGGGGCAAAAGAATTGCTCCGGGATTGCACGTGTTTGGGTAACGCCAAACAGATGTAAGCACACTGTATGATTACTGCATTATAGCATGGATTGTATACCCACTCAGACAGGAAAGAGATGGCAGCTGGTAGCCATCAACATGGAGGCGCAGGCGGCCTCAAACTATAGGCCGAGTCCTGCCTACTCAAACACACATGAACGTATGCACGTGTTCGCAAATGTACCCACATCCACACACCCGGATACACACACAACAGACCAACATGTGGAGGCACGAACACGCAAACACAACAACAAACTAATGACTTTTATCTCAGTAATCTGATGTTAAATGTCAGGGCCCACTGTACGCCTACCGCCATCTTAAAAGCTCGTAGCGTCTGCCAAGTAACATAAACATCCCCAAATGACCGCTGCTCTGCGTCATAATTTTCTTTTCATAACAGAGCCTACTGCCTGGTTATTTCAGGGCTCTGGGTGACCCTGAAACCAGAAGTTTCCTCACTCCTCCTCCTCCTCTGCTGTTATTTAAGGAAAACTTCAGTGTTTCCCTTTCTGCTCTCTCTCCCTCCCTCTCTATGTCTCTGTCTCTGTCTCTCTCTCTCTCTCTCTCTCTCTCTCTCTCGCTCGTACTGGGTGTGGTTTTCATGAGCCAAACTTCTGTGAATGATGTGGACTCTATAGTCATAGCTTTGACTCAGTCCACACCCTTTAACTTAAAGAGGAGTCTAGAGGAGGTGGAGCAAAGCGGCGCCTGGAGCACACTTCACTTTGAGCTTGGACTTGAGGCTTTTGAAAGCAGCGTGTTCTGGTGTGTCTTCTGTGACCTGCGCTGTTCTGTCTTTGAGCTGCACTCTGTCACATTTGGATCTTTTCAGCTTCAGGGTGTTGACTCGTCAGAGGTTTTTTTTTTTGTTGTTGTTTTTTTTGTTTTTTCCCCACACACTCAAAGACATGTGTGAGTATGAGAGCGATTTCTGCTTTGCTAAACTTTCAGAGGTGAGTGGAGTTTGCATGTTGAGGCTTTTTGAAGGTGACAACGAAACAGGGACAAGAATCAGATCCGTTCTTTTGAGAGTGGCGTTGGCTTGAAATGGCTTGTGTTTGTACGCCACTTAATGGATTTGCTTCAGAGAATATATAAACAGTGGATGTAATGGAAAAAAACAACATAAATCTGAATTGATATGATATATTGCACATCAAAATCCATTCATTCAGAGGTGAATAACTGCAGCTCGGCCTGCCAACCCCGTTCAGGCTTCATAGTCATGTATTTATTTTTAAATTGACAGTTTAATTAGATTTACTGTTGGGCACACACAAATATTAAAATGTGTTCATAAAAATTGCATTTCTAATTTGTCACCAGATGACATCAGCTTACTCTAAAGTTTGCGTGTCAATACGAACTCTAACCTCACAATAAAAGCATGAAAGCACAAACGCCTGAGGAGATATTAATCAGAACTATGGCGTACATGGCGCCGTTTGACTCGTCATCTCCATTTTGGTTACAGATTCATATGTAGTTAAAGTCATTATGTCTGTCATTATCTTATGCTTTTGTCCTGTTGCTATGTATTTTGGGGCCTGTTATGGAAAGTTCAAAAATTTCCATTGTGTGTGCTCGTGGAAATACAATTGCCTTCTCTATTCACTTTTGCTTTTCATCTCCACATCAACGAATGATGCTTTTTAAAAACTGTAATTACCTTATTAGAGTCTGATTTTTGTATTAAAATGGAGGCAGATTGTTTGTCAAAGCTGGTTGTTTGTGAAGAAGAGCAGGCAAGGAAAATTCACTGCAGCGTTTTTTTTGTGTTCTTTTTATCGCACGATAGAATATGAAACTCGAACCATGTGGCTTCTGTTGGGTTTCCCACTTTCTCCCTCTCTTCCTTCCTTTCTCTATACATCTAAAAGTGGGCAGACAGAGGAAGTAACCAGTCTTTTCCACCTGACAGCATTCTACACACAAACACACACGCACACACATACGCATTTAAGCACAATAGTCTCCCCAAATTCACTGACTGCCCAGTTGGCTTTACTAGTCTATCTGGGTTTCCTCAGTGAGCTGTAAAAATCAGGCTGATACTGTCCAGAAAACTGGAGTGAGACACAGCAGCTCTGACTGAAAAAACACACCTGCCTTCGACCGATATGACAGGAGGAGTGTGTTCAGGCAGCCCACTGTTGGTTTTACTTGAAGCATTGAACAAAGGACGCCTGCAAAAGCATGTCAACATGACAAATTACTACAGACAAAGAAAGACTCTGCAAATTGGAAATGAAACAAGTTTTATATTTAAAAAATCTGCAACATATTTTACCCATAGAACGTGGAATGGTTTTGTTTACATTATTATTATTGCATTATTACATTATTATTATTATATTCAAGGAAGTTTTATCCTATCGTGCTACAGACAGTGAGTGTTCGGCAAACTAAACAACCTAAAGACAACTAAAACCGACTATATGTCAAAAATTAAATAAATGTTCCTTTTCTTTTGCGGCTATGACGAACGCTTAATCCTTCTTTTATGGAAAACAGAAAGAAAAGCTGAAATATAAACAACGTTATACTTGGATTAAGTTCATTTTGTTTTTTCACCGCACTGTAAAAGTATCAGCCATCGCTGTTCTATAAAATGGCCGGGAATTTAATAAAAAATGACACATCAGCGGAAGGGCACCAGGACAGTATCCAGGCCTTGTTGATTGAATTTTATTGAGCCTGTTATTTAGTAAACATGGCAGAAACCGGGAGAACACTGCTAAATCAAATATTTCACGAGGTTGTTTGGTTTATTATGGTATGTATAAACTCCAGCATAAAAATTAAAAAGCAGGAGAAAATATAGATATTGTATTATATGTTAAGAGCAATCAGCACTTTATAGGTAAGTATGTTAACGTATTTTATAAAGCAACCAAATTCGTGAACTGTAACCTTTGATTCGGAAAAATAAAAACTGTAACTACATTCAGTTAAAATGCACATTTCCATCAGTGAGGTGCTCTTATGACAAGTGAAGGAAAGAAGAAGTAGCAGGTGAGAAAGACAATGATGGACGGAGGGAGAAATGACAAGAGAGATGAAAACTGAGAGAGTCGAGTCAGACGTCGACGGCGTTAGCGCAACAGAGGGAAAAAATGGAGGAAAACAAGATGAAAGGCCAATTCTAGGCAGCAGTCGAGTGTTGGAAGAGTGTGAGAGGATTTGTTCTCCTCAAGTCTTGTTTACAGGAAGTTCTTTTAAAGTCCCACAGATGGCTGCATTCACAGAAAGGCTTTTTTATTGCATTTTTCCGTGCCCTGTAAACTCCCTATACCTTCATTTATGTGTGGGAAAGTATGATTGCTGCTGCCTGGCTCAAGGTCTGTCTCATCTTGGGTTTTGTTCAAAGTGGACTACATACTTGTTGCATGTTGACCGCCTACGGTCACCATCTCCTGAAGAATTAATTTTTTTGTCTTTGGCGGAGTGTCTGGAGCTGCTGTCTCTGCGTGTATGCGTGTGTGTGTGTGTGTGTGTGTGTCTGCGTGTGTGTGTGTGTGTAGCTTTCATACACTGTGTTGTTTGTGTTTATGGCTTTTCACTCTGATTCTTTTTTTTTTTTTTTTTAAAGGTCAAAGCTTTTAACAGCAAAGTATTTTCATCATCTGACCAGCTAACACACTGCAACACTTGCAGCAAACATATGACAACTTGACACAAAGCTACTGAAATCATAGAGGTGTGTGCAAGACTGTATCGCCTAGCTGAGTAACACATGTAAAAAACAAAAAACAAAACCCTAAACTTGAAAACAAAAGGTAAAACAAGTGCTGTCCCTTTGTAAAAGGTTAAAATATGTGAATCATATTAATATATCACATCAATAAATCATTGAATGGCTTTTTTTTTTTTTTTTTAACTTGGACCTAAAATAGCAACTGAATCTAAGAGAGTATATAATAATAGTGTATAAAGTGACTATAAAATGGGCCCTGTAGTATTCCTGTACATGATGTATAGCTCTAGGTCTTAGTTAAAGGGTTGGTTTGGTTCCATGCACCCAAAGCATTAATTTGGTCTTCTAGTCCAGGCTTGATCCAAGACTCTGAGTCCACAGAGCGAACTTTAAAATAAAAAAGCTTCAACGACTTATATGTTCCCCGGTGCCCATGTTGAGAGGTAAATAATATTAAGGGCTCCTTCAGGGCTTTTTTTGACTCTACGTTTGCCGGGACGTGGGTCTGTAAGAGATTTAGTGGGCAAGGAGTTTCTGCAGAAGTGATTTGGCTGCAGTGGCCAAACCTCAACCGTATTATTGTAGTTGATTTATTTCACAGGAAAATGTAAACCATCCTGTGGCTTGTAATTAGGCTTATTTTAAGGCTTTTTTAAATTTAGTTTTACACACATGTTGACAATTGAGACTATATTTTAGGTTGTGTTTGGACGTCCGGAGGATGAAATTCTTCAAATGAGTAGTGGCGAGGCTGTTAAACGTGGATTTAATTAGGAACTCATTATGTTCCATTGGAGTATAAACATGATGGAATATCTGCTTACAAAAACAAGCCTTTAAACTTTTGATCTAAATAACTAATAATAAGCATGAGGAAGAAAAATTACTTTTTCCTACAAAACATGGAGATCAAAAGACATGCTGAGCAGTTAATTTGACTAGAATATTCTGATTGTTTTGTCTATTTGGGTCAGCTGGGTGCCAAAGTACTACTGTAAATAAAGAATCATCCATCATATGTTTAATTCAGTCCATTTCAAACCTCTTGGGTTTGTAGAAATAATAGTTTCTGGCGCAACTTCACTCATCTGAGGTCCACGGAAATGGAGATGGAGCAAGACTAAAATAGGTCAAAACTCCAGAAACACTTGCAGTCTATCAAACAATTTTAATGATGAACGTGTTTCTGCTTTTGGTGTTTATCAGGGTCAAACAGTGTTCAAATAGGGTCGGTATGAAGTAAACAAAAACAACCAAACATATGCATCCACACAAATCTCGTCTGTGCTTTTTGGATTTTCTCATTTTATTGTCGTCTTTTCTGTTTCATACCTACCCCAATGTGATGTTGTTTGAAATGTTCTCTGATGACCCTGTTAACAACCACCAGCCAGAATGTGTTAACTCTTGGGGATAACAAAATATATCCGTGTTGCAGATTACAATAAGTGTTTGTGTCCATAAAATCTTGTTATTTGTTATGGATGTCCTGTTTTAGGTGACATGCAGAGCATAGAAAATATCACCCCAAACAATGTTCTTTGGTGGTTTTTCTGTTTTAAATTTTAATGAAAAGCTATAAAGAGAACACTGCAAGCTGACTTGGTTTTGCACCCAGCTGTGGTAAAGTAGCTGCAGGCTATCTGAAGCTAAATCTCTGTCTCTAAAGCTCCTCTGTTTTGCCCTGTCGAAGTTCTCGCTGTCTGCTCTTACGTCATGTCTGCCCACTCTGACTTCCCACTGCTCCCTGTTTCTGTCGGCCTCTCTTTGTCCTGGCCTCTCTCCCCCTCTTCCTGCCTGCCACTCTTGTCCCCTGTTCCCTCTGAAGGCACGAAGCCAACTGTAATGCAGAGAAACCCTTCCATAGGTTAATGAAAATGCCCTGCTTCTGTTGTCCACATGGACAAGGACAGTGTGGCGCCACCATTTGAGCCACTCACAGCTCTGAAGTGACGCCACCTAAAGAAGCTGACAGCGGATCAGCTTTCTCACTTCTGATCCAAATCTTTGAACATGATGAGTAGTGTGACAAATCTGCCCCAGCTTCCTGTAGCGGTATCTTTTATTTTTCTTATGACAGTTAACTAAACGCTGCAGGTTAAGCTAGGATAAGCTAACCATGTGCGAGCCCCAGACAGACCCCAACCAATCATGTGTGCCCTTGGCCTGGTCCCAGAAAAAGTGTCTAGCCAAAATACAGCACAGCTGAGGCTGTTAACATCACGGGGTAATCACAAGAGAAGCGCCCTGGCTGGTAGCTCTCAACAGAGTGAAAAGGTAAGCTGAGGAGGTGCACAGATTGTTTGGCAGTATCGTATATATTTGGCTGGAGCCGGCCTGTGCGCTGAGCGTTGGCCTAATGTATTCCCAGACTGAGGTGGCAGCTGCTAATGTTTTGGAGCCTCAGAGATGGAGGCACTGAGGGGCCGGTCATTGTACTACTCCGTGTTTCAGACATACCTATCTACTGCAAGACACGACAGCAGCTCAAAGTTTTCACACTTTTTAACTGTTATTCTAAAGATACATGTCAGCACTTGCAGGTAGAGGGATTTTGTTATTATTTTTCAGCTTGAGGAGCTTGAGGCTCTGATGTAATCATCAAATTTTTCAGCAACTGAAGTGGAAAACCTACAAGGGACACAACCTGCTGCTGCTGCTTAAAAGCAATGAGCTCCTTCAGATTTCTTTTTTTTTTATAGCTACCCTGAGAAAAATGCTTAGAAATGTGATGAAACGCATCGCTTCAAGCTGTGAAGCGTAATGAATGAATCATTAACTGAGAATTTTTCTTGCTCCATTAACCTAAAGCAAAAAGTCTGTGGCAAAATATGCCACGAAGCCAAGGTGACATACATATGTTAAACTTATTTATCTGTTCATATAGTTCCATATCATTTCGTTGCCTTGGGTTTCGACTGCAGTTGCTCAGTTCCTCAGACCTATTATAGCATGAAGGATGAAGGACAGAAAATCTGAGAGGACACAAAAAAGAGAAAATTGTGCACAATGTGAGTGGAGGGCCTTAGTCATAGACGTACTTCCTGCTGTTATTGAGTAGCTGAGGCGGTCTGGAGCTCCGCCAGGCCAATTGTTGCTCATTTTGCTGTCAAACAGTCATGGCCAAGAGGCAGCCACAGGCGAGGAGTGAACAACTCTACAGGCTGAAAAGTTGGACTCACTTTAATGTTGTCATGTGAGTGTGGTTTTTTTGGAGACACATGATCAATCCTTTGTGGGAAAAATCAGAAATATTTTCATTTATTTGTTTTTCACTACAGCCTCAAATTGCTGTGTCACTTTCAGTGCCTTTTATGGTATTTTAGAGTCCAAAACAAAAAAAAGCTGTAGTTGGAAGTACAGGCTCCACAGCTCCTTGGTGCAGATTTGTCTCTCTTGTCGGCTTTAATGTCATACAGTGGCACTGAATTAGTGCACATCATATTCTAAAAATACCATTCTAGGTTGGTGGTCAACAGATACAGAGAGTGCGAAGGAGATGGAAGAGTAGATGGAGACAGCTAGACACCGAGACACAGTCACGGAGCTATTAAGTTACTCTGACTGACTGCGACAGCCCAGCTACTGACTGGCTGGAGGCTGTTATTGTCAACCAGCTGTGAATCCAGATGAATGGGAAAGAGGGAAAGAAAGTTTGAAGCAAAGTACTAAGTAAAAATCAGATGCACTCTGGAACATTAAAGGTACAAAATGACTTTCTTTACAATTTTATTTCCAATTGGCAAATGCAGTGGTGGATTTCTGGGGTCCTCACAGTTTGGCATGGGAGGACAGTATATGCATTATATACAAACGGATTCAACAAAAGTTCATTTAAAGCTATTTACTGTCACATGATGTCCTGTATCAGCACACTATTCTTAATGCACAATAGAAATAAGACCAATGTTGAAACAGAAGAAAACTGTAAAACTTTTAAACAGTAAAACCATGAAAATCAGAAAAAAAAAGTTCTGCTCCATGAAACAGGAGTAGAAACACTTTCTTTTTTCTTTTTTTTTACATCGCTTTTGGAAAATTTATCATTTGTGTCAGTGCTTTGAAGAACTTGTGGACAATGATTTGTTTTTACAAGTACAGTTACAAGAACTAAAGTTATGGGATGGCAAAGCTTGACCCGTTCTGCCCCTTGATAAATGCACCACAACATACCTTTAAAAAAAAAAAAAACAACACCTTCCCTGCCTTTCTTTGTTGTCAACATCCATGATAAAAGCCTGTAAGCTGATTTTTGTGCGCAGTGGACTTGGACCAGATTCCATACAAAAATGATCAAAGGTGTGAGGTTACTGTGTGTTCAATCCGGTTTCTTACATCATTAGTTACCATAAGTTTAGAAATTGAGCTTCAACCAACCAGCTCCCAGCATACCACAGACTCCAACGTAAATGTCACACATTGCACCTTTAAAATATATTACTTCAGGATTCGATGCCCTTTGAAACATATCATCTCGACCTGATATATGGCTAACACTTGTTTGCTCCAAAATAAGCAATTAAACACATATGAATCAATTTTAAGCTACACTTTTGAATATTTTCTCATAGTAACTTATACGACTGTAGTACTCTAACTGCTCTTGGATCCTTCTTAAGACAGAAAATGGATACGTAGTTGTGTGTATTAGGATAAATGTATTACTGTATGTGTGTACACGTGTGTGTGCATATGTTCGCCCAGCCTTCCCCAGACTCAAACAGCTCATGTTTCCAAACACCCACCACCTACGTCGAGCTCCACATTAAAGCGTGATTGAACGGACCTGCATCTGCAACTGAGAAAGTTTCTGGCCGGCAGCAGCGAAAACATTTAACTCAGAATATCAGTGTCAGAGGGACAGGAAGGCTGCTGTTTACTCTGGATTGGTCATTCGTATTTCCTGTTCTATAAAATACTGTGCCGAGATAAATATTTGCAAAAGCCGGCCACGTGCACCCCTTTACTTCTGTTTCTTCAAAGCAGAGCGGGTCAAACGTGTTTCCCGGTAACCAAATCACATTTTCTCCACCTACAGTACATGTGTCCACTGGTAACTCAAAGACAAGGCTGCTGTTGTCATTTTCCTCAGTATTAAGGGTAATTAGGCAATGAATTCTTTGTGTTTCAAAGCACTCTTTGAAGGGCATGTTAATTTCCCACAGAATGATAGATGCCTCTTTTGCTTTTTTGCAGCTGAACTGTACGAACTGTTCTGTTGTACGTTTCCCTTGTTTCTTTTTTATTTGCAGTTTTATTCACTGACTCACTCGAGTGTGTTGTGAGAGGAAGTTTGGTGTGACAAATGCAGGAACAACGAACATTGCTGTACAAAAAAAAAAACACGGGAAATCTCCACTTTCAGGATGTGGCTGCATGCTGCAAGTGATTAATAATAAACCTTTTAGGGATAAGTTATTTTCACTCAGTTCCAGCTATGCATAAAAAGTACTACTTTTTACTCCTTGAATCATTAAAGAAGTACAGATTTTTATACCAGCTAATTAAAAATTGCTTTAATAAGTACAACAGCCTGTAAATAAACTTCTACACAGGTTCTATCAAATATTTATTGGGTCAAATACTGTCTACAAAAGTTGCTAATAGTGGAAAATAAAAAGTGTTTGCATAAGTTCTTCCACTCTTGAGTCAAAATATTCCCACATGTACTAAAAATGTGGAATTTAACCCTTAAAAGCATTAACTACACAAACACACACATGTATTCCCACAAACTGTACTCTTACATAACAGTTTTCACAGGTACACTTTGTTTGCACTGTTTACCCACTCCTGCATCCTAGAATGTGGGAAAAAGTGGAAAATGCTTGTTCCTACGCCCTGATGCATAATTGTGTATAATTTATTGTTTTTCTCCATAATCTTCTTGTATTATATATGTGTGCTTAACCCATAAAGTCCCAAACATCCACCATCTAACAAAAGCATCTACTGATCTAAAATGTTTAATACCTGCTGATCCAGTAATCCTATCAATACATGGTGTGAAATGCAGTTTTCATCAGATATGACCCATTTGGACGTTCAGAGGCTCCGTAATAAACGTGGAAACACCGTCATCTTCCACAACATTGATTCACCAGTAAAACCCATGGAGTTTGACAAATGTCAGTGGATGGAGGTGCTTGTTTTTACATTCACTTATTGACATCTTTGCTGAAAAAGTCACTTTTTATTCGGTTTTGTCTGGTTTAACATCTGCATGATCAGTAAATAAAATACAGGAAAATAACTGAAAAAAATGTCAAATACAGAGGATAGTAATGTAATAAATGGTGGTAAATCACTTAAGAAATATTAAATACAGGGAAAAATTCATACCATGGGTTAAGGAATACTGCAACAGTCAGAATGATAGGGACGTGCACGCATTACCACACAGCCCAGCGTAGTCCCGTGCTTCTCTAAACACTTACATGTGCAAACTTGATTGATCCCCTCACTTCCAGCCTTGCGCCTGCTCACCAACGCACCCACATCCGTGCCTTCAATCAATAACAGCCTAAATGTATAAATAAAACCGTTGTGTTTGTCCAGGTGCGTCAATGAAAGCAAACTCTGCCAGCTCTCCTCACAAGCACAGTGTGTGAGTGTGCATGTGTTAACATTTAAACCTGTGCGTGAATGTGTATGTGTCCCGTAAATTACATAGTGATGAGGGAGAAAATGCGCTGATGTGTGCACAGATAGACACCTGCAGTCTGCTCACTTTCCCTCTCAGTCTTCACCTGTGACCTTCTCTCACCATAACATCCATCCATCTTTTTCTGCCTCGTATTTTCTTGATGAATATTGAATCTTTTCACTGCCTCTACCCTCCTCCTCCTCCTCCTCCCTCTCCTCCTGTTCCTCAGGTCAGACAGGATATGGAGTAGTTTGGTTTAGCTGGAGGGATTCCTGGCAGAGTGATTTGGTTGTGATGTAATATAAATCACATTGCCAGGGATTTCCAACCAGCTACAGCTGAAACTCACCTAATGTCTGCTTAGTTGCTCCTGTGTTCACATGAATTCACTGCTTTGAATCCTTTAAGCATGTTCTGCGAAATTTAAAAAAAAAAAAAATATATATATATATAACAGATGGAGAACTGGTGCAGTCCATAGTTTGGTTGAGGTGCAGGACTTAGCTCGCTCCGTGAACAGTCCAGTGAAAGCCTGTGTTCACAGTGGCTAAGTTCCGCTCCTTACAAACATGACCAGCGTTTAATTTTTACTGTTATAACTGGTGTAACAAGTCAATACACAATCCAGGCTGCTGCAAAGTACTGTAAAACACAATTAAAGGTCTTCCTTCAGTAGAAAAGTGCTGCTACCAGAGATACTTGATTAGATTAGATTAGATTGGATTAGATTAGATTAGACTAGATTAGATTAGATTAGATTAGATTAGATTAGATTTAACTTTATTGATCCTTTGGGCAGAGCCCTCAGGAAATTGAGGTTCCAATAGTTATATAACATCAGATATACAGACAAGAAAATAGCAAAACAATAACTTTAACAAAAAAAAGAAACAATACTGACAAAAAACAGGCCATTGCACATCATAAAGTACTACACACACATACAGTTGGCGCGTTTGTTGTATAAGTGACATAATTGTCCAATCAGAATGTTTCAAGCTGTTCAGCAAACCCTTTATTTCATAATATGTGACAGTTTAAGTCAGTTATATTGGGAACAAACACAATAATGCATTTTCTCTCCTGTGATTGTCTCTTTTGTGTAGACAGTGAAGGAGGAAGACATGAGGAGTGTTATATGGCACTCAGACGTGATGAAGAGGAGGACTCTAAACAAACAGGAGATGAGTAAGGGGAAGGGGCACTGAGGGTGGAGAGTATGAAAAAGGAGAGAGAGGGGGGCTCTTACTCATACAGGAAGGAAGCACAGGAAATGTCCCATCGGGAAAACAAGTAGCAATGTGATTGTGAACCCTGAGCTCATTTACTGTCTGGGTGGTCATGAGGGGAAGGCACTGAATACATGTGTGTGCGTAATACGTAAACATGCAGTTATCCATGTGTGCACCGCAGGGGGAAGAATAAGCAACACTCAGAGGGAGCTTTGTATGATCTGATGAACCATACAGGGCTGGTAGCACTGTCCTGTGTGAGTTTTAATAAGACTGTGATCAGACTTTTATAAGCATATTTAATTACAAATAACTTAAAATGCATCACAAGTCTTTCGTATTGTATCTACAGGTTCACTCTGCCTCTACCAACTTAATATGGCATTCAGTGTCGTCTGAGCAGGACTCAATCAAAAATTTTGGTTTTGGGTTCCAGAAATAGTAAAAAAATACAAGTTATATGTGATTCCACAAAAAAAGTAAAGATAATAAACATTCCTAACTATTTCACGACAGCATGCGTCACATTCTGGCTGACATCTGATTGAAAACATTAGCTATGCAGTCACTGTGGCTAACAGTGTTAAGTGTGTTAACTAGATAGATGACCTTAAATATAGACTAACAACATGGAAATAAGTGTGTTATATCCTCCTGAGACCCAGCAGTGTATTTTTGTCCTCTGTAGGAAACAAGAGTTTCATAGCTTTACTGAGAAAAAAAAAATCTTTTCCACTGCAAAAGACATTCCATAAAAAAAAAAAAAAAGAATAAATAAATAAATAAAAATCATTTCTGAAAATCTGTTATGCTTTTTCCAACCAAGGCAATTATTTAATGTAGAAAAGCCAAAATATTTACTTTCCTGGGTCTCAGGAGGATATGTAAACCTATTACTTAAAAGTACATTACAATAGCAGATAGTTTGGTAACTAATAGCACCCACTTTATGGACTTGGATCTTCATTATGACCAGTTCATGGAACAAACTGTGTCATAAATCTCCAATTTAACCACATCCAGGCAAACCAAATACAAGAAAGTTCATAAAAACTTAGGCCTAACATTTAGATTTTTCATTGAAACTTAATATCTAATACTTTTTTTTTTTTTACTGTTATGTACTGTATAAGAGCCTATATTAAATAGCCATAAGCACATTGTGTACTTCAGATTCACCACCATCACCTTTTTTTGGACAAAAATCACCATATTGTTATTAGTATTTAATGCAATTATTATTCACCAAATACTGTGCATTTAAAAAGTATTCCCTTTTAGGTGAATACTTTTGTTGCTTTTAATAATACAACTAGGGTTAATATATTGCAGGTTTTTCAAAAAAAAAAAAATACAAAAAAAAAAAAGAAAGAAAATTGAAAGCAAATTGTGTCAGGTAATTGAAGATATATGTATATATGTTTTTTAAGAAGTGATTGCCCATTGATTCACCTACTTCATGTCAGTATTTAGTATTATTCAGGTTTTCACATCTGGACACTGCAGTTTTTCCATATTCTTCTTGGTAAAACTGTTCAGGTCACATGAGGATCAGCTGTGAAGTCCAGCCACAAATTGTCTATTGGACTGAGGTCTGGGCATCGACTTGTCCACTCCAAAATATTCACCTTATTGTCTTTAAAGCGATATTATGTAGATGTTGCTGTGTACTTCAGGTCATTGTAGAGCTGAAAAGTAAATCTATCACTTATTGGCACTTTCAAGGGGGTGGATTTGAATTGACATCAGAAATTTGTAGACTATTATTATTATTATTATTATTATTATTATTATTATTATTGTGATTTTATTATCATTATCATTATTATTATCATTATTATTATTATTATTATTATTATTATTATTATTATTATTACATTGATTGTGATTCAATTAAGAGACAACATTCAAATGAGTAAATACTTTCCATAAACACTGTATTGTCCTGATAAAAACCAAAACTGTGTTTAATTGAACATTGTTATACAGTAGCTGTTGGTACAAGTAAAACTGTGCACTTGTTGTATCTCCACTGTAGTGTTTGTTCAAATGGAAACAACTGTTGTAACCTGGATGTGCTGATGCAAACATTTTGATTTTAAAGGTTCTTTAGCCCCATTATTTATTTATTTATTTATTTATTACATTGTCTGTATAACAAATTGCAGCTGTAAGATAAAAATAAAGACTGTGACTGTGACACTCCTCCGCTTTCTCTCTGTGCTCTGTGGAATGCTTCCCCTAGTGGTGAACACAGGGAGGTGCAGGTGCCTGGGCTCAACCTCCTGTGCCTACTGAGCTGATAACAGTTGAATGTTTAACACGCACTGGCTCAGTTCAGCAGGAACCGGAGTTAGGCCCTCTAGAAACAACGACTGAATGGACTGCACCCTGCTTTCAGCATTTCACTTTTTTTTTTTTTTTTTTTTTACATGTGTACATTTCTAATGTGAGCGTTACATTCATGTCTACTGCTCAAAGGGGTATACTTGGTAATTCCATTCTACAAAGGACAAAACCATCCATTAGACAGCTTTGATGTAAAAGTACAGACCAATTTATAAACCTCTTTTTTTCTCTCCAGCTTGTAATGGAGGAAATCTGCTTCTGTTGGTTTAGTGTTACTAAAAGATCACAGGAGCAGAGTTTTTCCAGTTGTAATCTCTACATTTCACTTCACGAGGTTCCAAGAAGACTCCTCTGGGTGTCATTTTAACTCATGGTGTGCATTTCAATAATCCTTTGACTTTACTTTGTGTAGTCTCTCTTACGTCAGAGCATGAGGAGCGTCCCTCAGTAGGGAAAATAACTCTGAACAATAAATACTGATATAATTGGATTCAGAAAAGAAAATGTTAAATGACTGGAAATGAGTTGCTCTCATGTGTGTATGTATCTGTGTTGTAGATGGTAAAGTGTTTAATGTTGTCACATCTGCTGCGGAGGTGGTGGTGAAACATTACAATGGCGTACTGGATAATAATCTCCAGTGGCTTGACCTCATAGATCACATCACACAGATTCTCTTGCTTAAAATCAAAAAGTACTTGAAGAAAATCATATACAAGGCATGTGTGTCAACCATTCAAGTACAAATGCTACCTGGTGCTACCTGTTCTCCAGAAAAACATGTTTATTATTTGTCACCTCTGGTAGTATGAGCACAGTTAATGAGAAACACAAGAAGCCAAACATGAGGTCTTAGACAAAGAATGTGTTTTATGACAACTTCAACTGTTTTTAGGACATTGTTGCTGGTAAAAGTATTTGCACATGTAGTATTTTCACTGGCAAACACTGCAATTAAAAGTGCTCCCTTTCTTTCCATCGTTCTCTTGTACCTGCACACAAAAGCCAAACATTAATTGCACAGACCCATTACAAATACACCTGCATCTGCACAAAGTGTACTCTTACATAATAACCACATTTTCACTGGAAAACACTGTGTACCCACTCCCACAGCAGTGCCACTCAATGTAGATTGATGCTACCGATATGCACAGTAGGCAGTATTTCTTACACAAATGTAAAGTAATCTATATCCACACTGCAGGAATCATTATGTTGTATTTTGTATGTAAATCCATGAACTAAGTGTATTATCTGCATATTGCACCTAAAGCAGCAAAAATGTGGCTGTAATGTTGCCAGTCAATAAACAAAGAAGAAGCCGATTTGCGTGACAGCAGATCGTCTTCCCTGTCTGAGAGAAACCACAGCAGCATCTGCATCTACTGTATGTGTGAGAATGTGTGTGCGACTTCAGTTCAATCTGTGTTCAATATGAAAATAAATAATTTAAAAGTGTGCGTCAGGCTTATTTGTCACAGCCTCAAAGCCTCAACCCAGCAGGAGTTCTTAAATTTAGATAATTACAGTAGACTCACTCATTTCCACAGTTTAGAATTTACTGCTGCGCATCGCAAATGAGTACTTTAATGTGATCAAACCGGGTCACTTAAAGATGCATTATGGCAAATTCCATTGGTTTGATGCTATTCTTTCACATCAGAATTAATATTTTAACTCATAAAGATAACATGCTACTTTTGTGGCAGTTCCCAAATGATTTTTTTCCTCTATTTTTAACTTTTCTGAAGTTATTTAACATGATTTATTATATTATGCTCGGTATTTTGCATTCTCAAGTGAAAATCAGGTATTTTCCTACATTTAATTTATGATAGATGTCCATAAAAGCTCAAATTAAAGTTGAATGATATTAGATCAAAACAGAGAAAATGGAGGAAAAAGTGATTTTTTTCAGTGAATATATATCATTAACTGAACGTAAAAACAAGTGTCTCCATCCACTGTCATTGATCAAACTCCATGGGTTTTACTGGTGAATCAATGTGGTAGAAGTTGTCAGTGTTTCCACGGTAACCATGGAGGCTCTGAACGTCCAGATGGGTCATATCTGATGATCATGAGAAGATGACAAACTGTATTTTACACCAATTTTTTTACATGGATTGATAGGATTAGTGGATTAACGTGTATTCATTTTTTTTATATCAGTAAATTATTTTGGTCACCAATGGATGTTTGGGTCTTTATGGGTTAAAGTGGAGTCTTGCCAAATATGACAGAAGAGCCCAAAGTTGGTATTTAATTTGAGACTGAAGATGTTTTATATCTGGTTTGGATTTAATCAGATTAAAGGGACATGTGAGTATTTGTAGAATTTGGAAAGCTTTGTATGAGTGCTCCATTAGTCAGCCAGAATAAGAGACGAAATAAACAAAACACAGTTGGAGGCAATTTAAGGCTTTCTAATTCATTCCATTGTGCAAAGTACAATTTGCAAAAAGAGCAGAAAAATTACAGCTGCACTCTGTGACCTGAGTGGGAATTTTGTCATTCTGTGGTGTACTATTAACCTTTGTATGTTCTTCTTTGGTTCAGTGTGCTGATGCCTTGAAACAGCAACTTGTGTTTTTGTTCCAGCTCATTTAAGTCACTGAAGTAGAAAATGTTATTTTGCGAACACACATTTGATTTCATCATTCATTGCCAAAGTTCATCACAGTTCAACAACAATAACACATTTTCTCAAAAGGAGCATCTCACCCAAAGATGAGAACAAAGCAGAAGTCAATGTGAAGCAAGTGTGTTTTCTAGCAATTTGTATTCAATACTAGAAAAAAAACAAACCCATTCCTTCAAGCAACTGAGAAGAAAATGTACCGCTAAATAAAAACACACAAGTTTTATTTCACCATTATGTAAACGGATGACATTAAAACAACCAATTGCTTATGCCAAAAAGGAAAGGAATTACAACAAGTGACTCAGAGTTGATGCAAATTCTTTATGTAGGTTTATGATAGCTTCATAAAAGCTCGCATTTACAGGCAGGCAGATGGCATGACATCACAAATAAGCAGAAAATCAATGAAAACAACATAAAAAACAAACACCAAAATCTGCATCAATGTACGACACTCTTTCCTCTGTCCCTCACTCACTCAGATTTTTCTTACTTTTTGCTCATTTTGCATTGCAAAAAGTGGATGAATTGAGTCTCATTTTGCAAATACATTCCATTTTCTCCTGCTGTATGATGTCTTTAAACACGGAGGCGGAATCTAATCACAGCACGTCAAAGAGACATTTTTATGCACGTTGTGAACTGTTGTCTATTTCAGAAGGATAATCTACACAGTCAGGGTAGGAGATAAGGGTCGGATGAGATCTGTATAGAGCCCGCGATAGGAAAAACAGACAGCGTTCAGAGCCGTCAGAGGAAAGGGAGAAGACAGATTAGAATAAAGATGATTAGAAAGTAAGAACAAGGCATGCAGCGAAGTAATCTCTCTGGTGTCTCAAATGCTGAAATAGCTATGTATGATGAAAACAAATGACTTCATCACCTCAGTATCAGTATGACACATCCCTACAGACACACACTCAAAGAGCTGAGTGATGCCCTTATCTGTCTTCCTCTGCAGCGCTAACAGTAACCGCTGGCCTTTTGCTGGTACGTTCTATCACTAAACGTGTGTATGTGTGTGTGTACGTGTTGAAATCTGAGGTTAGTGATGTCATTTGTTTTAATCGCATCTGCATATACAAGCTGTATTTAGACCATGAAAGGCAACATTTAGCCGGTCACCACAGCCTCCTTTTCCTGTCTGTTTTCGTCTTCCTGTCTGACTATATATCGTTCTGTCCGCTCGCATCTGTTTCTATGACTCACAGTCCATCTGTCTCATTGTATGGAGCTGTTAGGTCATTGAATTTCACCATTCCTCCAATTTCTTGTTCTTTTTCCAAATCAAATAAACCAAACTGACACCGAGTTACACTGTCCACCATGAACAGCAACAGTTCTGACTTCAAATGTGTCTCTGAACCGTATCTTTTTGTCTCTCTACTGTCTAATAAAAGCGTATAATGATTCCAAACGCTACAGATTGATTCGCCCTCGCTGTGTGAAGGGGACACTCGGCAGGTCTTTCCTTCCTGCTGCCGTCAGGCTCTACAACGAACATCATTAGCTCTGTCATCCATCTGCAGTCACCCTGTGCAATGCTTTTAGTCACACACTGCTAATCACTCACAGTACATAAGAGACTATTATTCTAGTTTTATCGTCGAGTTCGGGATAGGTAGACGCGTAGTCGATGGTTATGTTTATTTTTATTTTTATATTTCTTATATTTTTTCTCTACTCATCTTAAATATTTCTGACCCTGCAACTCTTATTCCACTGCTGGTCTTGTACTCTACTGTTGTAATACTGTAATTTCCCCACTGTGGGACAAATAAAGGTTTTCTTATCTGTCTTCATTCATTTTCTGAACCCACTTTATCCTCACTTGGGTCACAGGAGTCGCTGGAGCCTATCCCAGCAACTTGTAGGCAAAGGCGGGGTACACCTTGGACATGTCGCCAGTTCATCGCAGATTTAGATTAACCAATTAACCTATCAGTGCGTGTGTTTGGATGGTGGGAGGGAGCAGAGAAAGTACCCACGCAGACACGGGGATAACATGCAAACTCCACTCAGAGAGGTCCCACCCCCATCGACTGGTGCTGGAATCGAACCCCGGACCTTCTTACTGTGAGGTACAAGTGCTATCCACTGCACCACCGTGTTCCACATCTGTCTCATCTTGTCTTAAACACGTTTAAGCAGATCCTCTTAATCATATAAGTGTCTGCCAGGGCTCATGTACGTATGTTTTTATCATGTTGTGTGTGCTGTTTGGTCTCTCGCTCTTTGGCCGTGTCTACAGGTTGCATAAAATTCAATCCTCTGGAGTCCTGTATTTTCTACTATCTTAGTTACGCACCCTGGAAAAAATCTAAATCTTACCAAGATAATTTTCACTTTTTGCATTGCATTGAATTAAGCAAAATAAAAAAAATCTGCCAGTGGAACAAGTGAAAATTATCTTGGTAAGATTTCTTGAAATAAGATTTTCCAGATCTACTGTCTACATGCTGCTACAATGAAAAGTTACTCTTAAGGTGATTATGTCTTATTTTAAGTGTGATGAGATATTTTGACTTTAAAAATACACTTGGTAAGATTTAGATTTTTTCCAGTGTAGCATGATGTTTCCCTGCAGTTTCAATCAATCAATCAGTCAAATCTCATTTATGTAGCACCACATTATAACAAAACATGACACTTTACCACTTAGAGCTGGACTAGATCAGACTGTTAATAAGCCAATTCATGGAATCCCTAAAGAATCCTCCAGGAGCAAACACTTGGTGACAGTGATGAGGAAAAACTTCCTTTTAACAGGCAGAAACCTGGAGCAGACCCAGACTCTGGAGGATGGTCGTCTGCCTCAGCCAACTGGAGTTAAAGAGAGAGGGTTAAAGGAAGAGAGGGAGAGAAGAAAGAGAGAGATAGGGGGAGGGGGGAGTAACTTCTGTCACTAGTATAACCCATAAAAACCCAGAGCTACTTTTGTGTTAGTTCCCAAAGGAATTTTTTCTCTCTGTTTAGCCTTTCTTAAGTGATTTATCACCATTTATTATAATATTATCCTCCATATTTTGTGTTTTTTAAGTGTATATTAGGTATTTTCCTACATTTAATTTACTGATCATGTAGATGTTCATTCAAACACAGATTAAAGTTAAAGTTATTATGTCAGAAACACAGAAAACTGAAGAAAAAGTGACTTTTTAGCAAAGATATTAATGACTGAATGTGAAAATAAGCATCTCATCCACTCTCATTGATCCAACTCCGTGGGTTTTACTGGTGAATCAATGTTGTAGAAGATGACGGTGTTTCCATGTTCACTACGGAGCCTCTGAATGTCCAAATGGATCATATCTGATGACCACGAAAAGATGACAGAATGTATTTTACACCAGTTATTTACATGTATTGACAGGATTAGTGGATCAACAGGTATTAAACAGTTTAAATCACCGGTGGCTGTTTGGGTCTTTTTGGAATAATTACCAATAACTAGTACAAATACCCATAATTGCTAACATTACTAATCCAAATACAAGCATTAACAGTGGATATACTACTACTGCAGCTGCTAGTACCAATAATAGAAACCGCTACCATTCATGTAACTATAAGATTAACATTATCACAACTATATGGATAGCAGTTTCACTTACTGGAAATCCTGTTACATTTGTTAACCCCTTATCAGGCAAGTGACTATTTTTGATCATTGCCACACACATTACAAGGCAATGTCAGCAAGAGTTCCAGTGAGGACAGTAAGGCAACAATCTCAGGTCCGACATGGTCTCCAGGGTCTGTAAGGTCCACCTCTGCATGAACAGTGAGTGTACCTGCTTTGTTAGGTACCATGAAGTAATGGTACTAATGTAAGGAATGATGTTCAAAGAGAGAATGTGGATGTGGACAGGGGTCTGGATCAACACTTATATCATTGTAATGTTATAATAGTAATGCTCTAATGTTCTAAATGTTCCTTTCACATTACGTGTGTTTTTCTTTTATTATTTTATTCTTTCATTTATTTTACTATGCTTTTATTATTTATTGTTCTCATTTATTTATCTGCTTTTTGGATTTTTTTGTTTGTTTGTTTTGGTTTTTTTTTTTGTTTGTTTGTTTGTTTGTTTTTGCCACATACAGGCAAAGGAACCAAATGTGGTAACTTCACTGACCTTGATTTAACAATAAAAAATTTTTGAAATATTTTACAAAAGCAATAAAGTCTTGTTATGTCCTCTAACAACACACTAAGGTTGGAATTTTTAATTTCAGAGTATTTCTATGGGCACCTTGTAAAGAGCTAAACTAAATGAATCTCTCACAATTAAAGTCCTTACATGTGCTGGTTTTATTTGCTTTGGTCTCAGATTTTGATATTTTCTGTGTTTATTCTATTCTGTTTTCTCCTCATCAACATGTATGGATGTGTTTTGCTCTGTGCTTAAAGACATGAACAGCACTGACAGGCAGAAATACACACTGTACCTGTAGCATATTCCTCACACAATACGCTGAAGCTTTGTCACACTACAGAATGAAATCCAAGGTGACTCTTTTGTAGCTATTTCACACTGATAACTCACAGTGCTTTTAGAAGTCATTATTTTTCTTTTATGGCATTTCTCTGAAATTCCACTTGACAGGTGATTTTTAGAAATTGAGTGTGAAAATATGTAATGACAAAAGAGACCGACGACCATGTCATGAGGAAACCAAGATACATTTGTAAAACACTGTTCTAATAATCCATTGCTGGCTGAGTTTTTGCCCCCAAACCTGTTCAATCTTCAGTTCTGTTTAGAAATGCCAGCTATTACAGAGCACCCTCTAGTGATTAATCTCTGGAAGATCTAATTCTTCCACACATGGCCTGCAGAGTGAAGATGCCCAATACACTGGTCCTGTTATTGTTTCAGCTCTGTAGTCATGCAAATATATAAGAAAAAAAAAGAACTAAATATTGGTTTACACCGCTCAGAGTTATTCATTCTGGCAGAACCTGTTATTATCCTGCAGGTGAACAACAATATGTAATATATTAAAAATAATCAATCAAACAAATGGTCACAATGATTGGCTGTTTGTTTAAAAAGAATGCAGGTCTAGCCATCGGCATGGTAGTTTGGGTTATGTGGGCTGTGGGGTGAGTACGAGGACAGTGATTAATGCTTGAGTCATACATTTGTGGCTACACACACACACACACACACACACACACACACACACACACACACACACGCACACACACACACACACACACACACACA
>JAPQRP010000011.1:21233097-21250241 GCA_037367295.1 Apogon hyalosoma | reverse complement strand
AAGATAAGATAAGATAAGATAAGATAAGATAAGATAAGATAAGATAAGATAAGATAAGATAAGGCTTTATTTATCCCGCCATGAGGAAATTTCACAGTTTTACATACAACAAGCAAGTACAGAAGAAAAGACAGGTATAAAAACCACAAATGAGTAAAAATGAAAAAATAAAGGGAAAAATAAGAAATTTGGTATTTATATAAATATTTAGATAAATAAAGAACTACAACTGAATATTAAATATTCTATATATATATACATCATGGTTGCACATGTACATAGTGTGATATGGGGAATCACTGTGACCTGTTATAGAGTCTGATGGCTGTGGGGAGGAACGACCTGTGGAATCACTCCTTGCACTGTGGGTGTAAAAGACCATTTTAAAGAAAATAATAAATAAACTAATAAATAGGCCTAAATACATAAAACAGCCTTCATCATTTTACAGCAAATTTTGTAAAACTTTGTTCACAGTTAAGACATAAACTTTGGCCGCATATATACCCTTGAAGTGTCAGAGGAGACACAGTGTTTAGCTATTTAACACAGTTCAGTTTTCATCTATTCATCTACAGAGGTTACATATAAGGATTCTGATATCAGTACAGCAATGAAATGAAAAAGAAAAATCCTTCTTACCAGGGCTCATCCATCTTTTGTGATAAATACGTGGCTCTTTGATAGTTTATAAATGAGCTCCAAATACCTTGAAATGTGTCTTGTTTGACCTTAAGTGTACATGTATTTTTCTCCAAAGGGAAGCACAGGGACATTTCTGTAAAACACAGACCTTGGTTGACATGTACAATTCCACATTGAAGAAATTACTCTTTCTGCTTGAAAGAGACACATGTCTATAAAGATCTGTTCTCTACATTGTATCCTTTGTCCCTTTGGATAGATATTCAGGACGAATAATTTAGGTTCCACATCAATACTAAGTGGCAGAATTTCCTGTACTAACTTTCTGCCAAAATTCCTTGAAGTCTTGTTCAATTAATTTTTAAACATTTCCAAATACAATGAATGAATGTCCCTTTTTTCCCTACACCTGCTACATATATTTGAAATGTTGGGGTTAAATTTACTGAGTTTTTCAGGTGTAAGATGAACCTTCATCAACCATTTACACTGCAGAAGTTTTAAAAGTGTGTTAGCAGTCAAACCCTGAGCTCTGTTGTACAGCCTTTTCCAACATTCTACAGGTAAATCTTTCATGTTTTTAATTTAGATTCTGAGGACTCAGAAGATCAGATCATCGGCAACCACAACTGTTTTGACTGGTTTTCTAAAATATGTTTCTGGGGCAAATACATTAGGAGAGGACAAACACAACTTTTTTTTTTTTTTTTAATTGAGCATTGTATTCATACACTATTCATACTGCTTTTAGATCAGTTTTTCCTTTTTTTTTTTTTTTCTTTTTTTTTTCTTTTGTTTTTCATTCAAGCTTTTATTTTAAAAATAACTCACTAACTTCCGCAGTTTCTCTTCATCCTTTACTCTGAAAATAACAACCCGGAAGTCTTCTCTTGAACTGTCCCTTTTCCTTTTACCTGCAGTTAGCTCCTACTGGGTCGTATCCTGGTTCACTATGGCTCAGGCCGTGCAAAAACTCATCGCCAAAGTACCGACTTTAGTTGGCGGTAAGTTTATTCACCATTCAACCCTTAATTATAACCAAACAGTGGAGTAAAACTTGACCTAAGATGAGTAGTTTTATTTTTTGTATCAGCTTGTTAGCACTAATGCACCTTCAATGTGACCTGTGCGCATGCGCAACAGGTGTCAGCGCCTCACAATCAGCCGCTGGCTACCTTTTCTTGTCAAGGTGACACTGGGATTTTTACTGCCTCCTTGCTTATTCTTTAATTATCCTGTTTTATTTAATTCGTAGCCGCTGTCACGTACTCCAAACCACGTCTGGCGACTTTCTGGCACTACGCCCGAGTGGAGCTGGTCCCTCCGTCACCTGCTGAGATCCCCAAAGCTATAGAGGCCGCCAAGGGCCTGATAAAGAGCTACCAGACTGGACGTGTAGGACACACCACTGTCAAGGTAGGTCTATACACACACAATCCACCTGAATGTACCTCAGCAAACAGTTCCGAAACCTTCCATTGGATCATTACTGCTATGATAGATATGTTTCAGCTCTATTGTGTTATATAAGTACCTTCACATTTCTTAAACAACCTGTAGTTTGATAGAGAGCATAAAACTGGGACTGTGTTTCAATGGACAAAGGTCATGTGGTCTGATGAGTCCAGACTGACCCTGCTCCATCAGGGTGAGAAGAAAGGATGATATACTGATAACCCATCATGCCTAGTGCCTACAGCATAAGCCTGTGGTGGCAGTGTTATGATCTGGGGTTGCTTCAGTGGTCAGGTTTAGCTTCTGTAATGTTATGTGTAGGGTCAAATGAACCTTAATATACTGAGTGACCGGGGTTGAACATTTGTGATTTTTTTTTTTCTTCCCTGATGGCACAAACGACATGACAGTACCAAGATTTATCGGGGTTAAATTGAGAAAGAGTGGTTCAGGGAGTATCAGATATAATTTTCATGCATGGACTAGCCATCGGAGTCCAGACCTGAACTGTATTGAGAATTTATGGGATGTGCCTGGAAAAGGTTCACACTGCAGTTTGACTCCCATCAATAATACAAAATCTTGCTAAAAATGTATGCAAATCAGGACAGAAATGTTAACATTTATTGTGACATTACTTAAAACATTGCATTAGTGTAAGTGATGCCACAGTACATGCTTGGGTTTAAAGCTTTATTCTTTCTCTTTTTTGTAGGATGCCCTAAGGAATGGACTGGTGACCACTGAGGTGCTGATGTGGTTCTTCATTGGAGAATGCATAGGCAAAGGGGGCCTGATTGGATATGATGTTTAATTTTTGGACCAGTCTTTCCCTTGCACTAATGATCAACACAGTCTTAATATTCTGCACTAATTTTTCAAAAAAGTAAATAAAACTTGAAATGAATGTCTATTTTGAAAAACATAATTTGTCTTGTATTTATTGACAGAAGATTTTTTTATATAGAAAAACACTTATACAAACAAGTAATTAAAAAAATAATATGCAGGAAAACATTAGTGTAATATTCCTTTAACATCTCAGGCACAACTGTCAAAAAGTTGAGGAATTATAAATATAACTATTTACGCTGCACTAAATCTAGGGTTTACTGTTATCTATGTAATAATGGACATCTCCTCTCGCTCTCGACTTTCTGACATTGTGTGTAGAACATTTCCAAGGTATCTACAGAAAGCCACTCTCACATCCTCTGGTTCCTCCTCCAGGTTGGAGTGAATTAGTGGGAGTCTGTTCAGATGTGTAGCTGCATAGGAAAAAACATGTAAGCTCAATAACAGTAAACAGAACTCATTCAGCAGTTTCAAGTGGCCTGCAGTGACATTACCTAAAGGCAGCTGGCCCACTTCATCTCCACTGCCTGGCTTGTGGTGAGCCATAAGTAGACACTGGCTGTCCTGCAAACCCTGAGAGGAGATGAACATTGAATGCCATGTCTCTATTTCCTTCAGGTGACTTGGAAGGTCTGGATTAAAAATGATCACCACACCACTGGCATCTTTCATAAGTGCCGGCCAGCATGACTCAAATCTGGAAAAAGAAACTATCATAAATACAAGCATGATTTTTTTTTTTTTTTAGATATCACATCAGTGCCTGTGGATAAAATTTTATTTAACTCACTTGAAATCCCCTGAACAGTCCCAAAGTTCAACTTCACATGTCTTGTTGTCACCATGGCCTTCAGCTTGTGATTCAAACTCCAGGATCCTTGAACATTAGCATTTAGTTTTTGTAACTTTAATACATGGCAGGTCTCAGGAATACCATTGAGTTATTATTTTGTATTATCAGCCAGAGAAATTGCATTGCTGTATGCTCTATTTAGGTTATTTTATTGTGTCATCTCTAATCATCTTTTGATAAGACATATTAACTGTAACGTGTGGAAAGTGATAAATTTAAAGATGAAGTTTACCTGACTCCTTGAGTTGGTCTGTATTCACCACCCACATTTTCTGTTGTGTCCGAGAGAAAATTGGCAAGAACCGTTTTACCACTCTGAAAACACATGGACAATTTAAGACTATTAGCATTGGTATAAAATTACACATCAGAACTATAATTACATACAGTAAATAGGCAGAACTGTGTTCATCTATCTATCTATCTATCTATCTATCTATCTATCTATCTATCTATCTATCTATCTATCTATCTATCTATCTATCTATCAGGGTGTTCATTTATTAGTTGTATTATTATTTTTTCCCGCTGCACATTCCTGAAGTAAAAAGACACATTCAACCAAGCTGGTGCTAAGCATGGGTGGACAATTAGCTGTGTATGCTTTACACCGAAAAAAACAACTATTGTCTGATGCTACTAATCAACAACGATCAGTAATTTAGACTAAAATGAAGCACAATTTACTCACCTCATTAGGACCGATGAAGAGTATTTTTACTTTGAGCATTTCTTCCCGATTTCTTCCTGTTTTGCTAATTTCAGGGCAGCGCTAACAGCTATCCTCAGAAAACCGGTTAAGCTAAACAGTTAATGTTACTATGCGTTTATAGTTTCACAGTGTCTATGTTCTAAATGGTGAAGTCTCACTCAATAACATCGCTTTTTCTCAACATGGTGTCTGAAGCTGACGGTAAACTTCCTCTTCGTTTCTATGGTTTCAGTCTGTCTCTCCATAGTATTGGTTGTTATAAACGTTTATCAAAAAATATTTCCGCCCACTTTTCTTAAAGTAACAAATCATCAATCACTAAATATGACGGTACCGCATGACTAACCAATCCCGTTAAGGCATTCGAAGAAAGCTAACCAATCTGTTTCCGGCTTTTAAGAGGGGGGGGCTCTTCAGTTTGGAGTGGCGTCTTGTCTGTAACCGATGTGAGGTGAAGGTGTCAGTATTATTTCAGTTTTCAAGGTATAGTTTTATATGTGGTAACTAAGCTTTTATATAGGGAACTGTAAAATAGATGTCGGTGCAGTTGCTTTGGTAGAATTGGCGCAGTCTTTTCTGTCTTTGACGTAGCTTACAGCTAAATTATCACTTAACCTTGTCCCATGTAGTGTCTGTTGCTGGATTTACGACGCTTGATTGACAGTTTCCGTCACTTACTAGTTGATGCAAATGTAGAGCTGTGCATTTATACTTGTTTATAATTTAAATGTACTTGTCTAATAGACTCAGTAACTAATATGTGCTACTTGTGCTGGCAGTTGACAGAAGTATGTCTCCAGAGGATGACGTCCAATGTCCCACCCTTGGTTTCAGCTCCACCGGGGAGGAGGTAACTTCCCACGAGCCTGGCAGAGGGAGCAGAGCACGCATGCGCATCCACGGGAGCTCCCCAAAGGGTGACACCAGTGGGTGAGGCTCTCTGTCATGAGTATTTCAATATGGACATGACTGATATCCAAAGCCTACCTGACTTAGAGCATTTTCCCCTTCCTGATTCCATTTAGTTATGGAGCCCATGCCAGTGGAAACAGCCCTCTTCTGCAAATTTTGATGGATGCTGAAGCCGCTGCCAACTCTGCAGCCATACAGCTTGTAGCTTTTAAAGATGCCATGGAAGATGAATTCGCTGTATGTTATATATTTTTTTAATAAAACAAGTTAAGTTTAAAGGAGCAGGGCACCTAATACCTCTCTGCATCGTAAATTTTGACATTCTGATTACTTTTTCCTTGTGATCCAGGATTCAAGACAGTCTGCTACAGATAAGCGCAGAATTGCCAGACAGAGAGGGCTTTTGCTTGAGAAATTGGAGGATTTCAAGCGAATAAATAAGTCTGTCCGGGTGAAACTAAAACAGCTCCAAGAAGCAGAGGTTGGCTACAATTCCTTTTAGCCTATGTATTTTTTTTTTGTTAACCCCATGGATGTTGCATACTTATGTTGCAGACTATGACTCTAATGCATAACTAACATCATATACTTTAGGCTGATCAACTTCATGCAAACAAACAGATTGACACTTTGCTGAGGAGGATTAAACAGGCCGAAAGTGAAAATGAGGTGAGTTTAGACTTGAATATTTGTATAGTAAAAAAGAGAAAAGACCTTAAGTGAAAAGTAAGACCAAAAACCAAGTGTTGTTGAAAATCTAATTGATAGAAATGTTAATCTGCATTCAGTCTGCTGTGATAACTCAAGATGATGCATTATGTCATGTACTGTAGGAACTCTAAGAGGCTTTAAAAGTACATACTGAAAATGTGAAGCTTTTTTCCATTTCATGACAGTTTACGTATTTGTGTGTGTTGTGAAGCTTTTAAAAAGAGATTTAAATGAGATGGAACAAAGAGTTGAGGAAATGATGGAGCTTCGCAAAGAAGAGCAGGTCAGCACAGCACAATTGTCAGCATCAGTGATGTTACAGATTGAACAGTCCATGCTTTGACAGAGTCTGATCACACTGATTATCACAGGAGAACATAAAAAGTGCAGTTCACATGACCAAGTCTGTGGAGGTGACCCGGGCTCGCCTGCAGGGGCAGCTCCGGAACAAAGAAGCTGACAACAACCGTCTGACTATACAACTACGGGTACAAATTACTTCATCAGCCTCATACCCCTTTAGATAAACTGATTTAAAAGGTGTGTCACAACCTGTTCTGTTTTGGGTCTGTGGTCTTTTACAGACTCTGGAGAGAACCATGACTGAACAAAAGATGGAGACTGATGATCTGAAAAAATCATTGATTTCTCTGAGGGAAAAGGCAGCTCAGGATAAAGAATCTCTGAAGAAAGCCACTCGAGCACAGAAACTGAGAGCGGAGAGATTTGAAGCTGCTGTTGAAAAATGCTATGCACAGTTGAAAGAAAAGGTATGATATGAAAGTGTGGATTTGTTTTAAGTATTGATGCCTCATCATGAATAGATGGTTGGTAAATTCCAAATATTTTGTTGTACTTTGTATATAGGATGTAGAGCTTGCCAATGCTCGTCTGGAAAAAGACTCCAGGAGGCAGCAGAAAGAACAAATGACAGATGAGAAAGACAAACTTATTGCTCACATAGAGCTATTGAAAAGGTCAGTCATTTCTCTGTTTGTCCCTCCACGGTGAAAATGGATAAACGAGCAGTGACAAACAGTTTCATCTGATAAATGTGACCTGTATATCTCCAAAGTCAAATTACAGAGTTGACAGTGAGACTGCAGAAGGAGAAGGATGAGCTCAATAGGGCAAATGAAACTGTGATGCAACAAGTCGAAAAACTCATCGCTGAAAACGGAGACCTCAACGTCAATAATGCAACACTCAAGGTACAAGTTGTCAAACAGCCTGTGTATGTGAGAGTCGCATGCATAAAATATGTCGTCCATAAAGTTTCAGCCCAGACATCATTTTGTAAATAACTGTGAAGGTTAATGTTATTTTTTCACACCGCCATCTCATTAAAAAAAATAGGAAGTCATTTTCATTCTCCGGTTTTGTGTTGTTTTTAATTGTGATTGCAGGCATCTACCGCTCAGTTGGAGCGGCAGCTGGCTGATTGTGAAGCAGCTTTGGTAGAGGAGAAGATTGTGTCTCAGGAGAGGAGCTGCCAAGCTGAACGCTGCCAACAGCAGGTATTATTTTAAAGACTTAAAACATGCAAATGTATGCTTCCCACAAGTGCCCAAGTTTTCATTCACAACCAAAAATAAAAACTCTAGCAAATAAAGATATGCAGTATGAAATTAGGCAAATTAATACTCATTTACCATAAATCACACAGTGAATAATAATATTAGCATTGATCAGCTCAAATTACCTTATTTCTCAATGTCACAGTTTATGGTACAGAAGGAAATAGGAAGTGTGACATGAATGTTACGACATAAAACTAAGGTGAAGATGTCAGATCAGTTTACACAAGATTTAAAATGCCAAATGTTTTTAGTCTCAGTTTTTTCTTATATAATTTGTATAATGTTATATTTCCAATTTTTGATT
Source organism: Apogon hyalosoma (assembly GCA_037367295.1). Classification (NCBI taxonomy): domain Eukaryota; kingdom Metazoa; phylum Chordata; class Actinopteri; order Kurtiformes; family Apogonidae; genus Apogon; species Apogon hyalosoma. Next base: position 21,242,214 of record JAPQRP010000011.1, on the reverse strand, counting down.
TAATCCACTTTAATGTTGTTGCTCCTGAAGTAAGTCAGAAAAAATACTCAACACAAAGAAAGTTTGTCACCACTCTGTGTGTGTCTGGTCATATTTCCCCTGCCTTTTATTTACAGTTATAAATAACACAATGGATGTGGTCTCTTGGCACTGTGATTATGAGTCACTACCAGTGGTAGATTGCTTGCTTGTAAGACAAACAAAAACACAACAGTTTGGAAATGATTTATAATGTTCTTATTTCTGTTATTTAGCTGCAGGAACTTCAAGCTGAAATCAGTAATCTGAGGATCAAGCATGCAAATGTTTTAAGGGAGACAGAAAACACACAAGATGGGAGAGAAACAGAAGTTCGAAAGGTAACCTTATGTTTATTTATTTATTTTTATTGATTTCATGCAAGCTTTGCTGTTATTGCTCAAATATGGTGACCAGCATGAGACATATTTAAAATAATAACAATTTCCAACTGTGTTATTGTTCCTTACTGATTATATTCAGCTTTATGCCACTGTTTATTCTGTTGAATGACTAAGTAGTATGTTACTCACATCTGAACATTTGTCGCAACTGCAGATTTTTAAGCAACTGTCAAACTTCTTAATTATAGAGTTAACACGCAAACCTGCTTTTTCTGCATCTTGAATATTTGCATACACAGTGGATTTCACACATCTTTGAGTATTAATATGAGGGGTGTGATGTTTTGAGATAATATTTTGTGTGTTCCCAACATACCGCTCCCTCTGCCGTCCTCCTGTGGAGCCCAGGTGAGGCAGGAGCTGCAGGGGCGAGTGGACAAACTGAAGGCATACCCTGAGTTACTGAGTACAGCTGAGCACAACCTCCTCGAGTGCCAGGAGAATTTACACCGCTGTGAGAGGAAGTGCTCAGAAAAGTCAGAGTCCATTAGGCAACTGCAGGTTAAGGTGTGCAACACAAAAGCTGTGGTGGCCAGAGATGTAAAATACAATCGCCCTTTCTACATCTGACCACTAGGTGGTAGTAACACCCCATGTGCTGTGCGTCTTGTGTTCTGATCCTGCTGTGAGTTGGATTGTGATAAAAGTTTTGCTGATTGCAGTGCAAACAGTTAGGTTATGTATCTGTGTGCCCTGTTATTGTTGTGGAGTGCTGTTTGAGTTCTGTTAAATCACACCTGCTCCTTGCAGGTTCTGCATGCAGGGTTCCCGCAGGGTCTTAAAAAGTCTCAAAAGTCTCAAATTTACAAATCTGCATTTAAAAACGTTTTTAAAAGGTATTAAATTTGATATGGTAGGTCTTAAGTTATGTTGCCATAAACATGTTCGCTGTGTTGTGTTTGAGAGTGTCTGGGAAATGTCCAAGCTGCAAAGAAAGTAACATTTGTCTGCTCAGTTCCACCTGTTCCAACTCCACAATTAATATGGAAATTAGGAACCGATTATCGCTAACTTTGCAGCCACTGGTGAAAAGTAACTCTGAATGGTGGGAATTGAGGCGTTGGAGTAAATAAATTAATTTTCCTAAATTCTAGGAGTCACAAATTTTTGCCAGTATGGCTGTGAAATAGGCTATGAAATGGGCTTTAAATTCTGTCCTATTAGTCTTAAAAAGGTCTTGAGAAATCTTAAATTCAACTTGTAGAAACTTGTAGGAACCCTGTGCATGATGTGGAATAGGTACTGTGAAAAGAGCTCAATTTGTATTAGAAAAGCTGTGACAAATGGGTTGTCAAGTTTTGCATGTGATTCAGCCTGTGAGCTCATTTCAGGTCTACACAGATCTATTCAAAGTAGCAATTCTTTATTTTACATTTTACTCCTACAGATGGATAGTCAAACCAAACTGCTGAGATCAACTGCAGAGATGAAAGAGTCTATTCATGAGGCCAATTCACAACTGCAAGAAAAACTGAATTTCCTGCAAAAGTAAGACCTCCTCTCATCTCTGTAATCTGGATGTCAAACTGTTTGGTCTCACTGTGTAAACACTGGCGTGCTAGTTTTTATTAACGACGTACCGTTGTCCAAATGTGAATTTCAATAGAAATATAGACAAGCTGCAGCAGGAGAATGCAGAGCTTGTGCGAAAGCTCGGAACTCAGGAGGAGGCCGTCAGCTATAGCAACCACCAACTGGAACAACGCACATCAGAGTGCCAGGCCCTCAGCCGCCAGCTAGAGGCAGCTTTGTCAGACGTTAAACAGCAGGTGCAGCTACATGGCGATGTATAGAGACATTTTAATATATACCACAAAGGAAGACGTGCACTTATGTGTCTCACACTGTTGGATCATTTTTCATTTTCTAGGTCAACAAAGTAAAAAATCAGGCTGTTTTTCAAGAAGAAGCCCTTCAGACCAGAATCCTAGAGCTGGAAGCTGAGAAGAGCAGAAGAAACAATGAGCTGAAACTTCTGCGCCAGAGCAAGTTAACTGTAAGTGCCAGGATTTTCTTGTCTTCACAAAGCATTTCAGTTTCATGTGAGTGTGTTCAAATGGTACGGCATTAGATGCAGAGACGAACCCAACCATGTAATGGTTGACACTGAGTATTTTCTCAATCTGCAGGCAGAGAAACAGTTTGAAGTGCGACTTAAAGACCTTCAGTTCAGCCTGGACCAGTCTGAGAGTCACAAACAGAGCATTCAGAACTACGTTGACTTCCTCAAAAACTCCTACAAGACTATGTTTGATGAAGGACTGCAAGCATCATGCTTTGGATCTTCATATTTTCTAAAGTGACAGTGGATTCAGTTTTCTTTTGGTGATCATTATGTACTACTGTATTGTTTATTATGGATATTTAAAGAATATCAAGGGTATGGGCAAGAAAGAGGAACTGAAGAAGTTTGATATTTTTAGTCTATCTTTAGATATCTATTTCTAAATCACAGTACATCAGGGAACATACATTTTTAATGTTTCATTAACTTTCTGAGGCATAGACAGTAAAAGGGATGCTCCAATACATTCCTCCTGTGTAGAAATGAAGCCTAAACTCACAGTTTGGAGCAGGAGGCAGCACACTACAGATGTGTGGACATCACGTCTGTCTGCCTGATTGGTGGGAGGCTGCAGATGTGACAGAGCAGGGACCACGATTACAGCTGTCAATCAACTGTTTTTACAACATCAAATAAGTTATTATAACATCATGTTATGAGAAAATCAATCTCATGAGACCTATCATGAGAAAAAAAACTACTTAGATGTGTATTTTGAGCTGTTGGTTTGACTGAAGTCTCAAACAGGAGATGGAGATGTTTTGGATTGACTTTTGGAGAGCTGTCATAGTGTCCATCTTTGTACATCTATGGTACTATTAGATTTCACATTGGTTTTTTGTTTTGTTTTTTTACGCTTTTATGCATATTGTGGAATGTGAATGCCAGGTGCTATTGAATCGTTATATACTGTATTCTTAGTTCTCTTCCCTTAAAAAATGAAACCAGGTGCATGAAGTGTCAGAACTCTGTACTTTGGATCAGATTGTTGAACAAAATGTTAAAAAAAAAAACAACTAACTTTTGTAATCATATTTGAGGAAAGAAGGGATGTGCCATTAAGTGGAACTGTTTTCTTGGCTACATTTTGTATTTACCCACATTGCATTGTGCTGCTGTTTGTGCTGCTAGATTTTACAACATAAATTTAGTTTGTAGAACATCAGATCTTACTCTGACCAAAATCCAGACTGATATGTGTGCAATTCACTGAATTCAGTTCAGTTAATTTATGCTAGTAGCTATGGAAATTGTTCCACAAGACATGGATAAATGGATCATATAAACTGAAAAGGTGAGGGTTGAAGCTATAACATATTACACCCAGACATTGTACATAGTAAAGCAAGCAGCTAGTTCGGTTGAAACAAGAACAGTGTTTCTTCCTACAGTCTCAGCAACTTTGTATTTGTTTACCACCTTTATAATAAATATTCCCTCTGTGCTTCAAAGTCTTAAACCCAAATGTAAAGGCAGGTTATAACCAATACAATAAGTGCTTTAAAACCAAATCTACATCCCAGCCAAGTCTAACACGGTGCTCAGTCTAACATGAAACATATACTGCAACAGCTTTGAAAACCAGCCTGTGTGGTTTGTGCTGATCCTTGCAGAGGTGTGATGCATGCTGAATATATCTGTGTGTGTTGTAATCTCAGCTGGACTGAGAGGATGAGGCTGACAATCAGGTGTTTCTTTGTCGGTAGTGAATCTCCTGTGAATGCCTGTTTGGTTACAAACATAATTATCAAATGCAACATTGGGACATTTCCAAACCATCCAAATGTTCTTTTCTTACTGATGTTTACAAGTACAGAAAAGGTGTTTGCTGTAGTAGGATTTTGATACATCTTGAAGTTTAGAACTCCACAAAAACTGGTTTGTTGTACTTGTGTTTCCTATCCTGCTGTTGTTGCTGGATTTGTGCTCTTATACAGTATCTATGGTAATAAAAAAAATAAAGGGTCCAAACCTCCTCAAGGCTCTGATGAGTTCTTGCAGTGGACATATTCCCCGGAGTGAGCAGCGCTCCTCTCAAGTTCTCGGAGACAAAGCTCTATTGTGTTCTGCGTCAGGGGATGGAACCATTTCATCTCTGCGTGCGTCAGTAGCCCTGTTTTTCCTTTGCTCTTGTTCTCAGTCTCTTGGTCTTGCCCGTTTACGTAATTCTGTTGATCATACTTTGGGAATTTACTTTTCTGAGCTGAAAAATAAGCTTGCATTTGACTCATGGCAGTTTGGCTGGTATCATAATTCTGCATCAATACGCACACACCCTTAACTTATGGGCTTAAAGGCTTTAAATAAACTGGATGACCCATTTCTATCTGTTTTTTTTTTTAAAGCACAAATTCTCCTCTAGTCACCAACAAACATTTCACTTTATAATAAATACTGCATGCTTTCTATAGGACTTGTAATTGCTTCATGCATTCAATTTTATCATAATCTTATAATTAAGAAATCAGATTATGTGTATTGAATAACACTCTTATTATATTTTAATACACATGACTCTTGACTGCTACTTCTTTGAGCTCATAACTTTTTTACTACAAAAAAAAGTACCTTGCTGCACGTATCCAGCAGCAGAAACCACTCTGACGTTAATATTACACTCCTCTGAATTTGTCAGTGATGTGGGTCAACCAGATGTTACAAGGACAGTGCGTAATTCTCAGCAAATAATACACTCTTTTCAGTTTTAAGTAGGGTACTATAATACATGATAATAATACTAAAGTGTCAGTATTTCTATCTAGTGCAAACTTTGTCTGTTTTCCCCATAACATTACAAACAAACTCCACTGTTTTTAGGTGTTTGTGGGAAAAAAAAAAAAAAGTTTACAATATGACATTTATTTGGCAAATTCACATACAGCACAGTATGTTTTGAGCCTTCAGTCTTAATTAAACAGTAAATGCAGAAAACAGAACATGAGAAACGCTATTATTGTTCACTATCATGTTTTTAAATATAACAATGCAAATACAATCATGAACAGTGATTTCCGATAAATTAACTGAATACAGTAAACAGAAAAAGCGACATATCATGTAAGGACCGTGTAGCTGCCGTAGTGTGTTTAACTGTGTTGTTACATGACATGTCTTGTCAAAATATCTTTAAATATGTCTATGTTGTTACTAAGGATGCACCCATACCATATGTAAAATGATAATTTGGTTGGTGACCAGTGTTATTTTCCTTTTGTTTATGATTTTGTTGTTATTTATTCACTATTTTTGTACCAGGGAAACAAAGAAATCTTTATCATATATATAATAAATAGGCTAACTGTACTGTTTAAACACATAGTAGCCCCTCATCACACTTTGAATGAGCAGATACTTCACTGACACATTTATGAAATAACCTTTAATATAATACGACAGATTATATCCCTTCTAACACTTGACAAATTATAATTCAGCTGCTAAACTGATTTTCATTGTTCCTGTGACAGAGACAATAAAGATCTATTCTATTCTATTCTATTCTATTCTAACCAATATCGGCCAACATATCTGTGCATCCCCAGTGAAGAACATGTTTGGCCTTAGCAAAATAAGAGTTTTCACATGTCAAACAAAAGCTTCTAAAAGAAGCAAAATAAAAGCTCCATTGTTATGAAGCAAAAATGACAATAAAGTGAATTCTACATGTAACAACCTCACAGTATAAATCTTCCTAGACATGCTGAACTAATTTTTCAGCTTGTGAATGTCATTGAAGCGTTTCTGAAGAGCAGGTGTTTTGTGGTCGTTGCCGATGCAGTTAAAGTTACACTTGCATGACTTGATCATCATCATCATTCTGCTGATGGTCTCTCCATTTTTGCACCTGAAGAGAACAGGTACGGTGTGTGTCCGATGAGGCGTGCAGCACCTCCCGTCTGAGCAGGTCCCACAGTACCTGGGCTGGAACTTCCTGAGGCTACGACAGCCCTCGTGGGTAAGTTTCACTGGGTGGGGGGGCTTTTCTATGTGGTTGCATTTTTGTCTGTTCTGGTGGTGACATAAAAAAACAGACTTTAGAACTGATTTAATTCAACATAAGACACTAAAAAACAGTTTGAAAAGTCATCAGTGCACCTTTAATCTTGGGGAGGTCATCTGGTTGCACGGTCGGACTTCGCAAACGCGAGTCTCTGTCACCATTTCACAGTGGGTTTTACTGCTGGTGGTTCTAGTGGACACTCCGGGGCCACAGGAACTGGAGCAGGGTGTCCAAGCTGTGGTCCGAGGGCCACAGTCAACTCCCAGCATCCTGTGCATAGGATCACTCCTAAAAGCTGATGGAGGAAAAACAAAACTTGAATCAAAATTTATGGAACATATGCACAGAAATGGCCAATTTTTTCATGATTTAAGAAATCCAAATATTTCTAATGCACACGGTCTTTGCTGTCTTTGTAAAATTTGAACTCACTATGGATTAAGATTCTTTTTTGTGTCAGGACATTGCACTAGAGCCACTTTACTGAAAAAAGACTTCACACCATAGTCATAACTGTCACCTGCATATTCTGCACATTTAACACTGGACTCAGTTTGTTGTGTATATGTGTGTGTTTGTGTGTGTGTGTGTGTGTGTGTGTGTGTGTGTGTGTGTGTGTGTGTGTGTGTGTGTGTGCCTTTTTTACTTGACTGTTTTTATTCTTACACATTTTATTCTTGACTGTAAAATTGATGTGCGTATTTACCTGAGCACCTTACAGAATGTAAAACCAAATCTCACTGAACCGTACAATAGTATTTTGCAATGACAATAAAGCATATTCTATTCTATTCTATTCTATTCTATATTAAAACCACTCACCAGGTAAGGACTCTGCTACTCCTCTCTTGCTGGTGAGGTGTTTTTCCGATGCTCTGCCTTTGCTGTGTTTTTTTCTGTGCTCCTTCAACACGGAGCGTCCTGTCTTGGGTTCATCAGGGCAGACCAGTTGTTCGCAGCACTGACCCGGAACCTTGATCAACCTGGGTCTGGTACAGCCCACTTTAGGCAGGGTGAGCTCACGTGGACACAGGGAGACACATCCAACAGCGCTGTCCATGCAAGTGCACTGGTGTTTGCAGTTTGGGTAAAAGGTTTCACCGTTCTGGTAAATCTTTTTGTTGTACTCGCATGTTCTTCCATCTGATCTGGCTGTTTTACAGAAACAAGGACATAAAGGTTGAGAAGGAGACATGCAAAAGTCAAAGAAAAAGAAGGGAATTCGATGTACCTCGACAAATGCCCTTAGCAGATCCACGTCCTCCTCCAAAGTTGCACTCCAGTCCCTTCATTTGGTCGCATGGTTCTGTCTTACTGCAGTCTTCATTCAGCTGCCGTGCACAAACCTCACAGCATCCACAGCTGTCCAGGATGAGACTGACCCCTGCTGCACATCTGGGGACGTCAGCTGGACACCGACAGTCCTTAGGGCACGAGGCTGACACCACCTGACATAACATACATCAAGCAATCAAGCAATACATGTGTGACTGCTCAACAGTTGAACCACCTGCTCGTGCACGCAGAGGGATCATCTGCTCACCAGTGTAACATAGAGGCTGACGAGGACAAAAGCTTTCCACATCTTCAGAAGCTGAAACTGTCCTTCTTCACTCAGTAAAATCATCGTCTTCGTTTCAAAAAGGCCTGGAAGTGAGAGGCATGTGCAGAATGGATGAGTGTGTGCTCTCCCTCTTTTGGTGTCCCGTCTCCTTTTATACGCTCAAAGTAGATCTGACGTATGCGTGGGCTGAAGAGGTGTCCCGAAACTATGAGAGGAATGCTTCCCTGCACGTCCTCCCATAAGCCCAGAAGAAGTTCCCCCTCCTCTCCTCTTCCACAGTGAGCCAAGAACCACCCTGTCTACCTCCCATTCTTCCAGCTTTTTTTCTCCTCCATTTTAACCGTATAATGCTCTGCCCTGCAATCATGCACCCATGGAACACAGGCTATATTGTAGATTCACACTGGAATTTAAATGTATTTCTTAAAGCCGGTGTTTTATGTTTGCCCATTCCCCCCCTTTTTTTTTATACGATCAGTATCAGATTCCACTGTGATCTGAGCCACATCCACCACAGCAATGGTGTTACAAGTGTTCACATCCATTACTGCATCTGAAAGCTTACTTACTATCTTTATGCATGCACATTTTTTCATCCACTTCATTCTGTTGCTGCCCTGACTAGTGAATTGTGGGTCTTGTCTAATCTGATCAATCTAATATATCAGTCAAATATACTGAAGTATGAAAAGTCAAAGTAAAGTCACAGTGTGGTAAACAACAACTCTGTCAGTGTTATACTATTAACCCATAAAGACCCAGTACTACTTTTGTGTCACTTCCCAAATGAATTTTTTTAGCGTTTCTTAAGTGATACAGCACCATTTATTATATATTATCTTCTGTTTTTTGCTTTTTTTTTCAGTTAAAATCAAGTACTTTCCATCATTTATCATGTAATCATGTAGATGTTTATAAAAACTAAGTTTTAAGTTGAGGGTTATTATATCAAAAACAGAGAAAACTGAACAAAAAGTGACTTTTTTCAATAAAATGTATCATTAACTGAACATAAACCCAGTGTGTCCATCCACTGTCATTGATCCAACTCCATGGGTTTTACTGG
>JAPQRP010000011.1:21190750-21208181 GCA_037367295.1 Apogon hyalosoma | reverse complement strand
TTTTTTTTTTTTTTTTTTTTTTTTTTTTGTTTTTTTTTTTTGCTTGACAAGAAATATTTTGGGTCAAGATAAAATAAAATAAAATAAAATCCCTGTTGGTGAAAGGACATATTTTAGTTGTTTCGAACTCCAACCACCGTAAACCACTGTGCGTTAACGTAAACCGTCAGAAGGTGAACTGCTGCACCTCCACAGCCCGTGCACGTCCGTGTCTCTGTACACAGTGAGTGGGTGACACCTGACGGCATGTCTCATTTGCATACTCGTGCACGGTGGGTTCACGTCCAATACTCGCCTCATATACTGACTGACTGACGACGCCGCCTCCAATAACAATGACGTTTGGTGTGACGCGGCCGTGGACTGGACTTTAAAACAACAGCAGCCGCTGAGTGTGCAGCTTCCACACGGATCCATCTGCCACGGTCTGTAGGTGAGACTACAGAAAAGACGGTCCGTATTTAGAGCATTATTAGTGCTGTGAAGGGACCACTGAACTGGGCGAAACAGTTGTCATTTCCAACGAGGGAGCCGCTGGAAAATATTGCTCTTTTCTCATGAACTTGTAAATATATTCGACACATTTGACGCCGCCGGATTTAATTTATCAAGCTAAAGGAGAGGTATGTTTAAGTTAGCTTAGCTGTTATCCAGATTAGCAAACAATGCAAACCCTACCGTGACGGCAGCCGTTTTTAGTAACAGTGACGTTTTAGCTAACGTCAAAATCCACCTGACAAACAAAAAACAACTTACCTTTGCTAAATATACAAGAGTTGGTAAATTACTTAACGCTAGTATTCATTCATTAGCTGGCTGTTGCTACCTGTGTCCAGCCAGTTACTGTTCTAATAGTCATGTTGGAGACCATGAGGCTGCCTAACTTTAGACCAAGCTGACATGTTTATCTCAGACACACAGGACATACAGTATGTGATAAGAGGAGTGTTTTCACACATACAGGCAGTAAAGCAGCCCAGTACACTGTGCACTAGTTCTGTCCTCGCCAGCATTTGTCAGTCAGGCTTCTAAGGTTGGACATGATTATACGTTTTCCAGGTTTGTTTAACAGGCCTTGAACACAAGTTGGAACATTACAGTGCATAGCTGACTGGTGGGAGTGGCATGTGGAGCTAGATAGCTAGTCCAGCTTGTTTTACCAGAGCGTGTCAAGATCATATAATTGTCCAAAGGGGACAAAAGTTATACAATGCACTCTCCTATCAGCTTTATGCTCACTATAATGGATTCACTCATTTTTACAAGTACATCTCTGCAAATACTTTTGGTTTTTCGGTCTGATCAGCTTACTACACTGCATTTTAGTTGATATTAACCAGTAGGAGGTCCCGTTAAACTCCAATCTAACATCAGTCTGTCAGTTAATCCTGTGTGGGTGAAGCCCAGATTATCGAGTGCCATTCTATCTCATGGCTTGATGCTTCATTTCAGGGCTCATTTCCAGTGGGAACCTCTGATCCACCGCCCGGCTGCTAATCCAACCTCCCGGTTGATAACTCATGAGCTCACATCCTTGTGCCCTGATATGTCGGTGATATGGGAGAGTGGTGGACGACTGTGCCAATAGAGAGTTCTCTTGGTAATGTTTTTCTGGGTTGTATCTAGTAGAATACTTCAAATATAGAAAGAATATCTACTGTGCTTTTTTTAGGACCTGCAAGAGGTGACCCATATTTTTGTTCTCCCTTTAGAGCAGCAACCTAATTCAACCATCTCCTCTGTAAAAGTGCAACTGATGTGATGTGCTTACAGTCACCATATCATATTTCTCTTATCTGTTTTTTAGGAAATTTTGAGATCTCCAGCATATCTCACGCGACAATGTCCCCCTCCAAACAGAACAATCTTTTGTCGATGTACTCCCCTTCATCTCTGTCCAAAAGCTCCTACAATGTTATAAGTGCCTTTTGCACAGAGGATAACATTCCACAGTGCATTTCATACATCAACCAGGTATGACAAGTATATGTTAAGTTACCTGTGCATAAAACAAACTAAATACAGTGACCTTGAGCCAAGTCCTCTGTCTTCCACAGGAGCTTGCCTCTCTGGGCCTCTCCTCCACATGTATCGAGGCCAGCTCACCAGGGGCAGCTGGTCTGAACCCAGTGCCAGCTCTAAATGCCACGTATGAACTGCTACAGATTCACAGACGCACTATGTGCAGTTTAGAGGAGCTTGAGAGAGAACAACTCAAGAAATCCAGCACATTAGAACATGTGCAGATGAACAATTCCAGACTCAAGGTATGTACCATAGTGCTGGTCTTTCTTGTTCTATTTTCAATGCAAGCCAGGTGCTACGTGTATGTGTACCTAAACTAAATTTCTTGTGTATATCATGGAATAAAGTACAAATAACAGATTTCTGATCCTTAGAGGACAGAAATAGAACAACGGGACACAACAAATGGATTCTTTAGTTCTCCCAGAAGATTATTTTGAGTTGTGCCAAAGTTTATCTGCTATTTTAAATATCCCTCCAGGATCAGTTGGAACTGTCGATAAGGGAAAAGTCAGGTCTGCATGAGATGGAGAGACAGCTACAACTAAAAATCAAGACTTTACAGAGCTGCCTAAAAACAGAAAAGGACGAGGTAACACTTTCATGTCATGTCTTGTTTTCATCTTTAATACATACACATTATGTATATTGAGTGAATTTAAATGAAAAATCCAACAGGTTCAGAAGCTCCAGAATATCATTGCCAGCCGTGCTTCTCAATACAGCCACGATGCTAAGAGGAAAGAGAGGGAAACTGCAAAGCTTAAGGAGCGTCTCAGCCAACTACTGGTTGATAGAAAAGACAAAAAACTGGGTAAGTATTCTTGTCCTTTGCAAATGAATAATCTGTGTATTTCATCTGAACAGGAAATTCTGACCTTGGCCTCATGTTTTTCCCACCCAGCTATAGATGTGCTGAATTGTTTGGGGCGATCCGACGGAAAGAGGAGCCACTGGAAAACTGCAAAAGCAGCAGCGAGGTATCATGAAGGCCACCTTGTCCCTTGTTAGACATTAGAATTTGTAAAAATGTCCCATTAAGTAGGTAATCTCAATTTGTCTCTACAGCCATGAGGGAGAGATGTACAAGTCCTTGCTAAGTGACTATGAGGCAAGTCAGAGGTCCTTGATGCTGGAAAATGTAGAGCTGAAAAAAGTCCTTCAACAGATGAAAAAGGAGATGATACATGTCCTTAGTCCACGCCAACCTTCTACCAGAGGAGCTACTGCTGATGACAGCCAAGAGCAGGTATTTGTGTCATGTCCTTGTACATGCATAACCCTTAAAATAAGTTTTAGAAGTTAAGCTCTGATAATAAACAGAGGAGTAGTGAAGGACAGCTAGGATGGTGTGGCCTCTTGCATAAACTATGTGGAAGTCTTGTTACAATGGTGTTATGTCCATACTATATAATGTGTTAAAACTAGTTTAACACTGTCTTATTGACAGACAGAACATTAAAGAACTGTTCTGGGAAACTAGACCAAACCAACCAAAATGTTGACGTAGAAAATTAAATTTTGATTACATATGGCCAATCCATAAAATGCATTGTTCTTTTTTTTTAATGTTTTTACTGAATTTTCACAATTCTTGAACAGACAACTACAACAACAAAAAAACATAAGGATTTTCCTGGAATTCATGTTGTTTAGCATACACCCCAAATTAGACATTTTCAGTGTCACTTGTGATATAAATATTAAATTATTTCCAGGTTTTTTTTTGAAAGTGTCATCTTTGTTCTCAACATATAAGTAAACATGTCTATATTTTCCAGCCACTGAGCTGGCTCTGGAGTGTTCACATTAAGCCAGTTCCTTGAAACGGCTTTTTTTTACTGGATCCAAGTAAAATCTTAGTCAAATAAATATGTTATTACAACATCCACAATGATCCATGGTATCCCCACTGAGCAGGTATTTGGAATATCACCGACCAACATGATTTTAATAGCTGCTAATATGGTCCTATTTTCGTATAGTTACAGAAAATATGTGAATGATCAGCCTCCAGCAGTGTAGGTGTGTAGCGAGTTGCCTGCGTTTTATTTTAGGCTTTACAAAGAAGCGGGTTCAATTCTTCCAACAGAATTCCCTTCAAATTGCAGAATGTGTAGATTGTGTCTCATACATTTGACTCCCTTCTTCTTCTGTAATTTGCGTTAGAAACTCGGATTCCCATCTTGATTTGATGCATAATGTTGATTCCCAGTAAAAAGTGCACATGTTCATACACCTCTCTTCTGTTTGTATTACTACAGTCACTATATTTTAAAGTTTCTCCTGGTTACGATCTGTGAAACGGTGTCTTAATTTTGTCTGAGAAGTAATAACCTTGAGATTTGGCAAACTCATAATTTGACCATTTTCTGGAACTATAGAGTCCCATAATACCTTTTTGCACCCACTGGATCAAATACATGAGCTTTGTGTCATATGCAGCCATCTCAATATGTATGTGGACCCCTCCCTTTAAATTATATTGTATGTCTGCTACAGAATTCAATACTTCTAAAATGAATGCAAAAAATACAGTATACTTAATGCAGTCTTTTCCACCAACAAAGAATGTAACATTGTTTTGTTACTGTGTCTATAATGCCTAATTATCTTCGAGCAACTTGCTCTGGGATTTTAAAGGCACTCTAGGGTCAAAAATCTTTAACATAATCGCTAACGGCCAAAGCATTATGATTGTGCAAAATGCCCATCCCCCGAAGGGAAGGCAAGGGGTATTGTTTTTGGTTTGGTTTGTTGGTTAACACTCTAGCAACAAAACTATTGGTTGAATTCATTCCAAATTTGGTTTATAGATTGCCAGTGATCCAGAATAGATGTCATTACATTTTGGGAAAAGAAGGTCAAAGTTTCAATTTCTTATGAATTTTTAAAATCTTTTTTCTTCTCCCATTTACTTACAATGGGTGCAATTTCAAATGTCTATGAAAACATCAGTTTTGTTACGGTTTACTTCAAAATTGACACATATAAAGAGGCAATTGATATGTTATCAGCACATGCATAGACATGATGACATCAGCTGGATCAATGCCAAAATAAGTTCCAATATGTGCAAGGGGCAGGGTTTGTTGTGCCTGGCACCACTTGTTACTGTATTATTTAGAATAGGATAACAGTACCTCAGCACTGGACCAATACAATTTTACAACCTTGGACCACACTGACCAGCAGTTATAAATTAATGGCTGATGATTAAAAAGTCACTTCTTATTTGTTTGCCAACTCTAGACTTTTAGTATCTAATGTCAAATTTAGTCTAATTACCAGCTTTGTCAACTCTATAGCATGGTGTAAGTTTGTTTACTGTTAAATGAATGTGGTTCCGTCATGTTGCAATCATGTTGTCGTATCTGTGATGCTCCGTATCTTTGCACTTGGAAAATGAAACTTAAATGCTGTTACAAATGTCTGAGGTGTATAATCTGTCACAGAAAACATGTTAACCAACACAAAACAGCTGTTTCATGGAGAACTGTACACTTACTGAGGACTGAGTGTAAGGTGTAACTACTGCCTGTATTAGCACTGTTTTTTTTAAAGCAGGTACAGCCCACATAAAGTCCATCATAAGATAGAGATTGTGTTCAAACTGCTATATATGAACTTGCACACAGATTGAGTAGACCTCATGTGTGCACTTCTTGCAAATCCAACCTGTTTGTTTCTGCTGTTTTTTTTTGTTTTTTTTTTTTTTTTGTTTTTTTGTTTTTTTTTTTTTGTTCAGGTTGATTCCGATTTGGAGGACAGAGCAGGCGACTCCAGCAGGGGATCCTTGGATAAATCCTGTGAACATGCAAGGGAGCAACTGACCAACAGCATCCGGCAGCAGTGGAGGAAACTGAGGAACCACATGGAGAGATTAGACAGCCAAGGTAAAACAAAAAAAAAAGGAACATGATAAACTTGAGGCTGGAAAAATGTTAAGGTTTTTAGGTATCTTTTCCACAGTAAACATGGACAAAGTCATCTGCAGTCATCCTTAGCACATTTTTGTTTGCAAAGCATCTCAGGTGCAGAATCAGCTGGAGTCAAATAAGGATGTGATCTCAAGGGAGACGCATGAGGATGAGATGGAGAGGATGAGACGGGAAGTGCAGCAGTGCAAAGAGTTTATCGATGCACAGCAGCAGCTCCTCCAGGTCAGTGCCTGCTCAGAACACTGGAGATGGTCTATAACAGCTGAAAACTAATGAAAATCACATTAGTTTTTCTATTTAATGTCTTTCAGTTTGGTTTTTGATTTCAACTTGTGTACACGACTAATTAGATTCTGTGGAATTGACTACTTTTAGTTGCTATCACTGGGCTGACAAAGGAAAAACAAAAAAAATCACTCCTAAATTTACATCTATCTACAATTTAGAACAGTCAGTGGACTAGTGAAGGTGCATGTCTATGGACTGTGAGCATAATGTGAAGGAAGTTTATCAGGTCCTATGTGTGTACACGCTGAAACATTAACACTGCATGAGAAATGGAGATTTGAATGGAAATTGGATTTTATTTTAGTGGAATTGTTCATTGTAGTTTTTATATAGCTTTTAGCTTGTGAAACTATTTTTTATTTCAGTTAATTTTTTTTCATTACTATTTCCTTATTAGACCCATGAAAGTGAATGTTTTGGCTTTTTTTTTTTTTTTTTTTTTACATTAAATAATTGATTTGAGACAGCATGTTGCAACAGTTTTTTTCAGATACATTTTTATTTTCTTTAATGGTATGTCCTTTGCAGTGGTTTTAAAGCTGTGAAACTCTGGTCCCCTACAGTGGACAAAAATGCATGGCTGGATCTCAAGAGGATATTGGTTGGATTTTCAATTCAGTGTGATAATCCTGATCTATATTGTAAACATTTAACTCTATAATTTCTGTTTTTGCATATGCAGCAGCAGCTCAACACATCTTTTGATGATGAGACAGCTGCTCTGCTTAATGACTGCTACACGCTGGAGGAGAAGGAGCGGCTCAAAGAGGAGTGGAGGCTCTTTGAGGAGCAGAAAAGAAACTTTGAGAGAGAGAGAAAGAACTTCACAGAGGCTGCTATTCGCCTTGGGCGTGAGGTAATCAAGTCTCCCCACGTTCCCAAATGTCTACCACACTTACACTCGGCAGACATTGTTATTTTTATTGCTTTGCAATTGTTTAATTTGGTTCTTTTTATTCCCCAGAAAAAGGCCTTTGAGGAGGACCGTGCCTCTTGGCTGAAAAATCAGTTTTTGAACATGACTCCCTTTACAGACCGTAGGAGATGTTCTTCATCTGACGGTCAGAGTGCACTATCAATTAGTAAGTTGGTGTAATTTTAATACACACAGTAAAGAAAATAAATGCCTAGTTCAGTTTCTTCAATTAGCAAAATCACAGGACACCACACACCCACTCATCCGTCATTTCCAACTCCTGCCATCTGGAAGGAGATTCAGCAGCATCAGATGCAATAAGGCCGCCTTCAGCAGAAGCCTAATATCATCAGCCATCTCCACCTTAAACAAAACCAAACCATACACATAACACACTTTACTTGCTTCCCCAGTCTCTTTCAAGAGACAGAAATGTCTGCCTATTTTTATATGTCCCCCATATCATGTGCCCCCCTCGTTCCTCCCTATATGTGCCTTAACCTACTGTCATCTATGTGCCTTTAATATTTATGTCTAGGTCTAATGTTGCTTGATGTCTCTTTATACCTATGTGGGGCGAGATATGAAGATGTATTGGATCTGTGAAGACGAATTTCCCTAAGGCAACAATAAACTAACTAACTTAATATAGTACTGATAGCTAAGAGATACCATAATGGATATGTAGCATTACAGAAGGTACAATGATAAAAAAAAAAAATTATACCAATAGGTATTGGCTGTAATAAATGTTTTTATTAACAATTTTTTCAGTAGTTTCATTATTTACTCTCTGCAGGAAGTGAGCCAGAGATGCGGATGTCTTCCAGTAAAGCTCAGCTCCCCAAATCATCAACCTACACTTCTTTCTCCACTCCTAAACCTGCACCAAGTGCTACTGTGCCATCGACAACTGAACTGTATCGGACACTCCGCCTCATACCAGACCCCAGGTATGATGTTGTGTGTTTGTAGTGCTGGGATTAATGGATCTAGGCTATGTAGTGTTATATTTTCAGTCATTCCAGAGATAGGATATGAAATCTTAACCTGCAATCCATGTTCATCAATGCTGTACATATGAATCCTTGTCTTTCATTCCAGCTCCACCAGACATTCAAGCCATGGATGCTGGCACGAGTCCAGCACCATTGAAGATGGAGATTCTCAGACCAAAGCCAAAAGCAAACTTCGATGTGGTGATTTGAGTATATTCTCTTTGGGTGGAGATGAGAACAGCCTTACATGAGGAACCTCCAGTGCCTTCTAGTGGACTTCGACGTCACTTCATCAATGTATCAATCCATGGCTTACCTTTATCAGCACTGAAGAACACTTTGTGAAACACTGTCATGTTCCTTTTGATGGATATGCACATGACAAGACATTCACTAAAACTGATCAAATAAGAAAGCACTTTAATGAATTTCATTTCATTTTCAAATAAAGTCTCACTGACAGATTTCAGTGCAAGTGGCATCTTCCAAGTACTGATTTGAAGATTGAACAGTAATTCTTTCTATGTAGAATTCTATTTAAGTTTTAGTTTAACCTTATGTTTACATGTTATAGATGTATAAATTATTAGATTTTCTCAGCAACGTATTAAATGTCTTAGATTGATCATGATGCTCTCTGTTGTTGTAATAAAAAATAAAGACGTTTTTAACTAAATCTTGTCTTCGATGGTGCGCCCTCTAGCGTATTTAAGCGGAACTTGATGCTGAAAACGTAAAGAACCGGAATCCGGATGTTATCATCTGTGCTTTTTGTTTCAGCATCCAGCCCCGAATACCGCCCACCAGAGAACGGCCAATTTTCTGACAAACACTTCAAAAATGTCGGGTTCATCCAATCTCATTGCCATGAAAAAAGTTGTTCAGCAACTCCGTTTCGAGGCCAGCATAAACAGAGTGAAGGTAACTTACGGGTTCATTGTTTTTCTTACAAATAACGAGGAAACTCCCGTTAATGCGCGGATCTGCTAACGGGGCTAGCTGGTGCCAGTGGTTAGCATTAGCTACTAGCTAGTCAACAGGCAGAACAGGGCGTTCCTTCAGCCGGTGGGGATGGATTTAAAGTTTGATACATTAGACAATTATTACTGAACACCTGGGAAAGAAGAATTACACCGAAAATTGCATCACAAGATAAAAGATAAGACGTCAACTTGCGCTAAATTGGAGTTTTAGCGTTTTGGTTTTCCGCTATTAGCATAACTAGCTGTCACGGTGAATTAACAGTAGCTGAAGTAATAATCAGTGAGGTCTGCTCTAATGTTTTGTTTTTGTGGAACTGAATTATCAGACCTATTCTTTTTTGTTGCGTGTGTATTTAATTTAAGAACATCTTAATAGGTAAAGGGAGGTTTGCAAGCAGTGTTATGCGGAGAACTAGCCAACGAGGAGTTATGTAAAAAACTTTTCTAAATGTGTATCTGTAAATGTAGGACGTGTGAACTGTATGAAGATTAATGTAATCCTTATGATCCCTGTGAATGGTTTATATCCTTAAAAGTACAATGGAGCCAAGTACCCTCTGATTTAGAATAACACGCATAAAAGGCAGTAGGTTTTAATTGTTAAAGGACCCTGTTTTCATCCACTGCAGGTCTCACAGGCTGCTGCAGACCTTCAACAGTTTTGCATGCAGAATGCTCTGCAGGACCCTCTGCTCACCGGGGTGTCCTCCAGCACCAACCCCTTCAGGCCACAGAAGGTCTGCTCCTTCTTGTGAAATCCCTGCATTCATTGGTAAGTGTGCGACACTGTCATCCCTACTGTACATACAGGTCATGCAAATTAAGTCTAACAAGTAGTTGACAAAATGGACAGAGATTGGTGACAGGTTTTTCTGTCAAATTAACATATGTCATTCTACACTAACTTTTATTGCATTAAACAATGGAAAACCATCTGACCAGCTGTTATTTTGAAGGTGTAGTTATGCCAAACATTAAGGGAAAAAAAAAGCAATAAATTTAGTGGAGTGACAACTATAACCACTCCTTTTGTATTAAAACCCATCTATCCGTCAGTTGACATATTAAAATTGCTGTTTTTAATGAATAATAATTTAATTGAATTTCCTCTTCTCCGATACACCAAAACATTCCTTACTGTCTGTTGTACAAGTGCAAGGAAGAGACTTTAGAGAATAGAACATTTCAAACAAAATGACTCTTCCACCTGTTTTTAGTTTAGTATTTTTTTTTTTTTTTTTAACATTTTTAAGTGGTATTTTGAGGTCTGGCTGAATCAATTTGGACTGTGTGTTTGTGTTTTTGCAGGCCTCGATAATGATACTACAGGGAAAAAAATGACCTCAACACTGCTCCTCATGCCAAGCCATTACACTGCCACGGGATCTCCTGCGTGTCCAACACATTGGAAGATAACCATCAATTTTCAGTCACAATAGAAGAAAGGAGACAGTTTTATTTTTCATGGCACAGTGTGATTTTCAGATAAATTGTTGTGCCTTTTCTATTGTTCTATTTTAGCCATCACTGTTCTAAATTTTTGTATTTAAAGAATAAAAAAAGAAAAGCATTCTTTACTACTCAAATGTTCTATTGATTAGCTTTTTTCTGCTTGAGAAATGTTTTAGCATATCCTAAAGTCAATAGTAACATCTGATCTGACCAACATACAGTGCCTAAACAAATTTATTAGACCATCCAGCATCATTACATGTTTAATGCAGACTCTTTCATTTTCAGTGAACTCTCGACATTTTACTATTTTCAACAAGAATGAGGAATTTCACGCTGAATTCACCTTTCTATTCTGAAATTTTACCAGGTTCAGCGGGCTTCTCTGAAAAGGCACAAAGTAATCAAGTATAATGTTCAACCACTGAAACTCATTACTCTGTTCATGAATGCAAGTAAATAACTTTAAATTGATACCTTAAGAAATAATGTGCTTTACTTGTTTTTTTTCTAGTTTTTTGGAAAGCTAAATTTGAAAATACATGGGTAACAAATACGTTTTAGCATTAAAATTATAATTTCAGAGCTTCTACTAGTGTAATAACCATTACAGAAACATAAGTAATTTTGGTAATCACCAGTGGTCATTTAATGCAGCTGTGGTGTAAAGCACATTGGGTGGTCTAAAAATGTAAGTACTGTGTGTGAGTAGAACCGAAATACTGGTGTAAGGTAGAAATTGCTCAGTTACCTATTTTTATAGCAACAACACTTGTAAATACAGTGAGTGAGTTGAGCGAAAGATCAGTAAAAGTTTAGTGATGAACTTCTAGATTAGGTAAAAAAAAAGTAAGACATTTAATATTTTCAGATCAAGAAGAAAATACACGAAACATTTAGCAAGTTAGTACAATAGTATACAATTTGCCCCCTTCCAAGTATTGTGTATAGGAAATCCATTAATGGTTCTTAAAATATACTGTATGCAAGAATTATGTGAAGGCACTGAGAATTAATACCTAAAAGTCATTCCACTTTAAAGTTCTTGGTACAGTTTACAGTGCCCATTTGTCAAACGATCTGCAGAATAGTTAAGTAGATGAGCATTTTAACCTCGGATTAAATAGAAATCTTTGAAGGGAACGTACATGAATCAGGAGTAAGTGGTTTATGTTGACTTTAGATAAAATTGGGTATTTTGGCGGTGTGGTAATGCATATCTATAGTAATAACAAGAAGTTACTTAATCAGATTTAACTGCCAAATGATGAAAGCGCCTCTGGCCTCGCATTCGCGCAGTCTTGAACGCAGCGCCATCTGCTGTAAGTGGTCCCCACATCCACATCCACCACGGCAGTCCGAGAGTGACTGTTATCTTCTCGCGAGATTTGCGTTAGCTAACCGAAGCATGAACTGAAACACAAACGCTCCAATGTATGGAAACTAACAATAGGGACTGAACCCAGGCCGGTCTTCCTGTCCCGCATCTTCCTCGGTTTTAATTGAAATCGTTAGTTGTAACTATCGTTCGACCAGCCGAATGAAGCCGCCCTGCTAGCCTCGAGAATGAATCATGGGACTGCGTTGCTGTGGAAACGACGGTAACTTGTTTCGTTACCTCGGTTAACCTAGCATAACTACCCGAGTAAAGCTAGCAAACCGATATGTGCTCAGTCCCGTCACGGTAGTTAAAATAAAAACATTAGCTTCCTTTGGCTGGTTGTTTTTTCACGTAGCTGCAGGTATATTATGCTACCATTTCACCAAATGTTAACCACTGTTGGACTTGATCATTTGGTGTCATTATTAAACCAGTCAGACCTCAGTGATTTGCTGCAGACAGACTAGTCTGTTCATTGTGTGCTTGACTTAACCAGGTCTAACCCTATGATGATGCTCCAGGATGGCTCAGTGCAGCTCCTCTGCCTCACTGCTAATAGTGGAGTTCCTCTTTTTACAAGGGGAGGCTCCAGACAGCTGCCCTTCTCTGTCATCGGTTCTTTAAACGGTGTCCACATGTTTGGAGGTGGTCAGGGAGTCTTGTTGTCCTGCTGTGAAACAGAAGGCGGAGGGAAAATTGTGTGGAGAGTTTTCCACGACAGTGTGATGCTCATCGCTGTGAGTGGAGGCCAGCACTCTGGAGCTGGACATGGTGGTCCAGGCAGCAGTCAAGAGGAGGAAGTCCGGCTGCAGCGGCTGCTGGAGAATGTGTGGAACTGCATGGTGCTAGTGCTGGGACAGGATGAGCTGGTGAATGTGAAGAATGTGGAGCGGCTAAAGAGGGACCTGCGCTCCTGCTTTAGCCTCATTGATCATCTACTAGAGGAAAGGCAAGAGGGCATCTTGGGTAATCTGACACATTGTGCTGACTCCTTGCTGCCCCCAAACCCTGCTCTTCTTCAAGAAGCTGTTGATGGCTTTGCTCAGGCTGCTGACAGTGAATTTGGTTGCCTTGTTGTACATGGGCGAATAGCTGCAGCAACTGAAAAGTGGTGGCGTCTAGCACCACAAGAAGTTGTGCTACTCTCTGCTCTAATGCAGTACCTCTCTGCCTCTGGATCAGCTTCTTGTGACTATCCAGTTTTCCTCCCACAAGGAAGTCCTACTGTGGCCCACCGCCTGCTCCGCTTCCAGCTACTCACTGGGGTTGATGTGTGTGTGCTGTGTGGCCCAACACCTTCTCTGCACAGTGCTGAGAGTGGGCTGGTAGGCCGTTTCTGGTCACCCCTGGTGGATACCCTGAGAGACTGTCTGTCTATAGGAGAGCGTTGTTTACCAGGATCTGTAGCCCTGCGCCCTGATGTACTGGCCTTACTTCTCATTAACCGTGAAAGTCGTCGTTCTGTCTCCTGTGTCCGAACTCTCACTAATCATCCTTCCAGTGACTCTCCTCATCCCTCCAAAGCTCGCTGCTGGGAGCTTCTGAAGCTCTTCTACATGTTTTGCACTACACGTTATTTCCGCCAGGAGGAAGCACTGTGCGTCTCCCCAGAAGAGAGGGGTCAGAGAGGCAACACTGAAGACTTTGTCCTTGGATTCCCCCATCAGCCTCTGCAGTGCTATCTAGTTACAGAAGAGTGCAAATGCTATGGACTGCAGACAGTTCAGCATCAACTCTTCCTGCTTGTCCCATTACCAGTTCCTACATTTACATTGCGCAATGTTGCCACACAAACTCTTTCTGATATAGTTTCATCCACTGGGTTTTAAATTAAAATTTACTAAATATATGAGCTTAATAATCTGTTGATTCACTTGATGCATGTTTATCTCTGGCATTTAATTTTCCCTGCATACACAGTGTGTTGACAAACTTGATGTAAAAACATAAAAATCACCTTTCACATCAATGTATTTTGTGAGTAAATGTTAAAAAAAAAACAAAAAACTACTGCACAGAAATGGACAAAGGAAACATTGTCACTTTTAATGGATTCAGTAGATACTCTCAGGAAACATGAAGAATTTAATTTTTGTTCCTCCAGCTGGAACTGCTCAGAGTTCTGATGTTCATTTGAGAGATAAGTTGCTGTTACACTGTTGTCTCTAACCTCACTGTTCTCAAGATTGTGCCTTTCACAACAATGAAAGCTGTTTACACCTTAGTCCAAATGCTCTTTGTTACTGATTTATTGTCACTGGAATTGTACTGTAGTGATTCATAAAACATTTTGGAAAATTATAAAGATTACACTGGCATCAGTGCTGTTCATTGTTTGGATATTTCGGAAAACAGGCTTAAACACATTATGCAGTTATTCTGGTGTTTGCACAAGAGTTTTAACCATCTAGATAGCTGACTGAATCTTTAGATCAGTGTATGATCATTCACACTATTTTGAATATTTGATAAATAAATTGATGATCATAACATTTCATCTTAATTGGTTAAAACTTTAAGTGCAAACCATTATAAAACTGCAACTGCAATTAGGACGTAAAACCATAATGTAATTAATGATGCAGATATTGATTTTAATACTATTTTGGTTGTAAAAGGTAGTTGCATATCTAGTACACTTGTTTCTTTTCCTGGTAATGGCAGTGTTCTGTATTATATATGACCTGAAACAGGCAAAATAGCTTTATTGAAAGTGACATCCTAGTATTGTTGTGTCAATATGTTCTAGTGAGGAAAGAACAGTACAAAATGCTGCATTTCTTCACAGTACAGACAATGCTTATTAACCCTCCCATTATCCTCAAATATTACTAACACATTTTACTCTTGGGGTCAATCTGACCACAGGGATATTTGTCTCCAGAAAATCATTTACTTAAAATTGTTGACCAACTTTTTGTGTCAGGCACTTTGTTTTTTTATTATTAGTATTATTAGTATTATTGTACTTGAGATGATAAATTTAGAGAAGAGGCATATGTAGTTGGAAAGACTTTGATGTGATCAACTGGCAAGCCTGCACTGGCTTCCTCATTTTGGCAGTTCACAAGTCGTTTCCCACATGCCCATACCACTAGAAGTATCAAAGTTCTGGTGAGAATAGTCCCCCCCCCCATGCATCAACTTAAAAGTTTCAACTCTGCACCTGCAGGTGTGGGGATGTTAGGTCACACACACACACACACATACACATACACACACAGACAACAGCTTGGGGTCAAACTGACCCAGAGGAACACCAGTGCCTGCAATATGTGTTCAGCACATTGAAAAAATATCATCATGATAATTTTATGCTTAATCAGTTGTCCCCATTAAATCAGAAAAAGTCATGAAATATGAAGCCAAAAAAGTCAACTATTATTTTTTGAATGATAAACATTGAATAAGGTCAAATTGACCCCAAGGATAATATGAGGGTTAAAAAAAAATCAAACATGTACATCTGTGTTGACCAGGGGTCTGTGTGATGAAGTTGTTAAATGCTAAAATTACACTGAAGATATCAACAATCAAGGATGTTAAAATTATTTTAACTCAGGTTTCACATACAGACCAATTCAAGTGGATCAGACCAGTAAAATACTACCATAATAACCAATAAATAATGACAACTCCTCTTTTTTTTAGTGTGAATTATTAATTAAATGTGAATTACCTAAACAAATATGGTATATATCAAATAGCATACAATGACATGAAATGTCTTAAGAAAAATAAGTGTAATTTTACCAGTATTCTGCCTGTTACTAAATGTTTTGTGTGCTTGTAGATCCACTGGCATCTGTAAGTCGTAATGCACATGTGCACATAATAAACTGAGGCAGAATATTGTTAAAAGTGCACTTATTTTTCTTAAATTTCTAGTTCATGTTCACAATTCTTAAAGGATAGTGTGTAGATGTAATCATTCTCATAATGTTATTGTACTTTCTTTTTTTTTTTTTTTGCATTGTTATTATTTTACTGGCCCATTTCAGATCATACCGGGCTGTATTTAGCTCCTGAACTAAAATGAGTTTGACATCCTGAAGAAAGCTAAGCATACTTAAGTCCAAATAGGAGGAGCATTCAGTATGATAGTTGACAAAGGAGCCCTGGAAGTCTCCTCCCAAAGCCCGGAGCGCGCCCTGCTGCCAGCGAACGCACGCTGCGTCTGGGAGGCTGTGAGCTCGGGGATAAAGTTGGGACCTGCACACTGTCCGACCTTTATGTCCCTCTGAGTTACGTCTGTACCCCTAAGTTATAAACGCAGTAACCGGAGAAGCGGCCCTGGGTGTCAGCCTGACGGTGCGTAACGGAACGGAGGAGAGGGGGTGGAAACGGTGCGAATAAGCCACACAAAGAGGAGGGATACAGTCCATGTGTGCAGGGCGCTTATATCCCATGCATGGCCCGTAAATGTGTGTTGTAAGGGAATATCCTGGGGTTTTACTTGTTTGGTCAAGTCCCGGTGTCGGTTTAATCTCAGTACAGTCCAAAGGTCTGAACAGCTGAGTGGTTTTAGGAGCGCACCGACGCACTGACCCAACTGGTTCACTCCTCACTGCACTGATCGTCGCTGTGACTGAGTTTTTGTTTTTTTTTTCTTTTATAAAGTCATCAAACTAGTTCAGATAAGGTCAGCAGTAACATGTCGGCCACGCGGATGCGGATGCTTTCGCCTAGAAACTTTTTCAGCCGAAGCGATGTGTTACCACGCGGCGGCGGTGGAGCGCGGCGGGCCGGCAGTCAGCCCGTGGGCTCCGTGGGCTCCGTGGGCTCCGGGGTCCGATCACTGACCTGTCCCTCTCTGTCCTCCTCTCCCGGCAGAGCTCTGTCGAGTCTGAGCACAACGCGACGCGGGCTCCCCAAAGAGAAAATGACCGAGAATGGCGTGACGACCCGGGCCAAAGTGCTGACCATCGACACCATGAACCCCACGGTGAAGAAGGTGGAATATGCCGTGAGGGGGCCCATCGTACAGCGAGCCGTGGAGCTGGAGAAGGAGCTCTCTGAGGTTGGTGACACTCACGCGTTACTTTCATTCTTTCCATTACAGCAGTCTGCTCTAGTATAGTAATCAGTTACAAGTTCATTCAGAAACATAAAACTAAATTCACTTTTTTAACATTTTGTGTCTAAGTACTGCCCAACAATTTTTGTCTCAACTTTCAAATGATTTTTTTTTTTCATCTCAAGTGATTCATCACCATTTATTACAATATTACCCTCTGCATTTTGCATTTGTCAGTGAAAATCCTATATAATTTCCTATATTCAACTTACAGACCACAGATGGTCATAAAAGTTCAGAGTAACTTCAACGGTTATTAGATCAAATCAGAAAAAATGAGGAAAAGTGACTTTTTAAACTAGATAGATAGATAGATAGATAGATAGATAGATAGATAGATAGATAGATAGATAGATAGATAGATAGATAG
>JAPQRP010000011.1:21178840-21189709 GCA_037367295.1 Apogon hyalosoma | reverse complement strand
ATAGATAGATAGATAGATAGATAGATAGATAGATAGATAGATAGATAGATAGATAGATAGATAGATGCTTTATTGTCTTCATATTAGCACAAGGCATCAACATGATGAAATTTAAGGTGCTCTTCAGATCAGTGCAATCAGCTTGACAGAAAAGAGAACATATACTAAACCCAAAATAGAGGTAGCTTAATAAACAATTAAAAGCAGCGAAAACTAAGCTGAAAACAAGTAAAAGCAGCTAAGATGATGAAAATATCTAAGACAAAATAAAAGTGGCTAGACATAAAAACACACACCTAACAACACTTAACAATATGAACTATCCACCATACTCATCCCCCAACAATGTAGACAGATCAGTAATATATAAACAATTGAGTATAAATCAAGCGTGTCCAACAACTGTCATTTCTCAGACTACTGGTGAATCAGTGATGGAGAAGATGGTGTTTCCACATTCACTATGGAGCCTCTGAACATCTAAACTGGTCATATGAAACGATAACAACCTGCATTTTACCTCTATTTTTAACATGCAGCGATAGGATTTGTGGATCAATATTTATTAAAAACTTTAAATAAGTAGATGATTTTGGTCAGTGGTGGATGTTTGGGTCTTTATGGTTAAACAGTAGAAACCTTGTGCTATATCTGCAAGAACAGTTTAATGAAATGAGGCCTTTATGTTTGTTCCCTGTTAAATCTGTCTTTTGACCATTAGTTATCGATGTATGTTTTTCCATTAGATATTGACGTGGATTAAATGACCTACTAAGGATAATTGCACATCAGCAGGTTTCCACTGCTTGTTATTTGCTAACTATTACACCATGTTCATCAAAGAGAACTGTGTAATCACTTGAAGGGAGTTACAGGCCATACCACTACAACCTCTTATCAAAGTCTATGTTAATAAATCTACAGGTCAAGTCAGAAAGTCAGTGGACTGGTGTGACCTAGATGATGGGTTTCACAGACATATTTCAACATCACCATCCTGCTTTTCCTCAGCGTTAATCTGTAACTCCTGTCACTCATTTCAATTAATTGGTTTTCACCGTTTTGTGTTTTTTTAACCCAAGTTTTGTTTTTTTTTTTTTTTTTTTTTTTTTTTTTTTTTAATTGGGGTTGAATGAATGCTGAATGAATGAATAGCTGCTGCTCTGTTGGTCCCTACAGTCCTCCTATTTGGCTCAATACATTTGATGTGATTATTAAGATATAAAGATTACAGATTTAGAAAAAGTATATGTTAAAATTAAGATAAAGTATGAATTGTTGCATTCTTTAAATATAAGGCTCCCAGTTTCTTTCCACTTAGCATAAAATGCGAAATGTTTTTATTTAACATATTCCACCTTTTGGCACTATGTAAAAACATTTGTGCATCTGAAAGCACTGCCCAATCTCTTCCTGTCACTGCGTTTATGGTGATGTGGCAACCAGCTGTTAGTGTACTGAGTGCAGTCTGGTGTGAAAACTGTCCTCTCTTGAGTGCTTTGCTCAGGAAGGGATGAGTACATGAACAGGTTCTTGCACAGGTGAAAGCCAAGTGGTGTGAGCTGATGAGAGACTGTAATGACAGCGGTGAACTTTTAACCAGATGGTTCACGAGCGCCAAAGACTTTCTTCTCTGTTTACTCTGACCCGTGCTCATCCACAGCTGATCCCCTCTCAGCACTGGATGTTTATTTCCTTTTAAACTTAAATTTTAAGAACATGATCAGGCATGGAATATAAAAACAGAAGTGGTCACGGTTGGATTCAGTTGATAGATGGCAGCATTTTCTGGACAGAAAAGATCAGAATTACTGTACTTTTTCCAGGGTGCTTGCACAGGTCTTGAAAGTCTTAAAAAGTATGGAATTTTTAAACGCTGTTTTCCAGACCTTGAAAAGTCTAGAATTTTGTGTGAAAGTCTTAATAAAGTATGGAAAATCGAATTTTAGAGTAAGCTCAAAGGCACATAATCTTGTAAGATAAGAAATAGGAAATGAGGAATGATACCCTAACCCTACATGAGGAGAGCATATAAAAAACTAGATATGATGTCACTAACCGGTCGGTACTGGAATGATTCTAGTGAAACTTGTTTGTGTGATATCCATGCACTTTTGTGATTTACATGGGTCTTGAAAAAATTTCTGTCAGTAAAACATATAGTATTTTACTGTAACTTATTTATTCATTCATTCATACATTTATTGAAACAAACTTTTCTAAAACACACAACAGGTACAATCTCAACCAAAAAAGTAGGCACGCAAGTATAAAAGTACATAAGGTCAAGGTCTTGGGGGAAAATTTGCAGTTTTGAAAAAGTCTGCAAAAAGTCTGGAATTTTTATTTGGAGAAAGAGCAACGCCCTGTTTTTCTTGCTATTGGACATCGGACAATGGACATTCAGTCCTGTTTTTATTCATCACATTCTCATGGAGGACAGGGAGTGCAAAGTAACTTCTTTGATCATTCTATCTTGATCCTGCCAGTCTTTAATAGTACGTCAGTAGAAGGAAAAATGTTCCCTAACTAATATACTGTTCTCCTAAGGTTTATCTGAACTTCTTCCCCTTCAATTTACAGAAACCTCTTTTTCAGACTGTGGTTTGGATGGTGTTGGATTACTTTGGGAAACAGGTCACAGTGGTTTTCTCTTTTTTGTTAGTGAATTGAACACACACACATGTGAATACACACTGCAGTTTCCTTCTCCTATTTCTTACACACTTTGTGATCTGGAACTTTGATATTTCCTGATTTTTTTTTTTTAACTTTATAACTGCTGCCTTGTTCTTGCAAAGTAAAGATGAGATGTTTTCCGTGATCATGTCCAATCAGTGGATAGAGACAAGGCTGAACAAATAAGGCGGAACATGCAGTTATGACATTGTTTGCACGTTCTTTGTTTTGTCCTAATGAGCTGCTTGCTGATACGAAGGGCGGGGGGGGGAGGGTATTGAAATGCTTTCTAAAGCTCAAACAGTTGCTATGGGAATGGGCTCACAGGCCTGGTTGGAGTCAGATTCTTTACTTACTTGTATTTCGGAAAGCATTGTGCAAAAAAGAAAAAAAAAAAATCCACATTGTAGAAGACAGGATGAGTTTGCATACCCCAAGATTTGATCTAAATGTGTAGTAATTTTGGCAAATACACCTGAAGGAAACCTGAATATCTTGGCTTGTTTCAGTTGAGATGTTATACAGAGGGTTATAAAGTTATGAAATCCATTGAAGTCCTTGGGCTTTACATAAAAACCTTCATTTGGAGCTTCAGTATGGTTCGCTGAGCTGTATCATCAGTGATGCCGGACAAAAAAAACACATTCCTTTTTGTCGGAGCAGAGGTCAGTGTGGTTCCAACAGATCTTGATCCTGAATGGGCAGCTCCCTTGACCTAGGGGTGTGATTTGCTCCGTATAAAGTTATTGGCTCACACCGAGGAGCCGCCTCTACTCTGTGACCAATTAGGAAGAGACAGGCATTTGTAAAAATCTGAGATGGATTGAACAAACCAAACTAATGTGTCTCTTTACTTTCTGCAGGGTGTAGTTGGTGTCAGGTTTCGCTATATAGATTTTCTGCAGAGTCACGCTGTTCTGAACATCTGGTGTTAATATTTGGGTTGGTGTACACGGAGTCCTGCTCTTGATGTTTGTCCGCTGTCAGTCACCTCAGCTGCTCTGGAGATTATGTTTTAGAAATTGTATATTTTGGACCTAGATATCAGCAGTCTTTTCCCCTGTTTGTACTAAACCTCTGAGTAACATAGAGCTTATGTCTGTATCTGTGTTCATATGGTCCAAGGTTAATGTAGTCACCATGATAAGCTAGTTTACACAGTTTAAACTTTGCTCTCATATTAACT
The DNA here is from genome assembly GCA_037367295.1 of Apogon hyalosoma. NCBI lineage: Eukaryota > Metazoa > Chordata > Actinopteri > Kurtiformes > Apogonidae > Apogon > Apogon hyalosoma. The sequence continues at coordinate 21,185,844 of JAPQRP010000011.1, read as the reverse complement.
TGTGTTATCTACTTCAATTGTTTTGCTGGTAATGCATGTTGAAAGCAGTGTATTACTTATTAAATAGAATTTTCACATCGCTGTCTGACTCTTTAGTGCTGTTGTGTAACCTTCCTAAAAACAGTGTTTATTTGTAGTTATGTGTTCACGTTAGTTCGACATGAGTGATAAGGAGATGGAACAGCTGTAAACTTGCGCATAGCTTTTCTGAACAATGATGAACTGAGGTAACAGTCCAACGGTGTAACATTTGCAGGGGTTTTAGGAGAGTCTAATTATAGAGATGTAATTTAATATTTAACATTCTGTTTTATTAATACACAAATCACACAGAACATCAGTTTCTACTGTAAATAAAAATGGATTTCTTCTTGTCCTTTTTCAGTTTTGTGATGGGGACATCCAACATTAATTGTTGAATATATAAGGTCTGATATATTTATAGGCACATGTTTGTGTCTAAGATAGAAGCTGGTGTTGTACATTGTAGCTGCTGTCAAGGAGCAGAAGAGAAGCAATGAAGAAATGGAAGCAAATGCAAGGATTTCCACAAAATAACAATCCATGTTCATGTTGTTGTCATGGATGTTGGTAACTGAGACGTTAGCTTAAATGTTGAGTAAGCTAACAGGAACAAACATCACAGAGTTCAACTTAAAGTTCTCAAACACACATGCATGTGTGACCCGTGGTGACTGCACTTGGCTGTACCAGCTCAAAATAAATTTATTGGTTCAAGGAAAAGCAGGAGATGTACATTCACTTTCACCAGTTTACCATTTATTTATATATAATGAAATTAAAATGATAGGAAGTCCTAGGAAGTAAAGAAACAATAGTTAAAAGACAAGTTACCTTTATTTAAACAATTATTAATTCAAAGTTAAAGTTGATTCTTTTTTAAGATAGACACAAGATCCAATAAGCCAAAATCAGAGCTGGTGGGGTACTTAGTGTGGGGAGATTCTATCACAGTCCACTGCTATACACCAACATGTGAGCAAAAAAAACAATATACACTACAAAATCACAGCAAACAAAAGGGGCACGCACACTCCCCACAGCTCATCCTCCTGCCGAGGAAAGGATCAAACAAACAATGCTAATGTCAGTTGGTCTGAGTAACCACTTTTGTCCAGTTAAGTTTGACAGCGTCCAGTATAACAGTGGGTTAAAACAAAGTCCTGGATGCAGTTCATACAGTTTGAACACTCAAAGAGACAGTGCATCGGCTGTCCTATGGAAAAGCCAAATAATCCAGCTGATCACCCAGGTATGATACAGGCTCCCAATGTAGGCCAAACAATTTTGATGGGTTATTTTCCTGGAAGCAAAAGAACAGCCTGGCACTTCAGTCTGAAACTAGGGAAAACATGATTAGTGTTAGGCCTACGCTAGAAACACAAACGAACTGAGGGAGAGGCCTACCTTTATAACACAGGCCTACAAAGCAGACAGCAGGGATCACACCAACAGCTCCACCACATCTAAACTGCTTCGCAGTGACATAGTCATCATATCACATATATTTGAAGCCACTCAAACGGTTTCATAGAGCTCACTTATAGTGATGTTACATCTGACACTCAAGCCCCGAAGCCTGTATTGGAAAGGGGGCGTGTCCAAATGAAGCCTGTCTCAAGGCCTGTGTTGTTTTGCAGAGTATCATGGGACAAAATGCAGACAAGGCCCCGTTTGCAGAAATGATGTGACTGCCTCGTTATGTGAATCAATTTGCTTTATCAGTCCCCTGCGAGTGAACGTTTTCTAATTCTAAGGCTGGGGAAGTTATATCAAAAAGAAGGAATCGCTTGAGCCCCAAAGCTGTCAATTTTTTGTTTAATTCCTGAATAAAAATCAATAAAGCACCCCCAAATGTCCACCCAGCTTGCCCAATCTCAAATGTATCCCAGTCGCACAAGGACTTTCTGTAACTGTTTATCCACAAATACAGTCACATACTGTACACATGATACCTTATTTATATACCACAACTGATCTATTGACACTTTGTTATACCACCAATATTACTTAATTTCTATACCATGATCTGGATAGATTTATTTCATCTGGCTTCACAATACCTCAAATGGAGATTTTGGCACAATACTTGAATAATTACACTGACAGATCCACTAGTCCACATGTAACATACCAGCAGATGTCAGTATTCCTAAATGAGCTGTTGAATGGGCCTTTGTCTGATCAAGCTTTTGGTGAAGCAGTTGGCTAGAAAGAGTCAACACATTCATGGAGCGTCATCACACCATCACTGCTCCCTCAGCTGCCACACATCTGACAGCCACCCTCTCACTGGACTCAGGTCAACTGGCTCTAATTAATAATAATAATGGATTAGATTTCTATAGTGCTTTTCAAGACACCCAAAGAGCTTTACATTATCAATCCATTATTCATTCGCTCTCACATTCACACTCTGGTGGTAAACTGTGTTTGTAGCCACAGCTGCCCTGGGGCAGGATGACAGAAACAAACAGCCCCTCCGACCACCACCGAACATTCATATGCATTCACAGGACAGAGCAGGATTCGAACTGCCAACCCTTCGGTTACTGGACAACCCGCTCTACCTCCTGAGCCATGGCCACCCCAATTATAATTATCCCCACCTGGGGACATCTGATTATCCACACTGATTATCTCCACCTGGCCTTATAAAGGCTGCCACCCACCCACAGGGGGCAGGGCTTCCACCTTACTGCTCGCACACATGCACACATCTAATGTACTGAACCTTTAAAGAGCAGTACACACTAACCTTTAGTGAGTGTTGAGTTACTGTCTCACTAAATAAAAAACTCAGAATGGACAAACCAAACAGTGACTCTAGAGAGGGTGTTTTATTTATGGTTTTCTGTGGACGCTGGTATTACAAATGTAATCTGCAGTATTGAAATTTGTGCTGTCTTGCTGAAATCTGAGAAGTATCCAGCCAGCCAACAGTGCAGTACGTCCAACTCTCCCTGCCCGTGGTGTGTCCTGCCTGTGTAAACCAGTGGACCCCTGTGTACTCTGCAGCTGCTCAGGTCTCAGCCCACTGTGGCGTGAATGTTTATGGAAGAGTTATGCACGTGTTAACGCCTGTGCTGTAAGTGCTTTATGGCTGGAGTTCTTAACTGGTCTGGCTTCAGGAGCCACTATCACCCCTCAATGACAAGCCGTGTCACAAACTGATAAAAGTTAAACATTTGAAATGTATTTCATAAAAAGATGGTGTGTTTTGAACCTGAGATAATTCAGAATATCACAGTATACCAACACAAAAGACACTTTTACTGATACGCCAAACTGGCCTGCAGGTGGTGATGCTAAATACGGAAATTTTGTTTTTAAAACTAAATTAGTCATATTTGAACCAAAACCAAAAGTGTGCCTTCAGTTAAAAATTAAAAATGTATTTAGTCACTTATAAGTATTAAACACACTGAGGTTTTGGTCCTCAGTGTTAGTAAAATCATATCTGATGTAGTTGTTGTCTTTGTGGTTACCCGATCTGCACACCTACCCGACTGGCACTGCGCATGTGCAATATGGTCAGCCATCATGGCCACAAAACTACAGCAACTCTGGACAAAACCATTTTGTGGACCTTACCAAATTTACATCTTTAAAAAAAAAAAAAAAAACAACCCCGAAACTTTATTAACAACATTTAAATTTCCGAATACAAATACAGATCTCTGATCTGCAAATCGGGTAGCCACAGTCCAACTGTCACACACTTATTCAGTCAAAATGAAGGATTCCACCTCTTACAAGGACCTGAAATCCCACATTTGTATCTGTATACTTCTCAGTATATCGGTGCATCTATACATTTCTCCTCTGTAGGCTGTATAGGCAGGCTATATCTGTTCATTCTCTGTATATAGGTAAACATCTTTCTCCATAAATGTATACATTTGTACATTGTACCCACTGGACAGCACATTCCCTACTCTGTATTTTGTACATACTCCCCTACATCCTATATTATATTCTCTTCTTATCCTCTAATTTCTATTATTCTATCCTTTTAGTATTCCTAGCGCTATGTAAGACTTCTTTTTAAATGTTGATGTTTCTATTACAAAAGAATTTCCCAAGTTTGGGATCATGAAAGTACGTCTAAGTAAATTTAAATGTTGTTAATAAAGTTTTTTTTTGGTTTTGTTGTGTTTTTTTTTAAAGACACAAATTGGGTAAGGTCTGCAAAACGGTTTTGCCCTAACGGAGTTGGTGTAGTTTTGTGGCCATGATGGCTGACTGTATTACACATGCGCAGTGCAAATCGGGTAGGTGTGCAGATCGGGTGGCCACAGTCCTGCCTGAGTTTCGCTATGATTTGAGTAGAAAGTTTTGGGTCTTCTTTTATGCTGTGAAATATCTGGTGTTAATTAGCATTACAGCGCATTACCACCACCTACTGCTGGGGAGTTAGAATGGACAGCACTCAACTTCACTCTAAATAAAGTGTGCATTCATCACTCTCAAAAAACAGAATAAAACATTACTGTGTCTGAAGTGAAGAATAACACTTGCTCCACAGCTCTGTATGGACAGTTTAGTCATGTGTGTTCTTTGTGTTCTATTTTTCTTGCAGGGAGTCCAGAAGCCCTTTGCTGAGGTCATTAAGGCCAACATTGGTGACGCGCACGCCATGGGTCAGCAGCCAATCACTTTCTTCCGACAGGTCTGTTCATATGTCCTTCCCTTAATTTCCGTCTAAATTTAGAAGCTCCCCTATGGCTTCTGAATATTTATAATGCTGATTTATTTCTCTTTTTAAGAAGTTGCTGTCAATCAATATCCCTTCTTGTCTCTTGTAACAATCCATGTTGAATTCTGTGCGATGTCTCATCCGCACTTTAGACTCACACCTGTCTCTGTTTCAAGGTCTTGGCACTTTGCTCCTACCCTGAACTCTTGAATGACAGCACATTCCCAGAGGATGCTAAAAGTAGAGCACGCCGCATTCTGCAGTCCTGTGGAGGGAACAGTATGGGTGTGTAGGACTCTGTTGGTTTTCTGTGCAAGTACAATAAGGTTTTAATCATCACCTTCAGTCTCTTTGTAAGATTTCTGAGTTTTAATCACAGGCGTTTTGCGTTAAACCAAAGCTGTTTTAACTACATACAGTCTCTTTCTGGATCTCCCATAGGTTCATACAGTGCCAGTCAGGGTATTGACTCTGTCCGTCAGGATGTGTCAAGATATATTGAGCGAAGAGATGGTGGTGTGTCCTGTGACCCTGACAACATTTACCTCACCACAGGAGCAAGCGACGGCATTGTGGTAAAAAAAAAAAAAAACTCAACCTTTACCTTGACTTTGTGTCGCTCTCTCACTTTTACATTACATATACGTTCATTTATTCAAACTTCATAAAATTTTATTGATACTATTAAAGCTTCAATACGTAACGTTTTTACATTAAAGTATCTAAAACTGATGAGAATGGAAGATACTGGATAGTTTTACTTAATATTGATTGCGTCAATAGCCATGGCAAACAGATATTCCATTTGATGAGTAAATCTTGGAAAGCTATCTGGCACACAGTGGCATGTAAATGTGTGTATACTGTGTCTCTGCTGAGTTTTAGTCTCACTTACAGACGCATTGCTTCTTTTCCTGCTGCAGTCTGTCTCAGACTCTACTGCATAGTCCAGCCCAGGGGTGGGATGCATTCACTGCCACTCGGAAATATGCTTGATTTATACTCAAATGGCCAAAAAGTTCGTTTAAATCACTAAACCTTTTTTTTTTTTTTTTTAATTTGTCTAAATGTGTAGGCCTTTATCTTCATTATATTGACAGTATTGAAATACTTCCCCATCTTGATATTCCAAAGTTTAGCCACTGAACCTGCTTACTTTACAATGCAGTTGTTACAGGACACTCTAAACACTACTAAACTAGCAGCATTATTATCAAACTATACATTGTGATAAATTGATGATATATATGTTGCATGTAATATACTGATAAAGTGGAAAAAGTGTCATATCACCATGCCTTAGCATGATAATCCCTTTAATAACATTAAGTTTAATATTATTTGTGGCTGTTTCATTGAAATAAAATGACATAACCTGAATAGAGTTCATCATTTTTGAGAGAAACATGTATGTTCATTTGTATATATGCATCAAATTAGGTCATTTAATGGTATGGGAATGTATGTTGACAAAACAAATATTTAAACATACAGATAATTGGAACCAAAACAATTAATTCTCATCAGAAAATCTTTCTTTCATAGTTTTAATAGTTGTACACACTTGTGGTGTCTGGACTGTTAGTTTCTCCAAACATTCAGTTGAAGTTCCTCTTGTAAAACTTGCCTGGGCTGTTCTTAGGTAGTTGGATATGTCTTTGTAACCTTGTTATCAAGTTCATCTCAAAGCAGTTCAATATGATTGAGGTCAGGTAACAGACAGGCCATTCCATGATAAATAACAGACCTGCTGACAGTTTTCTCTCTAAGTAACCCTTACTGAGTTTGAATGTATATTTCAGGTCATTGTCTTGTGACCTGTATCAATGCTGACCCATCAAACAGTTTTTGTTTTTTTGTTGTTTTTGTTTTTTTCTTGCTGCAGCAGTGCACTCAGTCATGCTCTATAGGATTTTTAACCTGCATATAAATGAGTTAGCATGTTCTCCAGACCTGTTTTAGTGACATAGCTTTATGTTTTGCATCCAAAATCTTTTGCCTCAGGTGACAGTTTGATGAAAATCAACCTTTTTGTGCCAATATCTCTACATTTGTATATTCATTTGGTCAACATAAATCTTCACACTGTTAAATTACCTAGCAAAGGGACATACATGTTTCTCTCAAAAACTATAGAATACTACAATCGCAGGAAAAATGATTAGACCATCAAAAGTCATCAAAAACAATGGTTATGCAATCAAATCCTAACTCCTGTGTGTATCATGTGACTAAAACAGACAGAAAAGAAAACATGGAACGCCTAAAAGCACTGTTTTTGTCA
>JAPQRP010000011.1:21130384-21148550 GCA_037367295.1 Apogon hyalosoma | reverse complement strand
TACCATGGAAACACCATCATCATCTACAACATTGATTCACCAGTAAAACCCATGGAGTTGGATCAATGACAGTGGATAGAGACACTTGTTTTCATGTTCAGTTGTTGATATCTTTTCAGAAAAAGTCACTTTTTCATCAGTTTTCTCTGTTTCTGATATAATAACCCTCAACGTTACTCTGAGCTTCAACATAATCAGTAAATTAAATTTAGAAAAATGCATGATTTACACTGAACAAATGCAAAATAGCGAAGATAATATTACAATCAATGGTGATAAATCACTTAAGAAAGGCAAAATATACAAAAAATAATAATTTGGGAACTGACACAAAAGTAGGACTGGGTCTTTATGGGTTAATTCAGACATTATTGAATTCTGGCATGAAAATACATGGAATTTTAATAGACCAACAAGGACAAAAACACAAATAAAGGTTTCTTTAATACACAGCTGTAAGAAAGGCTTCTTTATGTTGGCTCATTTAACCATTATTTAAAATGATTCTCTGCTTTATTTTTGTCATGGATTGTTGTAAATATGTTTATTTCACTGTTGAAATAGATGTTTTATTGTAGATTAGTCCAATCCAGATGAGATACGTTCATATGAGTCTGATGAGCTTTACTTTGGCAAAAAAAAAAAAAAAAATAGTACCAAACTATACCACTCAGCAGTCCTTTTGAGATTCAAAGAACATAGTGTTTATTACGTCTGTGATTTCCATACAATCCCGATCAAAAGTTCCACTCCTCCCAAAACATCCAGCCTCTCTCTTCGTTTCCCCTCTCTGTTCATTCATCTCCCAATCTGGCTTTTGGTGCCATCACAGCCTCTGCATTCCTGAACACATCATGATCTGCCCTCATCGCCAAGAATTAGCCTTTCATTACTCAAACCAATGCTTTTTGTGCTTTTGGACTTTGTGCTGTGTTTTAGATAGAAGATAGAACATTTATACAAGCCAATACAGATGTTTGTGTTTTGTTTTGTTTTTTTAAATAAACCATTACAGTTTCTTTTAATTCCCAGAAAACTAAAATCTGATTAAGCAAAATTTGACATCAATTAATTTTTTTTCCTTCTAACTGCTGATGGCTCATCTCCATTGGTAATTAATTAAGTGATCTCACACTATTTTCCTCCTAAATGCTTCTGAATTTAGTCATTTCATCAGTATATTGGTGTGAAGTCATCCTTCACTGCCAACTCCTAGTGACTCCCTCCTTTCTTTCACTTGCTGTATAGATTTTCCCCAAATGATAAATTAGACACAGGGAGCCAGTGAGGTGTGACCAGGTGCCAAAGGAGTACAGCTTTTGTCTTTAATGGGCCTAATTATGCGTAAGACCTTTAGAGCTGTGTGGATAACCGCTGACATTACACCCACCCATACAAAAAAAAAACAGTACAAACTCTGTACCACTCAGGATCCACTGACTTAAAAGAAAATACACCGAATAACATTACTTTAAATTAAGATAATGAAATAGTCACATAAAGTTACAAATCCCTGTTTGTTTTTCCGTTTTCTCTCCTCTGATTGAAAGAATGCGTTCTATCCCATCCATCACTTCCACCCCTCCCCTCACCCTCCAAACATAGAAACGGGTTCGTTTAATTTCTCGCGCACTCTCTCCTGTGGCACCGTCTTAGAAACTTGTGCGTCTGACTGCGCTCCACAACCACAAAACACAAACTGTGTACTTTTTGGATCTTAGAGATTCTTTTTTTGTGTGTGTGTCTCGTGCGGTGATAGGTGTGGAGATGAACCAGTTGGACGGTAACTGCAGCGCGTAAAAGTTGTGGATGGTTACTTTTGCGCATAATCATTTAAAAGACAATTTTATCTCCAGAAGTTACAGTGTTATAGGGGGACAGGTCCGATTCTTCCCTAGGCAAGAACATCGCCCACAAGCAGGCTGGAAGACCATCCACTCCGGAGATCACAGCGAATCCGCAGAGCGCAGATGATCGCAACTGGTGTTTGTGGCGTCGCGCTGGTGCTGGTGCTGGTGGTTCTGATCCCGGTCATGGTGAACTCCGCCGGGACTCCCGCCCGCTATGAAATGCTCGGATCCTGTCAAATGGTGTGTGACTCCCACGGAACCGCAGCCACAGCCACGGCAAAGGCAACCAACCCGATTAAAGACAACCGCCTGGTTCAGTCTCTTCCAACGTTTATCCAAGGTCCCCAAGGAGAACCGGGACGCATGGGGAGGATGGGGCCCAGGGGACCAGTTGGAGAGCCCGGACCACCCGGACCTGCTGGTCCGCCCGGTGAGAGGGGCGCACCTGGTCCCCCGGGTCCACCCGGAGCACCGGGAGCAAATGGACCAACCGGTGCCATCAGTGCAGCCACTTACAACACTGTCCCAAAGATAGCGTTTTACGCAGGACTGAAAAAGCAGCATGAGGGATATGAAGTGCTCAAATTCGACGACGTTGTCACTAATCTTGGCAACCATTATGACCCTTCTACAGGGAAATTCACCTGCTCCATACCTGGGATTTACTTCTTTGTTTATCATGTGCTGATGAGAGGTGGTGACGGAACCAGCATGTGGGCTGACCTCTGTAAAAACAACCAGGTAGGACTCTCAGAGACAAAGCAAATAGTCTTTCATATGTTTTAGCTTTAAATTCTTCACAGACTGACAATAGTCGGTGGGGTAGAAGTTTATTCAAATTTTTACGCACGACTTTTACGCACACACCTGAGACGCTCCAAGAACCTCTTACTACTAAACACGTGGGGAGCTCATGTGAGTTGAGATTGTTTTAAAGTTTATGTTAACTCCGTTTAGTCTCGTAGTTGTATGGTTGGTTAGATAACCCCAAGAGAAAGAGATGGAGATGTCAACGTGTAACATGTCTGATGTGTAGAACTGTGTGATCTGCCTTCCAGGTGAGGGCCAGTGCCATCGCCCAAGACGCGGACCAGAACTACGACTATGCCAGCAACAGTGTTGTATTACACCTAGAGCCCGGGGATGAGATTTACATCAAACTGGACGGCGGGAAAGCGCACGGTGGCAACAACAACAAGTACAGCACCTTCTCTGGCTTCATGTTGTACGCTGACTGAAAGAAAGAGGCTGCAGAGGGGAAAGATCTGCTGTGCAAATAGCTTGCTTCACTGCTCATGCTCATTTCAGTGTCAGTTGGATTATTGGAGCCGGAGCTCAAGAAAGATACGTGGGAAGCCATGCGAAAAAAGAACTACAATGACATAATGACGCGCTTACGGTGTTAATAACAGAATATTAATAATACATTTGAATGTGTCCTCTATGATGTTTCAGCTGTACCCATGTCCAAACTATTTGTGTCGCTCTGCGCTGTGAATCAAGTGTCGCTGGTGTGTAAAACATTGCTGCTATGCATCATATATGTGAGTGAATTGATCTGTAGCATTCAATAATAGAGCTTAAAATGATACTCACACATTCACCACTCTGTTTACAGTGTTATTAGTCATTATGTGTGCTTTATTTAAAAAAAAAAAAAAAATCCTAGACGGTTGTTGCATTTTGGGTGAAAATGTTAAAAGCCTTGATGCATGATTACATATGTATGAAAATCAAACATTTCAACTCTGTGCAGCAAAAAGTCATTTTAAAGAGAATCAGAGAAACTGTAAAGGGCCATTCTGATGTTATTGAAGCACTGTGACAAAACATCATTGTAACTTGTTCTTCTTCTTGTCGCTCTCTATATAACAGCTGGTTGGGGCGACGGGGTGGCCTGGTGGTTAGTCACTATCGCAAAACAACCATCACATGAGCAGAAATGTTTCTTGAAGCTCAACAGCTTGCTGATTAAGCCCCTCCGGATAAGCTTGCTGCCTAAAACCGTTAAATATAGTTTTAAAATTCAGTCCTCTGGGTCTCTGTGTAATCCTCTCGGAAGATGAATCAAAGTTATATAGTTTTTCACGGTGCACAGTCAGCTGTGGCGATCATGCCATTGATCATGTGGTGAAGTCACCCTGTGAGGCCACCTGTTCCCAGATGAGAGGAGAACATGTCCTTCAGCTGGGCCTGCCTCCCATAGACACCCACAGACACCCACTGAGGGGCAACAGGACAACTCATCTAACACCGCCGCATTGTGTTAAGTGCAGAGCAGCATACTGATTACAAACACACTCATTATTTCCCTTTCATAAAATGTGTTGGCAGAAATGTCACTTAAAATATCAAGAAAGCAGCTATGACATTGAAAGTGAAAAATCAATTAGCACCACGTTTTTGAGTCGCACCGCTGTGGACAAACTATTGGAGAAAGGAAAACATTTGTCTTGGCAAGAAAAATCTATTTTCTTGTGCAAAAAATGGGGCTCAAACAAGACTATTAATAAGATCCACTGTCATCCTGTGTGTCTCATCAATACAATTTTGCTTAGAAATTTTAAGCTCAAATCAAACCCTGTCATTACTTTTAACAGAAAAGACAAAAGCAGAAGGTATCATATAAAGTCCAAAAGAATATTTACTCACTTTTGAACTCATTATTCTAACAACTGAAGTGCGTATTTTCTGTGTTCACATCTCATCATCAGAAAATGCATGAAAGTATCTCCTCTTATTTGAAGGTCAGCCATTCTTTAGGGTTGTCCACGAGGATCTTGTCCACTTGGTGCTGAGAGATGCCCCTCGTCAGCATCTTTGGCACGATGTTCTTCAGAATGTGCGAGTAACCGTGGCCACCAAACTTAGTGAGCCGGTTTTTGGTGTGGATGTCATGCGCAATCACTATCCTGTCCTCGTAGCCTTCCTTCACCAGGAACGCCAAGCTGGGCATCAAAAAAAAAAAAAAAAAAGAAAAAGAAATGAAATATGAGTGCGGGACTTTATACGTAACACATTTATCTCATGAACACGCTGATTATTGCATTAAACGTTCATGTATCTATGTAGTCGTATATTTGGGTTGTAGTCGAACAGTCAAAATGCAAAATGTCATGAGGTCAAGGAAAGATGTGAAGGAGATTTCATGGTGACAACCGTGGCGCTATGAGAATCCAGCTGCGAGATTATGTGACAGGAGATGTTATTGATGTGGGTCTGCGGTGATGTGTTATTCTGAAAATGGACTACTGAAACTGCCCCCACCTCCCCCACACACACACAGCGTGTTCTTATGTTGTGTTATGCAGGCGACAAACACGGATACCCAAAGAAAGAAAAACATTACTGTAATTACCGAGGTAGAACATGAAATAACCACCAGATGAACAACAGGTACCGACTTTCCCGCTCGCTCATATTTATTGATACGAATCCCAGTTCATATGATTATCTGAAAATGACTGTTCTATTCATACAAGATTTACATAAGCGTCTGCAAATCAACAACTGTACGTCAGCAGTCTGGAATGTAGATGTTGAATAGAAAGCGTCATCCGGCTAAATTTATAACATTCAACATATTTAAGCCACAAATATAGTTCCAGGCTGATTTGGCTGCATTCCTCTGCCCACTGATGATTTGATCCTGTTTTAGCCCCTTGTCTTTATTAAGGCGTCTGTGACTGAAGCCAAATTAATAAATCAAAGCCGAACACTGGCAACAACACTGGAAATGAGGAAATAACTAATGCAAACTGAGCATAGGATCTAGAAAGGCGCTCGATAAATATCATTATACTTATAATAGTACGTTATGCTGCAAGGTTTGATGACATTAATGATTTTGCAACAGTAGTATAATGTTCTCCTGTGGGTTTACAGTGTTGAAAAACTATTGCTATGGAATGAGATATAAAATGAATCATGACTAACAGAAACTTAGATGATGTCTGTTTACATGAAGGGTTAAATGGTACGCCGCTTTATATAATGCTGCTGCCTCAATGAATTGTGGGATTTGATTATCTCCTTCAGTTTTGTACAGGACGGTTCTGTCCTTAAGCATCCTTAAGCATCTACTTTGGTAAAAATGAACTGCATTTTCATAGCAATGAACACTGAGAGCACTGGACCAGCTCTTATCATGGCTGCCACTGAGATACTTTTGTGTGGTGTCACTCAATTGGAATCTTCCTAAGCAGAAAAACAGTGTGTGTGCATACAGTAAGACACATTTATTACGCTTGTCTCTGATGGCGATATTAACAACCTACTATTTATTGAAAAGCAACCACACACTCAGGTCTCTACAGGGTTAAAACATAAATACCAAATTGTTCTGATGTGGATCCAAGCTCTCAATTCATAACAGAATTACATTAGAATGGTGATATGTGTTATATTGCATTGGAAATATTCTGATCTTAGCTTTGGTATGAGCCTCACATTAAAAACACAAGTGTATTTCCTCCTGTTATTACTCACTTCTGGACTCGCTGGCTGTCACTGGGCATGTCAACAGACGTGTTATAGATGTAGTTGAGCATCTCCATTCCAAACAGATCGTACTCCAGGTAACTCCCCAGTTTAGCGAACTCCAGCAGTTCACCGTAATCAAAAATAGTCCTGCAGGAAGAAAGAGTTCCACAACCGTAAAGTCAATGTTTAAGTCATTTGTAAAGGGTTTAGAGTTTGTACTTTAAATGCAATGCAGTTTGTGTGTAACCATCACAGCAACTAGAAAAACATTAACAGAAGAATGGTTCACTGTGAAATAATAAACTCATCTGACAGCTTTTCAAGTTTCCTTCACTTTTTATTAATATTGAAAGACTCCTACTTTCAACAACTTATTCTATTATGACTTAATTTATATTAGTAATGCGTTATTAATCCACTACCGCAATCATAAAAATGTGTCAATTAGCTAAAACTTATCTAATAATCTGTTGAAATCTGCTGAACTGTATAATGAAACCCCACAAAAAGGGGAGATGTGTGACCACCCCCATCATATGCATGTAGTTTCAGTAAATACTAGTGAGTGGACACACTGGGGCTTATGGGAAAATTCTCCTCAGTCTGAGAATATTCAATCATACTTAAAGCTTATTACTTTGTACAAACGTTATGTAATTTTAACTCATTCAACATGTTTTAAGGGTTTATCACCTGTTCAGATGTGACATGACAGATTTTCTGATGGTGCTACCAAATGTTTTTGAATTTAAAATTCCATGAATTGTGACTTCTGGATGTTACTGAATATTTTTGCATGTGTTTATTAAATAAACAATGTTCAAATTGGAAAAAAAAAAAAAACAAAAAAAAAAACAACACGTTCTATTTCACTAAGGCACCATTATGGTACAATGTTGCCTACGGGCAACGAACCCCAAAAACTTCCAAAAATAAAAATTCTTCAGATTATGTTTATTTAGTCTATTTTGAGACATAAAAATGCTCTAAACATATTTTCCCTCACAGGGATCATAATGTGTACCATAGAAGGTTAAAGGAAAATTCTCCTCAGTCTGAGAATATTTAAAGCTTATTACTTTGTCCAAAAGTTGTGTAAATTTAACTCATCCAACATATTTTAAGAATTTATCACCTGTCCAGGTGTGACATGACAGTTTTTCTGATGTCACCGCCGGCCTCCTGGAGAATACGAATGACTTCCGCCGGAGCAGCGGGATCCCGGCCAGGATGGATGATGACGGGGCAGCCAAGCTGGGCCTGAGCGTGAGCCGTGGCTTTCAGCACCTTCTTCTCGCTGTCTGTGATGGGCCAGCCGGTGCCGATCTCTCCAATCACACCACAGCGGATGTCTGTGCCGTCGGCACCGTGAAGCACCTCGCTGATGATGATGTCAGTAAGCTGTCGGCCAGAGTGACAAGTCAGTCAATACGGGCACCATTACACTTGTGTAGGCCTACATTTAGGGTCAGAAACTGACGTCTTTGTTGATTAATTCCACTCCAATTTCACTGACGTGTCTCTTGATGGACATGCTGGATTTCACTTAAGAAATATTTAAATGTTATACTGGGACCATTTAGCAGATTTGCAGTCTTAGGCCATAGGCAGGTTTCACAAAGTTAACTTTTATACTTTACTAAATACTTTATAAGTGAGAATAAACCAAGCAGAGTCATGGATTATGAGACATGGCAGGAGACTGAGATGGAAAATAAATATTTATATACTATTATATATAATATTATAATATTTATATACAGTTATAAACTGTGAATCACCCTTCTTAGACCTGCAATAGTAGATGAATGTATGCAAATGTGGAATAATTATACCCATGAGTATACACATATATACATATAATAGTGCTAAACAACTAAATTTGGTTTAGGTTTTGGACCAACTTAAATTTATCACCACTGATTCATCAGAGAATCTTATAAATATCTGGTAATAAACTTGTCCTGGTTGAGTTCATTGTGAATTTACAGCCTATTTTACATCCTGTCGCCCTGGGTTTGCATTCTGATGATGCTCCTGATATGAATACAGAAAAATATTTGTCAAAGGTAGGTGTTTGGAAGTGTTTTCTTTACAGCAGCTTTATTTTCTTCTGACCTTCCATGCGTCTCTAATACTTTGATACCCCTGTTCCCAATTTGAGCCTTTTCTTGCACAAGGAGCATTGGCTTCAAGTTCATTATTTTCAACAGGCTTTGACAAAGCACCAAATCCAATGCATTTCTCCTGTTCTTTAAGATGTGCCACAATAGTATTAAAAATTCAGACATGTGGATTTTAGATTTCTTTAGGACTTGGATAAATCCTGTAAAATACACACGGAGAGGTCAGAATCTTGCACCTATCAATTTAAAGTTAGATGTGGAATTCTCAGACATGTTACAAATCAGAGAAATGAATGGCAGAGACAAATACTAATAAAGCCTCCACAATTAACCCATAAAGACCCAGCCACTGGTGACCACGAGCATCTACTGATCTAAAAAGTTTAATATCTTCTGAACCACTAAACCTGTCAATACATGTAAATCATTTAGGTAAAATGCAGTTTGTCATCTTTTCATGGTCATCAGATATGACCCATTTGGATCAGAGGCTCCATAATAAACATGGAAACACCGTCATCTTCTACAATATTGATTCACCAGTAAAACCCATGGAGTTGGATCAATGACAGTGGATGGAGACACTGGGTTTAGGTTCAGTTAATGATAGCTTTGCTGAAAAAGTCACATTTTCCTCAGTTTTCTCTGTTTTTGATATAATATCCCTCAACTTTAATCTGACGTTTTATGAACATCTGCGTGATCAGTGAATTAAATACAGAAAAATGCATAATTTACACTGAAAACAAGGTAAAATACAGAGGATAATTATATAATAAATGGTGATAAGAAGATAAGAAAGGTTAAATCTATGGAAAAATTCATTTTTCAACTGCCACAAAAGTAGCACTGGGTCTTTATGGGTTTAAATAACACTGACAAAAGATGGAGGGAACATCAAATATCAAAAGCTTTGTGTGCAAGCGTTTGTCTGCTCCAGCATCTAGATGGACCACACCTTCTCCACACTCATCTTCCTGGTTGTTTCTGAGTGGCTGCAGTCCACATAGTAGCCTGCACCAGCGATGATGTGGACCCCGGTGTCTTTGGCCAGCTGCTTTAGGGTGGGCAGGTCCCGCTCAATGCCCGTGGTGGTGTTCTCCACTATGGTTCCTCCCCCGGCCTTCCTGTAGGCCAGCAGCTCCTCTCGCACGGCGCCGACCTCCTGATGCAGGAGCAGGTTCTCGTGGCAGCTGTACTGGTTCTGTCTCAGCCAGTGCATGTGCTGCATCTGGAAGGGGTTCTCTGCCACTGCTTCATCACCTGGACTTGGGGGAAAGTAGCAGCACTCGAAGCTCATGGTCAGATGCTCATGGGTCATGGTCCGGCCCAGTTGGTCAGGATCCACCAGTCCCAGGACGGTCTGGACTTTCCCACTCAGCTCTGACATAATGGATGCTCCAGACTGTCCAAATCTGAAAGGTCAGGCAAAGTAGAGATGTAGTAAAAACTCAGACCTGGAAAGCCTTTACAGCAGATCAGAATATGTTGGCAAGAAGTGATTCTGACCAATCATTGACCAGTTCAACATAAGTGCGCGTGCCTTTGGACTCAACAAATGCAACTTTCAGAATGGAAATTGAATTCACTTTCTAGCTATTTGTTTATTAATCAAAATACAAAAAAAATGATTCCATTACAGAAGTTGCAAGTACAAAGAGCTTTTGATTTTGTGCAGAATGCAGCACCGAAGTTACAAAAATAAAAACAATGTTGAAAATGAGTGCAAACTGCAGATCTACGTTTGCAGACGCTACTTTAGCGAAACTTTACATATAACATTTGACCAAAGTTACTGCTGACCTCGTTTCTGGTGCAGTTTTCCACTTCGGTCTCTGACAGCTCCTCAGCCTTGAGACTACAGACCTTTGGACCACCGTAAACACGGACACATGTCACGTGATTTGCGAGCCATCGCGAGAGGTTACGGGAGTTGAGTTTGCCCGGAGGCTCGAGGTGGAACGAAATGAAAATAAAAAATAAATGATCTTTTTTTTTTTTTTTTTTTTTTTTTTTTTACGTATTTGTAGGGTTCACTGGTACACTTTGTGCATTCTGTATTCATATCTATGTATTCTATGTTTTTGTTGTTTTTTTTTAAATTTTATTTATTTTGTATTTTACATACATTTTAGGATTTTTTTTGGCTCCAGTTTTAAATGTCTATTTAATGTAAAGGAAAACACAACACACAACATAATAAACTTACAGGCAATCTGTGTTACGTTCTAATACGTATTTCCCTATAGGTCAACTCTTCTTTTTTAATATTTAAATATTAACAAAACCTTTAACCTTTTTAAGTCCACAGACTATTCACTATGACATAAAAATTATTGGGACACTATTTTTTTTCTTTTTTGTTTTTTGTTTTTTTCATTCTTTATAAATATATTTACCTATTTACATATCAAATCATTGTAATGTACTTTTTATGTGTGTGTGTGTGTGTGTGTCTGTGTGTTTTTACATTTACACACAGACAGACAGACACACACACACACACACACACACACACACACACACCTCAATATAATTGTTTTAAATGTTCAGTCTCTACATTTTGGAAATGTTTGTCATGTTCTAACAATAAATTTAGCCTCTTCAACTCTAACTCAGGAAGAAAAAAAATCAGCCTCAAAACCTAGAATAAATTCTAATAAATTATTTAACATTTGTCATGATAATGATTGATAACAACATCTTTATCATGATAATATTTAAACTCAACAGGAACATGAAGTCCTACAATCTGTGAGTGTGATGTGTCCAAGTGGCCTCTTTCAGTCTCCTGTTTCCTTTTATGTCTTTCAGTTCAGTCTTTAAACATGCATGAGATTCCTTTTCATCAAAGTAAAATATGTTCCTTATTTTTAACATATGTATGAGATCTTACTGATATTTTCAGCAAAAGTTCAGCAATATTTCTATTCATATCCAAAATTTTCTTCAACATTCAGAGTACTTCACACTTATGTGTTTGGAAATGATTTTACATGAAACTCAGACCAACAACACATTTTGCCCAGAACTGATTAAAACACTGGTCACATCTGTCAGAGCAAGGGTGTAATTCATATTCACATTCTGAAAGACAAAAAAAAAAACAAAAAAACCCACTATTGTGTCTTTTGGATGAGTAAGTTTAGTCATATTATAAGTTTATAGTTATATTTTTGGTGAAATTATGTCATGCTTTCATTGTGGGAAAAATGCACATGATCTAAATACAAATCCTCTCTGTTCAGACATGAGAGTGAATTTTTTATTATATTTTATTTTATTTATTTATTTATTTATTGTATCAAATAATGTAATTTTAAACCACAAAAACTTATCTTCACCAAAATGTGGCCTAGAGAAACTGAAGTGGAAGCTTGTTACCTGTATTATTGCTATGATGCACCATAGGCCTTGAGAGCTGAGAGAGTTTGAGTTTCTGTGCTCTCCACTCAGCAGATGGTCTCCACAGCAGCATTTGGTCTGCTCTTGCAGGGACAGTCACCATTGCACTGACCATTTCTCTCCAACGGCTGAGCAACTGACCATCCACATAGCCCTACTGTCACATGCCATTTACCAGAATGCTGATCAATCTGTAGATCAGCCACCATTACAGTGTTCCCAGTTTAAAAAAAAATGAAAAGGAATGCCAGGAAGTAAATAAATTCAGCGAGGAAAAATCATCAAACACATGAGTAAATCCTTTTAGTAGCTCAGGGATGAAATGAAGAAAACATGGCAACTGTGATTCCAACAAATTAAAGAAAATTGCAGCAGGAGTTTTTGTAGGTCATTATATTATAAATTAAGACTATATTTAATTCATATCTTTTTAGCTGAACATTCTTTGTGCATGGAGGAGTTATACTCATGTCAGAGAATGTAAAAAAAAAAAAAAAGGATTATGCATAGGACCATTTTGTAACTCAAGCATTAATCTGGTCATTTTTGTTTCACTGTTTGTGTTTTGAGCTAATTTGTGTGTTGCGGATGCACTGACAATAAGCTTTAGTTCATAGTGTAGGCCAGCGGTTCATAACAGGTCTGATGTTGTGACGTCGGGACCCACTTGTCACCAAGTCATGACCAACTTTTATAGGATTCAACCCAAATACAGATATAAAAAAAAAAATACATGTGTAATGTTATTATTATTATTTTTTTTATCATTACTGTATGCATGTATGACTAATGATAAACTGAGTGGACAGCTCATCTCAAGCAAAACTTACCAAAAAAGTTATTTTTAGCTCACATTGTAACTAATATTTTAATGTTGATATTCAATTAAGAAATCTATGCACCATCATTTTGATATGAGACTGGGTTGGAAAGTCACATGATTCAGACGCAGGCCAATGGAAAAGAATATGATAACAAAAAGTGAACATTTTACAATTTTCAGGCCCTAATAGTGGGACTGTTACGTTTTGTACTGTGGACAAACGTAGCTATTTCACATTTTGATATGAGGCTGGGTTGTGCAACACATGTTCAGTGTTATTATGAGATGATTATGTTAAATGCAATATGCACACCGACTCTATTAATAAAATGAACACCTTATCTCAAACAAGACTCACAAAGTCAGCTGTTTTTAGCACACATTATAGCTATCATTGCAGTTTTGATGTTGATTTTACATGTCATACACATTGTTTCAGTTCCTTTTTATCGCCAGCTTATGTAAATCCATATTTAAAACACTCAAGGTCATGTTCGCACTACATCTAACCCATAGTAAATGTCTTTCAATCAAACTTGTAACTTTATTTCTGCAGAATTTCACACATCTGTCCAGACAGAAGTCAGACATCAGATTCCATTTACTGCAATAAAAATCTACTTATAAGCTATAAATTCATGAGTCACCACTTTAGAAATCTGGGTAAAGGCTATAAAATACCTTGAACACATTTATGAATAAGATGCGAGAAGCAAAAAGGGTGAAAACATACCGCAAAATCAAAGATTGGCCATACTTTGTGTTGTAAATGAGTTGTGAAGTGAATTAGTCATGTGCTCAGATTACCCCTGCAGGACCCCTCATTAGGGACAATAAACACTGTGACTCCCATTCATCTGTACATCTGACAGGTTCAAAGGGACACGACCACAGGGAGATTTTGAAGGAGAGAGATGACTAAAACCTTCCTCTCCTATGTGGACTGACCCCCTGAGACACCGATAAGACATTAACACGGCTTTGAGTTTGATGCATGGCCTCAGTTTTCTGGAAAACATGGTGTCATTCACTCAAACCTCACCAGAGCCATCAGATTGAAGAGGGAGTGTATCACTTCTATCACTTCTTTCACTCACTTGTCTCTGAATAAAATTTAAAAAAATCAGTTTTATGTTCTGCTCTGCATTTATTGATTGATTTAACATAGTTTTCAACACAGAGAGAGACCCAGACCTGTCAGGATTGGAAAGTTCAGCTCCTGAGTGTTGACGTTTGGTGCCCTCTGCAGACAGAAAGAAGACACATGCAGCTATTTTCAACACACACTGTTCTTCACTAAATATTTTGTCAGAAGGGGAGTCTGTCTGTTTATATTCTTCAAATAGTACAAAAGGCAGTGGTTTCCTGTTTGTTATTTCTGTTTTTTATCTAATTATTATGCTGCTGGACGCCTCGATGATTGTAAATCAAGGAGCATGTTGGTTCCAAGAATTAATGGTTCGTTAATGAATTATAAGAATAATGAAACTATGATGAATTGCAAACTCCACCATAACATCTGTGGCATTGAGACACAGGCACATGCTTTCAACGAAGGCAATCTGTAAATGTGATACATTAGGTTTTAATTAAACTTTTTCCACAGTGTGTAGGACATCACTGTAAGAAAGGATTTCAAATGGAAATGATAAAAACTAAAAAGCCAAATCAAAGATACAGCACTGGAAAATAATAAGAGACCACTGCAAAAGTATCACTTTCTCTGATTTTACCATTTATAGGTTTGTGTTGAGTAAAATGAACATTTTTGTTTTATTCTCTAAACTACTGACAATATTTCTCCCAAATTCCAAATAAAAATATTATTATTTAGAGCACGTATTTGCAAAACACGACACATGGTCAAAATTTAAAAAAAAAATACAGGTGTTTTCAGACCTCAAATAATGTAAAGAAAACCAATTCATATTCATTTCTAGACAACACAATACTAATGTTGTAACTTGGCAAAAGTTCAGACATCAGTATTTGGTGGAATAACCCTGATTTTCAGTGACAGCTTGCACATGTCTTGGTTCTCCTCCATTGCTGTTGGACTTTATGCAGCTCCTGGCAGAGAAATTCAAGAAGCTCAGCCATGTTTGATGGCTTGTGTCCATCCATCTTCCTCCAGAAGTTTTCAAAGTGGGTTCAGGTCTGGAGACTGGACTGGACATGACAGGGTCTACATCTGGTGGTCCATCATCCACACCTTTATGGACCTAGCTGAGTCCAGGAGCATTGACCTGATAGAAGAACCAGTCCTTAGAGTCCAGGAACATTGTCAGAACAGAAGTCCAGTAGTTTTCAATAGTTCTTTTTGGATTCCAGTTACTTTTGTGGTACTAATAGAACTGTTTTTGCCTTTTGTAAGAAGATAGTGATGGCCACAGTTGTGGTGTTTATACTTCTTCTTCTTAAATAAGACATGGATCAGGTGTTTATTCAGTAGAATAAAGTGTGCTCGTGTTGGAATTCAGCAGACACAGGAATGGAATGGCTGTCATACATGCACACATGTTGATTTCAGAGGAAATTGCAGTAATCTCTGAATTTTTTCCAGAGCTGTATAAAGAAAAATGGTGTAAGTTCTTCCACTGCCGAACAAAATGATACTAATTTAAGGCATACAGGCAGTATTTGCTGTTTGACAAAAGGAAAAATTGAAACCATAAAATTAGTTTAGTTGGTGATTACATAAAGGAATGAAGAACCCAAAACAAATCTGTACCCTTAAATATGTCAATAAAATGATAATAGATGCTAAATAGATAATAGTGGCAAAGAATAAGACAGTAAATAGATCAGAAATATTAGAAAATGGCTCAGAACTACATGAAAACTGAAGACATTTGACTCTGTGGTGTGAAAAATACCATGCACTTCACGCCAAGGGTCATGCAAATCACTTTGATACAGGTCCACATGACTGGCCCACAGTTTACCAGTCTCAAGAATCTTCATGCAATGTTCTATATAAGCCCTAACCGCAGAAACATCCACACAGTCCTGTGAGACCTACCCCCGGAGCAAGAAACAGCCTTCACCATGGCCGCGAGGACTCTCTTTGTGGTCTGTGCCCTCTTTTTGGGAGTGTGCATTGTCACAAATAGCCTTCCTTTGAGTGCAACACATGCTTTCTGCAAGATTGTGTGGTAAGAGCGAGATATTTGGCTTTTATACAGAAAATATTTGGACAGGTATACAGATGGTGATGTGCTCTTTTTCTAATTATGTCACAAGGCTGCTTGGATTACCATGTGATCAAGTAAACATGGCCATCGTGACTCAGATTAAAGCCATGGGCTCGTACAAGGTGGGAAGCAAAGAAAGTTTGACATTTTTACAAATATTTTATGGTTTTCAAATAGTTTTTTTTAGTGTGCTGCTGTCATTTTGAGTTGTTAAATTGTTGCTGCATTTTTAATCCAGTTGGGTCCAGTGAACTCAAGCCTTATCCAGGCCAATCACACGTCTTCATTTGGACAGTATGAGAGTGTTAACTTTACCATCATTGGCACATCTATGGGGATGGGCTGTCACGTCGAGGTAAGTCACAGTACTATGTTACAGCTAAAAGACAGTTACATTTCAAGAGTTGTAAAAATGAAAAAAAAATAAATAAAAAAATGAAAAAAAAAGGAAAAATCTCCTAGAATAAATGTGTTTTTTGGTTTGCTTTGTGCTCAGGGTGCATCTGTGTCTGCTCTCTGGTTCAGCCTGTTTGATAATGGCACTAACTACTGCAACCTCCGCAATGTGATCGAAGGTGAGTTTTCACACAATGAACAGTCATTTAACTGCTGACCTTGTTTTTAATTGTGACAGACTTTCAGTTCAGACTCTGTACAATGTGTAAGTTTTATACTTATATATATATTTTTTATTCTTAACTGTCTTATAATTTATGTGTGTATTTTATTTGAGCATCTTACGGAACATTAAACCAAATTTCATTGCAATATATAATGGTATTTTGTAATAACAATAAACTTTGTTCTATTCTATTCTATTGTTATTGTATTGTCTTCTGTCCTGTTCTGTTCTATTCTATTTACTGTGTGCATACTTTGTTATTGTTTACGTACAGGAAGTGGACTCACCAAGGCTCCGGGCTTCGTCGAGTTCACCAATGAATGGCTCTGTCTTGGAATGGAACTTTCCGCCTGCAAGTGACTGTGAAATTGTAAGAGATTGTTATGGTATTGGATGTTTCGATCCTGGTTGAGACAATAATACCACAATGTGCTGGACAAATAAAAGCAAAGTTTGCAGAGAGAAGACATTCAGGGTTTATGCTTTTGCTTTAGTTTTAAACAAAACACATGAAGCTGCCAGTTCTGCACGGCTGATAATGTGCTATTGTTGTAGCTGTTGATTTTTTTATTTGTTTTATTTTATTTTCTTTCAATTTGAAGATAACAATAAACGTATTTCTAAATTTAGGAGCTTTGTCGGCACTTGGTCAATATTTATTGTTTTGGTTTTGTATTTTTGCTTCTGGTATTTTGTGAATGCTGCAAGCTTTAAAACTCCAGGAGTCGCTCAATTTCTGCTGTTGACACTTGGAAGCATGGAAATGCATTTTAACATGTAATAATGGTTGATGTCATGATTGTATCTCTGTGAAACTTTAAAAAATTCACTGAAATTGGTGTAAAAATAACAAATAAAGGACAAAAAGCACTATCGTAAGGTGGATTGTGAGTGTCTCATTCAAAAACATGGAAAAACATTAAAATCCTGTGTAAGACGAGCAGTAAATAAGGTGAGACATCAGACAAACATGGGGCTCTGAAGGTCTGGGCCCTGGTCATCTGGTTGGTTGTTTATGGACCAGTTCTATGAGCTAAAATTGCAGTTGTAGTATATATTCATGCAGCAAAATCACACGTACTGGGATGGTAAGGGTAAAGTTTAGGCAAAAATGGTTTTACTTTCAAGTATCAATGGATCAAAATATTTTTAGTGATTAAATATCCAGTAAAACCATCTGTGTACAGATCTGGGTGAGCTTTAACCTTCACGTTAACATATTTAAGACACAAGACTTATACAATAATAAAGATTAAAAAACAATAATATAAATAAAACCTGTATCTATTTAATTAATGTGATGATGATGATGATGATGATTGTTATTATTAATATTAATATCATTATCAGCCTCAATTTTTCACCTAAAATCATCACAAAGAGTAACAACTTTGTAGACAATTCTCAGATGCCACAGGATCGAATTGAAGAATTCCAGGATGTTTTGAAAATTTCTCAACTTTCTCACAGAAAGTTTCTGCAGTCAGACTACAACAGAAGAATATTCTAGACCTAGCTCTAATTTTCAAAAATGTCTAGCTCCACTTGATTTCACCTTCATTTGATTATAGTTAAACTGTGTGTGTTTTTGGGGCGGCACGGTGGTGCAGTGGGTAGCACTCGTGCCTCACAGCAAGAAGGTCCTGGGTTCGATTCCAACACCA
>JAPQRP010000011.1:21104890-21119218 GCA_037367295.1 Apogon hyalosoma | reverse complement strand
GAGGATGAAGAACTAGGGTATGTAAACTTATGATCAGGGTCATTTGGATAGTTTCTGTTGTCAGTATGATTTAAAAACAGCAAACACAATTGTTTGATGATAAATGGCTTCACCAAACCACTAGCCACGAGTGAAAGAAATGTTTTTGCATTATCGTTCATATCCTCTGAAAAATGGCCGAAGAATCATAAAATCGGCTAGGGTATGTGAATTTATGAGCACAACTGTGCACACAATACATGGAAAACTTTACACTATCATACAACATTTCCTTTTTTGATTTACTATTAATTGTTTTCCAGTCTTTTGTTTTTTTTGTTGTTAATATCTATATGAGTGATATTGATGCTACTACACACTTACAATTAGACATTGCATTACACATGAAATATTTCTCTTGCATTTATACTCATTGTGTAATCCTTCTTACAGACAAATAATAATGTAAACATATAAGCTGACTCATGTATAGTTACATTGTTCATTGTGTTTATGAATGCAGCCACAAGACAAATGCTCCCTTTCTGTCAATTTGTCAGTATTTCTGTAAATAGTTAGTGTTACTGCATGATAGTGCGGGGCAGATATTCCAGATATGGATTCACTGATCCACGTCATCCAACTGAGGTCACTGGTTTTGTGAATGATTGGCAGAAACTTGTCTCCTGTTGATGATGAATGAACTGATTCTGTGCAGATTGTTAGCTGTCTGCATGGCCTATGTACACTAATGTGCTTCAAACAATAACTCATTTTGTTCTGTTTGAAGTATATTTTATTGCACCTCTTAAGATGTCAAGCTCAAACATGCTGCATAATTACAAGACCATCTCCTCTCAAATGTTTCAGCCAGTGAGTGAAGCTTGGTGTTATCATTTTACAAATTTGAGTGAATACCCGCCTTGTCCCGCCTCTTCTTATCGCTCAGATAGAGGAAACAAATGGGACCACCATGATTTTATTGAATGTTTTGTACTTTCCCAGACATCATGCAAATACAACAGCTTATTTATTTCCCACGGCAGATTAATGAATAACAACAATGAAACGCTGTAGGTGATAATTTAACCTGGTGTCTTATTAACCCATAAAGACCAAAGCAGCCACTGGCGACCAAAAGCATCAATTAATGTAAACTGTTTAATAGCTGTTGATCCACCAATTCTATCAATACATGTAAAAAATTGGTGTAAAATGCAGTTTGTCATCTTTTCATGGTCATCAGATGTGACCTATTTAGACATTCAGAGGCTCTGTAGTGAACGTGAAAACACTATCATCTTCTACAACACTGAGTCACCAGTAAAACCCATGGAGTTTGATCAGTGACAGTGGATGGAGACACTTGATTTATGTTCAGTTAATGATATATTTTACAGAAAAAAGTTTCTTTTTCATCAGTTTTCTCTGTTTTTGATGTAATAACTTTAGAATTTACTCAGAGCTTTTATGAACATCTACATGATTTTTTATTTAAATTTAGGAAAATACATGATGTACACTAAAAAAAACCTCAAAATAAAGAGGATAATGTTACAATAAATTTTTAAATCACACAAGAAATGTTAAATGGAGAGAAAAATTAATTTGGAAACTGCCACAAAAGTAGCACTGGGTCTTTATGGGTTAAAATGTACCTGTACTGGTCATGCTTATGACATTAATTGTGTTTTGTGTATTACTTACAAGCAAGAGAGGCATAAATTCAGTAAAAAAAAATAAAAAATAAAAAAAAATCACCATAAATATACCACACAAGACCTTTTCATTATGCGAATTACAGGCAGGGGTAGAACCTATAGGAGCAGCCACTGCTGGCCAGAAATGACGTACCCGTGTTGATTCCATGTAATCGAGTGCAAGTAAACAGGCAGCAGTCAGTGAGTGAGATTGAGTGTATTTCCGGGAGTTCTGTGCTTGTTGTTTGTCCAGCCGTAAGCTTTGCAATCCACCATTGTCCTAGAGACGTGACCCAGTGATGTGTCATCTTCGACTGTGTCTGCTGCACGGGGTCAGTGACCAGTTCATCACAGCCCAGCGAATCAATCATATGTTACTACATCATAACTGGTGCTGGAACAGCTCATGAAGGAGGCAACATGTCACTGACTATGCCTGACTGACGGAGCAGTGACTTAATATTTGACAATTGGCTGTGACCTAAGTTACCCGATGGAAGTAGAGGAAACTAGTATAATACGTGACCTTTGGAAAAAGCTAATATTGAAAATTCACTACAGGTACCCTTTAAGAAGAGCACAGAGTCGTCTTCTTTAGTTTTTTCTTTTGTTTTTGGATTCACTGAGATTTGTGAGGCATAGATTTTGCCATCATTTTATATCTGTCCAATCTTGTATATCCTCAAATATGCAACATATTCAGCTGCAATTTCACCTTTAACTGGTAGGAATTTAGTAACAGAACTTTACATCTAACTAAGTGTAATGTGGAAAATGTTTACCTTGAAAAGAAAAGTAAATTGTTCTCATTTGTTTTCTGTTATTAACTGATCTCATTCTACATTGACTACTAAAGTATTAATGATCATTTTCGTGTTTGAGCACCGGTG
This sequence comes from Apogon hyalosoma, assembly GCA_037367295.1. Lineage (NCBI taxonomy): Eukaryota > Metazoa > Chordata > Actinopteri > Kurtiformes > Apogonidae > Apogon > Apogon hyalosoma. The sequence goes on along the minus strand of JAPQRP010000011.1, from coordinate 21,116,649 downwards.
GATGTGACAAAACTGTAACTGTAGAATCAAGTTATGAATGTCAGTAATATTCAGCAAAACTTGTCTGGTCCCTGAGGCTCAAAGTAAAACCACTGCATCTGTTATGCACATTTTATCAAGAGGAAATACTGTATATTGTTTGGCTTCATAGAAGAAACATGAGGTCAGGTTGTAGAAGAGTGATGGGGCAAACAAAAAATACCGTACCTTTGCAGATGTATGGTCAAAATGTGGAAGATTAAGCAGATTAAAATACATAAGAATACAATGACAAATGAATTAATGTTCCTAATCCCAGAGTGCAAATGTACAATAATAGTACTCCATTATAATTCAGAGGGAAGTATTGTATTCCTGTTTATTTTTTTAACACCTACTCACCAGTTGAAATACATGATGCAGTACTATGCAACTGTTCAGTACAATGCAGTAGAATTTGTACGTGTTTGTTCTGCATAAAAACAGCAAAAAGCAATTCTGCACATGGAGTCGGAAGTACTTGACAGTAATAAGGGAGCTCAGACTCAACTGCATGACTCAGATAAAGGTCAAATCAGGCAAAGTTTCTTTCCTGAAGAAAATGGTTTGGTAGACGGTAAAGCAGTCAGAAGAGGGAAGAAAATCTAGAGGAATAAGCGGAAGCAAAGTCATGATACACAAGGCAGGGTTCATAAACAAAAACAAAAGGCTGAAACACTTGTCTTCAAGGGGTTATGTTTTGCTAAACCCACTTTCATTAGTCTTTGGTTCATTTATTTGTGTATGTGGACCCTAATAGTTCATACAGTTTGAATTTGAACCCTCCAGGTGCTGCAAAGCTATCTTTATATTAATTCCGGCAAAAAACGAGTCAATTTCTACAACCCGTTTTAATTCCTGCTGAATTTGTTATGTTTTATAACTAGTTACGTCATGATATTTGCACATATAAGGTCAAGACTTCCGGCGAACATTTCTCCGATTACGACATAATTGTTTGTCGGCAGCAGTGGTTGTAGTCCATACTGAAAATATGTCCAAACTTCGAGTCGATTACCTAAAATGTTCAATTGTTGGTTGTATTAACGAACACACACACACATACACACAGAGGACCCGAGCATAGCATTTACAGTTTATGTAGAACACAGGGAAATGTTTCAAAATGCACAATTCCATTTAAAAGAGCAAAATATCACTCCTTTGAAGTATGAAGATGAACTGGTGCAGAAGTAATGGAAGACACAGACTAAACGAGACAGTAAATGAAATAATGATGCAACACATGAGGAAAGAGTGACTCTAAAACATGAGGGGAGGTGAGCGATAACAAAGTAAGACACGTAACTTGAGAAAGTGAAAACATAACCAAAGACACACACCTGGTCCTGACAATACTTTACTTTTGATGCTTTAATGCACTTTTACTGGAGTAATGTCGCCTTCAGGGCATTCATGTTTAATGTAGTATTTTCTACAGAGCTGTATTTACTGAGATAAAGGATCTGAGGTGTGTTCTTTTTGTTTCACTGCTTCTATCATTTGAAGAATCAGTAAAAATGTGGATGTTGAGGCAGTTTATAAGACATTTTTATCTGGATCCTGGTTTGACATCAAATTTGTCTTTTTTGGGTTATGAGCTGAAAAGGTTTGGGAACCATTTTTGAAGTAAAAAAAAAAAAAAAAAACACATTCAGGAAGAGAATATATTTGCATCTTTTTATTGACTTGTAGTTGAGGGTATGCAAGCTGCTCCATAGGATATACTGTAGGAAGCATTTACTAAAACTAAAAATCAGCTTGTAACTTACTTATAAGAAATCATGTCAGTATTTGATTACATTAAACACTGAACGTTGTTAGGCTCTACAGGGGGCGAGTCCGTAGCCCAGACAAGCCCACTCATTGGTCATCTCCACGAAGCCTGGTTGAGAATTGAGGCCACTCGCTGGAATGAAAACATACACAAACAAACACAGAAACAGGGAAATTAGTTTAATATACATTTATCCAAAAGAAAGAAATAAAATCAGAGAGGAAAAACTTTGACACAGCTTCCACGGTACCAAACGCACGCCTTTTTACAGCGAGCAGCATTAGTGCTCTTTTAGATCGATGTTCCTATTGAATAGCCAAAATATTTGATTCATCTTCTATTTACAGTATATTTCATTATGCTTCAAAATGTAATGAAAACTGAAATCCAGAACATAACAGTAATTGACCAAGAGTACTGCAAAACTGACTGCAGCATTGAGACATAAACACCTCTTTTCATTGCAGCCATTTGATCTGTTTCAATTCTAAAAGTATTTATTATTATTATTGTTGCTTTAAATATTACTGTATTCTGTTGGATAACCTAAGTGTTATTTGCTGGATATAAAAGATTTTCCTCAGTCCCAATTAATAGCGACGTTCATTTAAAACATATGAATATTTATATAACGTGTGTAAATGTAAATAAGGTGATTGTAGCTGGTGCACTGACCTGAGAGCAGATTGTAGAGGTTGCAGTAATTGAGGCCGTTATCGAGAAGGCTGGAGAATCCAAGAGACTGAGACTGGGCCTAGACAGGATAAAAAGAAATACATACACAAACAACAGATAATACATTGAGTATATTATTTATTCAGTTTTCTATACAGATTAACCCTTACAAAGATAGAACTATTTTTTATGCTGGCTTCCAAATTATTTTGTCCTCCACGTTTATTACCATTTGCTATAATATTATCCTCTGAATTTTGCATTTTTCAATGAAAATCAGATATTTTCTCTATATTTATTTAACTGATTGTGTAAATGTTCATAAAATCTTCGAGTAAATTCAAATGTTACTATATTAAAGCATAGAAAACTGAAGATAAATTACCTTTTCAGCAAAATATATCAACTGAACTTGAAAACATGTGTCTACAAACTACATGTGTTTTATTAGTAGATCAATGTTGCAGAAGATGATGTTTACATTTTCACTTCTAAATGTCTAAATGAGTCATATCTGATGTAAGAAAAGCTGAAAAACTGCATTTTACCTAAATTATTTACATGTATTGATAGGATTAATGGTTCAAAGGTTATTAAACATCTTTATCAGATACTTTTGTTTGCTGGTGACCGTCTAGGACTTGGAGGTTTAATTGTTTCCCACGTATTTAGTTGTGTAGTGATTTCAGTTTGAAGGTTGCAACAATAAAAACAAGACTTTTGTTGTATGTTTGCCAGGATTATTTGAGGCAGATTCTATGCAAATTGCAATAAGTAATAGAAAAAAACTAACAATAGTCTTCTTAAAAAAGCTTTTGTTTTTTTTTTTAACCTACAAAGACCCAAACTTCCACCAGTGACCAAAACCATCTACTGATCTAAACTGTTTAATACCTGTTGATCCACTAATCCTTTCAATATATGTAAATAATTGTTGTAAAATACAGTTTGTCATATGTTCATGGTCATCAGACGTTTGGACGTTCACAGGCTCCATAGTTACCATGGAAACACAGTCATCTTCTACAACATTGATTCACCAGTAAAACCCATGGAGTTTGATCAATGACAGTGGATGGAGACACTGAGTTTATGTTCAGTTAAAGATAGATTTTACTGAAAACTTCCCTTTTTCTGCAGTTTTCTCTGTTTCTGATATAATAATCCTCAACTTTAATCTGAGCTTTTATGAACATCTACATGATCAGTAAATTAAATACAGGAAAATACATGATTTATACTGATAAAATGCAAAATACAGAAGATAATATTATAATAAATGGTGATAAATCACTTAAGAAAAGTTAAATATAAAGAAAACAAAAGTAGCACTGGGTCTTTATGGGGTAAATAATCAGTTGTCTTGTAAATTTTGCACAGGAAATTGCTTATGATTTCCTTGGTGAGTAATGTGTGAAGTGTCTCAAGTATTTAGTATTTATGAGTTAGCCAGTTTTTGAAATACCTGAATAAAAAACGGTGTGTGGCAAGACTGGAAACAAAGAATATAGGCATTTTTGACATTTTTTGCTCCTAGAATTACTGACATATTGATTAAGTAAATACTATACCTTCCTCATTTAACCAATGAAGTGTATTTTATTGAAAAGGCAGCACAACTGTCTGGAATGTTCCAGTATTTTGGCTCATATTTTTGTCTTTTGACCCCGCCCTATGAAGGGGAGGCAAGGGGTATTGTTTTTGGTTCAGTTTGTTTGTTTGTTTACACTCTAACAGCAAAACTTTTGGTTGAATTCATATCAAATTTGGTCTGTAGATTGCCAGTGACCCAGAATAGATATGATTACATTTTGGGAAAAGTAGCTCAAATATAAAATGTTTTATAAATTTTTTAAAATCATATTTTTCCCCATTTATTTATAATGGGCAAAATTTCACTTGTCTGTAGCAGCAAAAGTATAGGTTGAATTCATACAAAATTAGGTTTATAGATTGCCAGTGCCCCAGAATAGATGTCAATACATTTTGGGAAAAGTAGGTCAAAGTTAAATTTTTTTATGAATTTTTAAAATCTTTTTTTTTCCCTATTTACTTATAATGGGCAAATTTTTAAATATCTATAAAAAACATCAATTTTGTTTTCAGTTTACTTCAAACTTGGCACATATATAGAGGCAGTTGATATGCTGACATCACCACATGCATAAACATGACATCAGCTGAATCGATACCAAAATAAGCTACAATATGTGCGAGGGGCGGGGTTTGTTGTGCCTGGAACCACTTGTTTTGTCATTGCCTCAGTTGTGTTACTTACAGACACGCTGCAGCTTGCACTCAGTACTGTGGGGCTGAACTTAAACACTATCTTCTCAGATGTGAGGCTGTCTGGAGACGTGTGGTTGGCCATGATGGTTGATGCAGTAGCTGACACAAGCTGGAAAATAAAATACATGTATGGTTAAACGTTACACAACATACAATCTATAACACCGATAAAAAAGTGAACATACCATTCTTTCTTACCATGTAGTTACATTCTTTGCATCCAGTGACAGGACTTAAAGCCTTGATCTGCTGCACTAGTGTGGTGCTGATTTGATCACAGGGTATCGCAAACAGCCTGTATGTACACAGTGTAAGGCACGTCATTATTTATACACATGTAAACGTACATGTTGGAGCACATCAGCAAACCTAACTTACCAGACTGTTCTGCAGAATGGACGGTAAGGCAGAGGAGCAGGGGTAGGAGCGGCTGTAAGTGGGTCAAAGAGTCCCACGATGAGAGCCGACATCAGCAGAAGAGTCCTCATGGCGGCAGATATGAGTGCAGGTTTGTGTCCTGTAGAGCAGAGCTGTCCTGAGACTGGACTGGTCAATGTTTCCTCCAACACTCAAGTTATACAAAAATATGAAGCTTGTGATAGGGCCATTTAATGACTATAGAAACTGATTCGGTCTGGGATGAGTCTTGTGGTTATATTGTCTGACTTCATGGTGCGTTTTCTAATCACCCTTGACTAAACAAAGAAAGGTTCGATTACTCAGAGTACTCAGAGTTTCTGACTGTTTGGAGAAAACAAATTCTACTTTGGCCACCTCTCTTTGGTAGTTTGTTTATGGCAGGAATCTAAATGACGCAGTATTATTATTATTATTATTATTATTAGTAGTAGTAGTAGTAGTAGTAGTAATAGCAGTAGTAGTAGCAGTAGTAGTAGTAGTGGTAGTAGCAGTAGTAGTAGTAGTAGTAGTAGTAGTGGTAGTAATAGTAGTGGCAGTAGTAGTAGTAGTAGTAGTAGTAGTAGTAGTAGTAGTGGTAGTAATAGTAGTGGCAGTAGTAGTAGTAGTAGTAGTAGTAGTTGTAGTAGCAGTAGTAGTAGTAGTAGTAGTAGTGGTAGTAATAGTAGTGGCAGTAGTAGTAGTAGTGGTAGTAGCAGTAGTAGTAGTAGTAGTAGTAGTGGTAGTAATAGTAGTAGCAGTAGTAGTAGTAGTAGTAGTGGTAGTAATAGTAGTGGCAGTAGTAGTAGTAGTAGTAGTAGTAGTGTCAGTAGTAGTAGTAGTAGTAGTAGTAGCAGCAGTAGTAGTATTTAATTGTATTTGCCAGGGATAATACATGAAAACACAGTTGAACTTTTTCTCTTCTCATTTGTAGAAGCAGTAACACAGCCTTTGTCTGTTTGTGTGTACAGTATTGATGCATTCAGGAACAGCTAACAGTGGCTGGACATTAAAATAGCTACAGCCTTTCAAAAATGTGCTAGCATGTCCATTGAATTTGATAGAGAAAGGCAGGAAGTGCAGAGGAGGCCAGGACGGTCAGAAGTGGGTCAGCAGAGCCACCAGTGTGCAGTGTCTGCAGAGGAAAACCATCTAAGAGGGACATCTGGATCAAATTTAATGGCTGCGTCAGGGAGGGAGACAATAGTAAATATAGATAGAATGACACAGATATTCGTCCCTGGTGGAGCTTCACTTCCACATCACCTGTTTTGTGACTGATCAGCAGACCTTCAGCGTCTGAAGGATGAATGAGCTGATTTTATAGCCATCATGTGGTCAGCATGGCCTCAGTACACTAAGGTTATTATAGACACATGGTTTAGGTACCAAAAACCTGCTGCAGACACAAGTTCATATGTAAGCAAGGATGACGGGAAAGAGGCTTGAGGTATACTTTCTAGTGTGGAAATTTCATAGCAGACATTATACAATCAATAAAGTGAAAAATTTATTTAGTTTACAAAATGGGTTTCTACCAAAACAGGCCAATAATGTTCAGAATCCTCCCAGAGCCAGGACAGCAACAAAACAACACAGAAACTGGAAAATGTGTTGTGTAATGTGTTCTGAAAACTGTACTCTGCCATGTCCATAGGTAGAAGAGCTGCCAAAGCATACACTGACTGGACTAAATTACTAAAATTAAAATGACTAATTACTAAATAATGACTAAAACTTTATTTCTAAACTATTAACCACACTGTAGGTATATATTTTCAAAAACATGACCACATTAACATTGTATTTAATCTTTATATCCTCTATATAATGCTTCTATCTGTGGTATTGAATAGACCTTTTATATATCTCATTTTTTTAATATAGTTTTATATATTCTCAGAATTTTTGCCCCGCCCCCTGTTTTTGGTTCGCTTTGTTTGTTTTTTAACACTTTAGCAGCAAAACCATTGGTTCAATTCATACCAAACTGAGTTTATAGATTGCCTGTGACCCCAAATAGATGTCATTACATTTTGGGAAAGGTAAGTCAAAATTAATTTTTTTTTTTATGATTATTTAAAAAAAATCTTCCCATTTACTTATAATGGATGAAATATGTGCGAGGGGCGGGGTTTGCTGTGCCTGGTACCACTTGTTCAGTATATATTTTCAGTATAATTTTCATGTGATGGATTTTACCCCTCGGCCAACTTCGGGCCGAAGGGGCTTTGCTATCGTTTTGTCGTTTGTCCATTTTGCCGCCTGTCTGTCCATTCAACATCATAATCACATTATCTGAAGAATGCATTGACATATATGCACCAAATTTATACTGCGGATGCATCTTGGCATGGAGCAGAAACCTATTGAAAATAGTTGACCATGACCTACTTTTCCAAGGTCCAATGGCCTTGTGCAGTTATAATATCTGAGTACTTTGAAATATAAATAATAATGGATATTGCGCTTTTCTATGAACGCATACTCAAAGCGCATACAGTGGATCCATTATTCATTCGCTCACACATTCACACTCTGGTGGTGGTAAACTACATATGTAGCCACAGCTGCCCTGGGGCAGGCTGACAGAAGCGTGGCTGCAATTTCGCGCCTACAGCCTCCGACCACCACCGAGCATTCACACACATCCATACACCAGTATGAGTAGCAGCACTGGAGGCAAGTAGGAAGAAGTGTCTTGCCCAGGGACACAACTGCACATGACTGGGACAGAGTGGGATTCGAACCGCTAACCCTTCGGTTATTGGACGACCCGCTCTACCACCTGAGCCGCCCTAATATGTATGTAATATGTATGTGTGTAAATATGTATGGAATAAGTTTTACACAAAGACAATCTAATGTAAATTATAGGGCAGTAACTTTCAACAAAACGCTAAATTTGGTCGAAAGTGTGCAGCACATTGTGTTTATGTACAGTCTTTCTTTTTGCACTTTAAGAAACAGAACAGAGCTGCTGAATTGATTTTCATTGTTACTGTAACAGTGACAATAAAGGGCTATTCTATTCTATTCTATTCTATTCTATTCTATTCTATATATAACATTAATATTTCTCACACTGAGACCAGGTTGAGGAAGCAGAGGGAATGTTAGGGTCAACAGACACATAAAGAGCTCATACTCAGATTGCAGCTATTTTTATTGACATTTTAATTCTTTCTGGCCGAGGCAAAACAATTATGGAAAAGCTCCATGTAGTTCAGTAGTAAAGTGTAGTTATGTTGACACTGAAGCTTGTTAGGCTGCACAGGTGTCAAGTCCATAGCCCAGACAGTCCGACTCTTTGGTCATCTCTGTGAAGTCAGGTGGAGATTTGAGGCCACTCGCCAAAGTTAAAAACAAAAAAAAACAAACAATGATCACAGTTGGGAAAATGACATCATTGCACATTCACAGCTATATTTATGTGGCTGAGGTTTCACACAGATGACTTTCAAAGCAGGCGTTTTTGTGCCAGCAGAGGGTGCAAACCTTACAAGAACAAGTTTGCAGGAAACTTTAGGTCTGATCCCAGTGGAAATATATTTTTACAGCAAACAGAAACCAAAAAACACTTACAACAAAACTAAATCAGCTGATAAACACTGTGGGTTTGTCAGTCGGTCTCACACTCACACACTGTACAAAAGTCTAAGGACACCTTTTACTGTAGTGTTTTGGGATGTGATGAGCGAGCACATTTATTTGTCGGTGTATTAATTAAAATGTGATTAACCCATAAAGACCCAAACATCTACCGTCGTCCAAAACCATCTACTGTTTAATACCTGTTGATCCACTAATCCTGTCAATACGTGTAAATAATTGGTGTAAAATGCAGTTTGTCATGTTTTCATGGTCATCAGATATGACCCATGTGGACGTTCAGAGGCTCCGTAGTTACCATGGAAACACTGTCATCTTCTACAACATTGATTCTCCAGTAAAACCCATGGAGTTTGATCAATAACAGTGGATGGAAACACTTAGTTTATGCTCAGTTAATGATACATTTTCAAGGTTCAAGGTTACTTTATTTATACCCATGGGTAGATCTGTTTTGCAGGTAGAGTGATTGCATTTGGCATTACGACAAAACACACACTGAACCTGTTAGACAGATACTGTTAGGTACTGTTGCTGAAACAGTCACGTTATCTTCAGTTTTCTCAGTTTCTGATAAAATAACCTTTGAATTTACTCTGAGCTTTTATGAACATCTACATGATCAGTAAATTAAATATAGAAAAATACCAGCTTTTTACTGAAGAAACACCAAATAAACAGAATAATATTACAATAAACAGTGATATATCACTTGAAAAAGGGTAGAGGAAAAGTAGCAGTGTGTCTTTATGGGTTAAAAAAAAAAACAAAAACATGCACAATATTAAAAATATGAAAAACTGAAAACTGAATATCTTCTACAAAGTTTAGTATTTAGTGTGACCTCTGTTTCCATGACAAAAAGGAGCTCAAACAATAAGAAACATTTGATATGCATTGAATGAAACCTGGTTTAATATACAAGTAGATTACTGCAGTAAATCTCACATCATCTAAACAAAGAGTTAAAGACACTCAAACTGTCTGTTAGATATTTATGTATTTATTTAAGGTAAAGATTGGTTCTAACCATGTAGTGGCGCTGATCACATCCAGCTAGAGGACTGAAGGCCATAATCTGCAGCTGATTTGATCACATGGTTTTTAAAAGAGCCTGAAAAAGAATGAAAAAGAACATGGTTGATATACTTCATTAAGACTGATGAAGCAACAAAAATGTAGTAAAAAGTGCTTATTTTTTTTAGTAGTTTGGAATGGTACAAGGTATGAGTTAATAGTATTCAGGACAAAAAAAACCCTGTTCATGTTTATACATTAGTAAATCCATTATACCAGACTGATTTGCAGACAGGATTATAAGGAACAGGACCTGGACCTGGAAAAGGAGCGGCTGGAAGTGGACTAAACAGCCCCATGATGAGAGCTGAGACCAGCAGCAGAGTCCTCATGATCACAGATGGACGTATGTGTTTCCTATAGTTTGTGCTGCTGACGTGTCCTGGACATCAATTTATGTCCAAATCCTTATCCATCCTTTTAATTGATTTGGTGGGATTGGGAATCTTTTGGTCATTGTTTCTTTAATGATTCTGTTATCATTAAATGTACATAAGAAGAGGCGGTTCCTGTGGACCTTTAGATTCTGGTGTGATGACGTGACCCTTGTTTAACAGAAACAGTACATCACCATTTTAACTGTCAACTCGTTTGTTCCCATATTTTCAATGTGAACAGTGGATTAAGCTTTTTTTTTTTTTTTTTTTTACAATAAGCCAAATAACCTGATATTCTACAAACCTCATCATACAATAACTGATTTATTTTCTCAGTGTTTTGGTTATTTTGGGGGAAAATGATGCATGTTTGAATGGGAAAAGAGACATTTGAAGATAAAGATAAGAGCTGATTATTTGGGAAAGACCCTGGGCCATAAGTACAAACAGGATCAGCTTGACTGGGATGAACATTATAAATTAATATGATTCAGTCTCATCCTCAAACTGTAGTCAATAGTATTTATGGATACTCTAAATCTCATGGTCAGGGTTAGGGTTAACAAGGGCAAAACACAAAGTGAAATGAATTTCTATTCATTGTGTTGTGTGGTCCAATTTTATTTAATTTTAAGTCAAATGTTGGCTCTTCTATGACTGATATGAGAATTGCTATCAATAAATAAATACATGTTTAATTTGAGATGATTTCATATTTCATAAGTTCTTCCAGTGAGGTCCACAAAAGGGCCTGGCCAAGCAAGTAATGGAGTGAGAAAGCACTGTGCAGTAAAATGAATCATTCCATATCTGTTTTTAAAAATTAATTTAGCAGTAACCATAATAGCTCAAATTGTAGGTCTGAGCAAGTGCTACAATTATAAAATACTAAACTGTATTTTATTCATTTTAAATGACCAGGTTTTGTGTATTTTAATGTCCACCTTTTTTTTTTTTTTTTTTTTTACATTTTTACTAAATGTTTTGTTTGTGCTGCACTTTACTGTCTTAGTTTAGTGATATTGTAATAAATAAATGGTTGTATTTTAATAATATGAAAATTCAAGGAATACATCTGGATATATTTTACTCTTTGGCTTTCTTTTATTATCTTGAAGTCATACAAAATGGAAACATAGGGGATAAATAAAATTTACCTTTATCTGTATATGAATCTGTATCTGCAACTATATCTGTATCTGCAACTATATCTGTATCTGCATCTGTATCTGTATCTGCAACTGTATCTGCAACTATATCTGTATCTGCAACTATATCTGTATCTGCAACTATATCTGTATCTGCAACCGTATCTGCAACTATATCTGTGTCTGCAACTATATCTGTATCTGTATCTGCATCTGTATCTGCATCTGCATCTGTATCTGTATCTGTATCTGCATCTGCATCTGTATCTGTATCTGTATCTGTATCTGCATCTATATCTGCATCTGCATCTGTATCTGTATCTGCATCTGTATCTGCATTTGAATCTGTATCTGTCTCTGCATCTGTATCTGTATCTGTATCTGTATCTG
>JAPQRP010000011.1:21069702-21079927 GCA_037367295.1 Apogon hyalosoma | reverse complement strand
CACACATATGTGCATGTACCGTAAGTGTTGTATGAAGGCAAAAAAAAAAAAAAAAAGGTTTTTTTCTCTCTTTGTTTTGTTTACAGAACTAGGAGAAGATAAGCTACCGCTCATGTAGAGCACAGGGACACATACTCACATCGCTGCCCAAGGCACCAAAGAGGAGTGAAACAATATGACCACACAGTGTACATACGAGGCACCTGAACACACTGAAATGACCAATACAACACAACATTGTGTTTCCAGTTCATATCACATCCAAACACACACAGATAGAAAAAGAAAAATGTCACGGTCTGTGTCCGTGGTCAGCACTCAGCTCATAGTGTCAGCTTGACTTAGAAGGAAGTACACCATTTACGTACAGCTTGTGACTGAAGCTGTCCCCAGGAGATTGTTGCCCTTTAAAACATGATATCCACTCCTGCCAGCAGCTTTGCACAGAACAACTACTGACCCTGAGCCAGCAGCTAAAAGGTTACACCTCTCCCTCCCCCCATTTATCTGCCACAACCAGCCGAAATGTCCCATAAGGACTCCCAGGAGATGGACCGGATCTACCATTAGCGCACATGTCAACATGCAACATTTACAATTACACCGCTGTGAAAAGCCATTAAAGGTTGCACAGCTTTCCAGACACATAAGCTGAGACAGGAGCTTTTCAGAGTCAGCCTCAGCACTCCACATAACCATGGGACTCACACAAAGGTGAACATAAATTTGACTTGGGAGTCTGAGACAATTACCACTGGAGTATGACAACAAAAGAAAAAGGAGGGAAGCTGATGGGTGGCAAGCAGTTTCAGAGAACAAACAAAATGTGAGCTGTAACCCTCCTCTCCCACTAATGGGAGGATGGGACATAAGCGTATGGCACATGGGTATTAGTGCAGCAGCCTGGTGGTGCTCTGACAGGCCTGGCACCCTGTAGGTAGGGTAATTAAAGTGTGTGTGTGTGTGTGTGTGTGTGTGTGTGTGTGTGTGTGTGTGTGTGTGTGTGTGTGTGTGTGTGTGTGTGTGTGCGCGCGTGTGCGTGTGTGTGTATGGATGCACAACTAAGAAAAGCATCTCACTCTGAGCTGCTGCAGTATGGCAGGATGCACAACGCACAGTAGCTTCCAGACACATAAATATATTACACCTTTAGAAAATAAACCATAAAATCATAACAACATAATGTAACACTAAGCACAGAACCCTTTAACTCTGTCTGTATTAAAGACACACTGAGCCAAATTCTTATCGCATTTTTGTGCTACATTTTATTAAATAAACAAAAACAATTGACTGAATAATCTTAAAGAGCCAGTGTAAAAGATTTAGCTGAATCTAAACGCAGAAGTGAAAAATAGTGTCATAATAATGGCATATAATCTGTGAATCCTTTTGTTTTTATTACCTTTTTATTGCCCTCTACATAGTTCGCCATTTTTCTACAGTCGCTCAGGACAGACTTCCTCTTCTTCTTTTTTGTTTTTTAGCTTGGTATCTAGCATTAAAGTACCTCACTGTCACATACTATGAGTGTGGTCTAGTCCCATTTAACAAAAAGCCCAGAGCTGACACATTAAAACCTACCTTTAACTAGGCTGTTTGCATTTTTCATCTTTTTAGCTGCCACATAGAGGAGGGAGATCAATCTGCAATTTGCAACTTCACTGTTAAATGCAATTACATCTTACACACTAAACCTTCAATCAATAAAAAGAAATGTTTTTCTCGCTCCCAATAATTGTCTTGCTATATTTTTATGTATGTGTTTATGGATGCAGGATGGGTGTAAATCCATACCAAATTTCATACAATGTGGGACAGTAAAGCGAATCTTAGAAGAAGCTGTTTATTGCAGATAAAATGTCAGTAAATACCAAAATATGCCATTTTTAAAAACCCTCAGATAAAGGTAATATAAACAGAATTTATTTTCTACCTAAAGTGCTTACAATACACTTCTCATTCACACACCAGTGACAGCAAAGCTACTGGGACCAACTCAGGGTTCAGTGTCTTGCCCAAGGACACGTCAACATATTAACAGGAAGAGCCCGGGATCGATCCACCAACCTTGCAGTTTGTGAGCGACACCACACCACCTCCAGAGCCACAGACACTTCTTTGTTATTCAATCAACAATCCAAAACCCATTTTCTATCAGACACAAGTGCAAAAAGCACTGAATTGTGAAGCTTTTTTCCTTTCTAAAATAACCTAAAAATTGTTCAGCCCAAAAAATAGGTCAAAAAGCTTGTGGTAATTTCACAAAATTGAAAGTAACACCTGTAGTTGTTTTGTATTAGCATCATATATCATAACAGTAAAACCAAACAACCTGGATAACATGGCATAGATGTACAGACACATTTATTACATTATGAAACTGAGCTACATCTCATTTACTAACAACAGAATAGCCATAATGTGCCAGCAACCAATGTCTTAAAATAGCAAGGCTCTCTATCCTGTCATCTGAAGAGCTTATTATGCAGAAAAAAACATCAAAATCCTGACAGATGGGGTGCTGCATCTTTACAGAGCACAGACTGATCAAAGACATTTCTGCATTCTTTGTTTTTGCTTAAGCATCCCTCATACCCTGCCCTGTGATACCATCTCTGCCATATTGCCCCCCTGCCTTGCCATTTGTATTTCCATTACTCACTTTCAATCAGTCCTTATCTTCCTTTCTTGATGATTGCACTTTTTTTTTTTTTTGACTGTGCTCTCCTCACCACAATCCAACCACTTTGCCGGTTTATTTACTCGACAGCGTCCTGCATTTGACAACCTCTTTTCCTCTGTCTTTCATTTCCTACCTAATCTTAATCTTTCATTTGCATTCTCTCCTGCTTTCCATTTTATGCTTTATTCAGGGTTTTTTCTTCACTTTCCACACTGCTTTCGCTCTCTTAATCCATAAAGACCCAGCGTGACTTACATGTCAGTTCACAAATGAAATTTTCTCTATATCTAGCCTTTCTTAAGTGATTTATCACCATTTATTATTATATTAACCTCTGTATTTTGCATTTTATCAGTATAAATCATGTATTTTCCTACATTTAATTCACTGACCATGTCATTAAAGCTCAGATTAAAGAGGGTTATATAACAAAAACTGAAGAAAAAGTGAGTTATTCAATCAAATCTATCATTAACTGAAAATACACCAAGTGTGTCCATCTACTGACATTTATCCAAATCCATGGGTTTTACTGGTGAGTCAGTGTTGTAGAAGATGACAGTGTTTCTATGTTCACCACCTCTGAACCTCCATGAAAAGATGACAAACTGCATTTTCCATCAATTATTTACATGTATTGATAGGATTAATGGATCAACAGGTATTAAACAGTTAAAGGTGGATGTTTGGGTCTTTATTGGTTAAGGTTCCAACCACTTACCATCATGGTTGGGGTTCCCCAGGGTCCAGGGTTCATCTGAGTCAAAGTGTGTGTCCCCTCCAATGCCTGGGCCTGGAAAATAGGCATGGGCCAGGAATCCCCCCTCCCCATCGAAGGGCGAGCTGTCACCGTGAAAACCTGAAGCGAAGATGATGGTGATGTCCACATCGCGCCTGCCGGTCTCTAGGGCGCTGTATGGAACGGCCTCGAAGCGTAGGGGAGTCACACCCTGCCACACGTCGAACGCCCGCCGAATGGCATCGTGAGTCTCTCGGGCCCCCACCTTTGGCGTGACATTTTTTATGCTGCGGGGGAAAAAAATGAACAAATATATAGAAAATACTAATGAGAGCAGCAAAGACACAGAGGTCTAAAAATGCATCCAGGACCTGTCATCATACATATACATGAAAACATTCAGGACGTGGATATAAAACACATCCTGCATGAATCCTTGCCTTGTTATCCCATTAATTTTGAGGGAACATTTTTACTTTTCAAACTGAGTAGTCACTAAGAAATAGCTGTATTTGACACAACTATTTCAAGCCCGGCAGCTTTCACTGAACTTTTAACACAGTAGTCGTTATCAGTCCCTGGCAGGCAGAGAGAAATGGGAAATCTTCTCTCTCTCTCTCTGTCTCTCTCTCTCTCTCCACTCATTTTCATGAATAAAGTGCAGTCAGCAGCACTGGCTCTGCACTGATTGACATTCCATTAGGAGAGGTGGCTCATCAATTCAAATTCTGCGAGGAAGGAAGGATTTGAATAAATTGACAGTGTTATCGTCTATTACTGCTGTAACCTGTCAATTCTGCAGTTGTGTCAGAGACCCGTTTATCTGTGCTCCTCAGAACCTATTAAAAACTGCAGCTTAATCAGGCAAGATAAGATGAGAGTTTGAATTTTTCTGCTCAGATTATGGACAATTTACACTGAGGATTTTCAAACAATTCTATATGAATGAGTGAGAATACTTCAATCCCCATGCTGCTCAGTTAATACCATTTATTTTGTCATGTAAAAACTAAATATATAAATGGAAAATTGAAAGATTTGTTAAAAAAAAAAAAGTTTCCTTATCCAGCTCTGGAAAGTTATGTATATTTTTAATACAAACAGCACACATGGAGGGAAATATATGTCTCAGTGTATGTGTTGTAGGTGCTTTAGGTAACTTTCCCTATCACACACTCATTCAAACGTTTTGCATTTGTTTTTAGAAAAGAATACAACAGACAGAGTCGAGCTGAGAAAATTAACACTGGATTATCTCAAATTTACATTAAGTTCTGCAAAACTCGGAGGTCGCCATGACAACCGCCTCCAGTCTGTCACCTGTAGGTGATGTGTGTACGCTGCCACTTCTGTCCCGTCAGTGCATATCTCCGCTTCCGTGACCTCGAAGTATTTTTAATTTTATCCGGAACTCCACAGCGTGGCTTTTGCATCCAACTTTAATAATTTAAGAAAAGAGAAGAAAAAAGAAGAGAAAAAGGAGAGGAGACAATGACTAAAGTTTCCTTGCTCAAGCTGAGAGGAAGACAGCATCACAACACAACAATAAGAACTGAAGTGAACTCAGCAGGTGCCTGGCAGGTGCCAAAGTATTACTGCACCAGAATGAATGACTGTTGTGCAAACTATGGCTAAACTACTACAAACTGCAGAGGCTATTATATTACATATGGACTGGAGCTGAGAGGAATTCCAGAGTTTTTATTCACATCATATCAGAATATCACATCTACACACAACACAACACATAGGCAAAGCATGATTCTCACCTCAGCGTGATATCACTGCATCATCATGCAAAATGAGAAGAAGGACAAGTGTTAAAACCTTCACCTGATGTTGTTTGAGGTGGAATGATGGAGAGTGAAGTTAACATCTCTAATTCTGTCATGAGGGGTCGGAAATTAACATCTCCATTTCTGTCACTTAATTGGCTCATTGAAAAACTGATAATAACTCCGTCATGCTACATGAATAAGTGGAGCTTCTGCGCTCATGTCACGTCATGTGGATGTCAGCCTGTATTTGTGCACGCATGTTCACAGCACGTGTTTGTACTCACTCCTTTGTTTTCTCATCCAGTGTCCCTGTGACATTGAGACCATAAACACGCTGCATGGCAGCAATGGCGGAGTGCAAGGTTTGGGCCGAGCGCAGGACAGACATTCCCGGTTCTGGGCGGGAAAGGTATCCATACCTCTGTAGCCATTCCTGTCAGGATGGAAGAGAAAGACACAGGTTTTCATGGGAAGTTTAAGATTCATTTTAGATAGTTTTTCATCATTATAAAATTGACAGGAGATGGAAATTACATATATAAAAGCTCCTGAACTGAAAAGCAAAGCTAGGATACATATACATTCTTTGCTGATAATTTCTTGAAACCTTTAAGATTCAATCTAGCAATGAAAACAAACACAGATCTACATTTTGATAGATTCTAAGGACTGAAAAAGCATATTGTTTTTAATGTCTTTGTGATAAAAACATGCATATACAACACACTGTAAAAAATTAACTAAAATGCAATGAATGAAGAATGAAGAAAAATCACTTTATTTATACACACTACAAGTGGACATTTGACCCATTAGATGAACACACGAGTGCATTCACACCATTTGGCCCCATCTACCCTCACATTAACTGGTGTCATTCTGCAAGGTTAGTTTGATTATTTCTTACAAGTTGTATCATCACTGCAATTTGCACAGTGCTATTGCACACTAAGATTTTTCTCTCACCATATAGTCCTAATTTCTTGGTTGAATTCCCCTTCAGTGGGCGCTGTGTTTTATTCAAAATATACACGTTCAAGTGTCCAAAACATAATCACATAATAAAGCAACAAGAATGTACCATGATTCATTTCCCATCACACAAGAGACACTATAGGGACTAATCTCATCATGTAGCACATTTTCATTATCACAACAAAACAAACTGCTCTCAAAATCAGCTCTGTGGCTCTACATTCATATCTAACATCGCAGAGTGGATTAAATATTTAGAGGCTTTAATGAACCACTTATTAGAATTTGCATGTAAATAACGTGATGTTGTGCAGAAATGGTCTATCCAGCACTGGTTCAGCTCTAACTGTAGCTGTG
The DNA here is from genome assembly GCA_037367295.1 of Apogon hyalosoma. Taxonomy (NCBI): domain Eukaryota; kingdom Metazoa; phylum Chordata; class Actinopteri; order Kurtiformes; family Apogonidae; genus Apogon; species Apogon hyalosoma. The sequence continues at coordinate 21,073,392 of JAPQRP010000011.1, read as the reverse complement.
TTATTTAGCTTGAAGGCTCTTTAACAGCAGTGCAGCCAGTTGCATTTGAATGCCCATCTCTTGGTGACCTTAGTCGGTGTCTTGCGGCTGCCGGTCAGTGGACATGTGCAGGACTGTGGCCCTGCCTCCGCCTGCCCTACAAAGCAACAGTACAGCTTGGTACAGAGGAGAGAGGTGATCCTGAGCATCATCCAGGGGTCACTGTCAGACTCAGTCCTGACTCTGAGGGCCACGAGGTGCCATCGCAATCCACAGCTGTCCACAGGCCAACCAGCTGCCTCCCCATCACCACGCAGTCTATGAGGTATGCACCAGCTAGCTAATCTGACTAGCTGTCTCCTGTCCATCCCTCCCCCTTCTGCCTCCATCCTCCTCTTTCTGCTGAGCTAAACGCCTTGTTTATCCATTTTCCCTCTCTCCTGTGGGTGTGTTTCCTGTGTATGTTGTGTTGGTTCAAAGGCACAGATTTCTAAGAGATATCATGCAGATTTCATTGAGCCATAAAATGAAATAATGATGTGTTTGTGTGTGTGTGTGTATGTGTGTATGGGTGTATGTGTGTGTATGTGTGTGTGTGTGTGTGTGTGCGTGTGTGCGTGCGTGTGTGTGTATGTGTGTGCGCGTGTCAGCCTCAGCACTGCATTTCTTCAGAGTGCTGGGGTGGGTGTCTGTGGTGAGGATGGAAAAAGACACGAATAAATAAGGTATAAAACATCAAATCCTATTATGCAACTTGAGTGTGAATGTTTAATCTCCCCCTGCATCGCGATGCTGTTAAAGCCCATCTGACTTCATTGTGGACTGTCAAAAAAAAAAAGTGGATCTATCAATGAAAACATATAGCCTCGGGCACATCAGACAGTTGAAAGAGCCCATGCACTCTCTCAGTGCTGTCATCTGGGCTGTGCGTTTGGCATCAGTGGGGCTGGATCCGCTCAGCCCACGGACCGCAGTGTAATAACCTTAAATGAGCATCCCTCTGTTTCATTGCATCCTACAGATGAGGAATGAGCCTATATTATTTTCACCGTTCGCGTAAACTGTGCCGATGGCCTCGCAATGTGTCCGTGTTATGTGTCATGGTAATTGCGCACGGATGGCGTGGGGGGAGTCAGTACATATGTATGCATGCATATAAATATAAATATATATATATTTATAGGTTTCTGGCTGAGGCAGATGATGTGGGGGAGAGAGCACGGTCATTTCTGATAACCCGGGAAGGCCATTTATCTTACCTCAACGCTGAAGTGATGATGATGCTCCTCTCCGGACACGGCACATGAAATCCAAAGCCAAAAATGCAAGCAGAATGCTGCTGCGATGAAGCAATCCGATGGTTTTCTTTGACTGGAGGATACTAAGGTCATAATGACCTGTTTTTCCCGAGTGTTTATTAGAAGAAGCCGCCCGTCTGCTTTGGCTCTTGTGTGTCAAATGAAAAAAACCATCAGGCGAGCTGTCATCAAGGCAGATTCGCGTAGAAAAAACGAGGAAAGAAAAAAAAGGACGTCCCGTGTTTTAGAAATTCCCAGAAAATGATCCGATGTCAAGCAGAGATGTCGCTGCATGTTAGACCCGCTGCCCTCGCCATTCTTATTTACATCAGGGGGGCTACATCTATCCAGCAGCATCAATGGCCATGTACAGTACCCAGTCTGCGCAAGATATTCTCCCTCCCCACTCCACTCCACGCCTGCGCTTTGATTCCTCACACGGCGCAGCGCGGCTTTGGCAGCATCATGAGAGCTGCCCTGTACAGAGTGCATGGGAGATGAAATAAATGTCTTCAGAGATGCTGCACGTTTGACTTTTATAATGCACGGGCCTTGGCTCTGAGCAATCTTAAGAGCACATGTCAGATATATTGATTTTAAATTCTGGGAGCAAACAAAGGCGTAGCCAATAGGTCGGAGCCAGATTATCAGATGTAGCCTACATTTCTCGGCTGTGATGCCAAGATACAGGCTAAAAGGAGACAGAGAGAGAATTATGCACTGACTGGATGTGCGATTGCAATATAATAAACAAAAAAAATACACTGGGTATGTCTGAGAAGTGATTAATAATAATAAAGCGTCTAGTTTTACAATACTTTATAATAACAGCCTATGTAAATATATAAATAGACATCCCACTATGAACATTTGTCTTAGTGCATGTGTCCTTCAATTTAGCCCGATGGTGAATGTTGGCCTGATGAGACATTTCTACATCCTCCAGCACCTAGAAGCTCACAAATAGGGTAAAAAGCTGCCTCAAGCAAGCAGGCAAAGCCACAAGATGGCGATATTTCCTTAAAGGAATCTGGCCTCTAGCTGTTTGCCTGCAAATCTCAGAGGAGCCAGGACACACTGGAACCTGAATCCACCTCACACAGAAGAATGAACCAAGAAACTGATATGACATTAATTTAACATGCCAGGCAGAAAGGACATATGGCAGAGAGTAAAGATGAGACCCACTGCAGTGTGTTATAATAGCCTCATGACATCCTATATGTTTACTGTGTCTACTTTATTATGTGATCCCTTAAGCTGGAATTTTTATCATTGTTTTTGCTTTAGTAAATGATTGCCCTTTCTGGTTAGAGTACATTTACAAAAAAAAACAAAAAAAAACTTATTATTAACAATAGACACATGCATGGTATGCCATATTTTGCAAAGCCTTAAGAAAACACCCTCTCATTGGTCACAACCGTGAACAAGGTGTTCCATGTTTTGAAACACAATGTGACTGGAGAGGTTAAGAAAGGGATGGATTCCTTTTGGATTAAAACAGGTTCATTCATTTACTGTGAGGTGTTTACTGTGTAACCCAATGGGCTGCCATGGAGACCACATGCTCTGACAAGCAAACATGGCTCAGAGCCAAAGACCGGGGGCCATGTTGGGAAAAACAGCACAAAGAAGACATACACGTGTTTTATCGCCCTGAAAAGAAAACAAACACCACGCTGATGATGTTATATTTGTCTTTACTCTTTTAAATTTAGTGGAATGTGAATACTCTGTGAAGTAGGCAGATGGTAACATACGCTTACTTCTCTAATTAAACCAAATTAATTGGTACTTGACAGTTTGTTCTAAATGCCCCAGGCCTTATACCACCCTGCTGAAAACAAAGCTATTATTAAAGCTTTAATGAATCAGTTACATCTAATGCTTTTCTCTTATTTCTTATATAGAGGCCAGTCATGAGTGGAAACTAGACGAAATATAGAGGAGATTGTTTCTGCTACATATTAGTTTCAGTGGCATTTTTTCTATAACACTGTCCATCAAACATCCCAAACCTCAGTATTATTTCATTGTCAATTATGTAGCTGATAAATGAATGCTGATGTCTGTTAACTCTCCAAATGGACTTGCATTATGATGACTGATTGATGACTGAAGTATTTATTTCGAATATGACTATAAAAATAAATAAACAGACAAAACATTTAAACATAAGAAATAAAATACATATTTGAAAAGGAGTGAGAAGAAGTATAACTTATAAACTCCCACCCCTTCTCCTTAAATCATTGATAACAATAATAAGCTTCCTTGTCTAAACATAGCTATACTCTAATGCCTGATTATTGTTAAATAATTTTGTTTCTGACTTTATAATATTACAAAGAAATATAAATATAATTTACATATATCCATAATACAACAACAACACACACACACACACACA
>JAPQRP010000011.1:21046098-21069608 GCA_037367295.1 Apogon hyalosoma | reverse complement strand
ATTTCTACCTTTATGTCACATTCGCTCACCAGCGAAACAGTCACTGTGGGCAGCTTGGGGTCCAGTCTTGCTCAAGGACACGTCAGTATGTGAATAGGGGCCAGGGATTGAACCACAAATCTTTCAGTTTATGGATCTTTTGCTTTTTTTACTCATAAAGACCCAATGCTACTTTTGTGTCAGTTCCCAAATGAATTTTTCTCTATATTTAAACTTTTTTTAAGTGATTCATCACCATTTATTACAGTATTATCCTCTGTGTTTTGCATTTTTCAGTGTAAATCAAGTATTTTCCTATATCTAATTCACTGATCATGTAGATGTTTATGAAAATTCAGAGTACATTCAAAGGTAACTGTATCAGAAAAAAATTAATAAAAAGGGACTTTTTTAAAGCAAAGATATAATAATTGAATGTAAAAGGAAAATGTCTCCATCCACTATCATTGATCAAACTCCGTTAGTTTTATTGTTGAATCAATGTTGCAGAAGATGACGGTGTTTCCACGTTCACTACAGAACTTCTGAACGTCCAAATGGGTCATATCTGATGACCATGAAAAGATGACAAACTGCATTTTACACCAGTTATTTACATGGATTGATAGGATTAGTGGATCAACAGGTATTAAACAGTTTAGCTCAGGGGATGCTTTTGGTTGCCGGTGGATCTTTATGGGTTGAATTAACAATAAACTGTAATATAAAACAGTGTCTTATAAAATCAAACTTCCCAAATCCTCATAAGTGATAAATGGTGCAAAGGAACTACTAAGTACTGGAGAGTAGAATCAGGGGATGTAATCTATTTTGTTAGTGCTGTTTCACCTGCAGTTACAGGACATAGTCGTTACTGTTGTTTTGTGTAAATGTAAATGTATTTGGTTACGTTTTCCACAAAGGAACGTGATGCTGTAGAACCCAGAGTTGAAGCACAGGGGGGTGTTGTACATTTAGTAGATTCTAGAGCCCCTTAATTGTGTGATTTGTGATATTCTATAAAATAAATAAATAAATAAATAAATAAATAAATACAAAGATTGACTTTACATTGTCAGTTGCGTAAAAACATCTAATGCAGTTGGGTGTAAAAAGATGCTGATCAGGACTTACACTTGTTTAAGCTCTGGGTGACCTTTATTTTTGTTGTTGGTTTTTTTTTTAGCTTTTCATGAATCTTTTAAACAACTTCAAACTTGCTCAAAACTACCAAATATTATATTATTTTCTATATTTTAAGCCTTTAAATACTAGTTTATTTGTTTGAATAATGAATTTTTTCTTACAAAAAATATATATATTAATTATTAATTATTTTTCCTTTTTCCATGTAATAAACAGTGGTGGGATGGGACATCGGTGGTGACTGCAGTTCTTGGATATGTCAGAGATTGGCAACAAAATTGATTTGATTGATTAATGTTTTTTATGTAGTGCCATTTACTCCCTTTGGACACCTTTGTGCAAAAAAAAAAAAAAAAAAAAAAGCTTCACTGACTTCCATTAAAACCTGATTTTTTAATCTCAGTGTCATTACATTTTATAACCATGCATTCTCTAATGTCAACAATTCATTTTGAAAAAAAGTAGTGATATTTTACATGTTTGTTTATTGTGTGTGTGTGTGTGTGTGTGTGTGTGTGTGTGTGTGTGTGTGCATTTGCGCATGTGTGCGTGTGTGTGTGTGTGTGTGTGTGTGTGTATAAAATACTCTTTAAATCAACATTTGATTAATCAATGTGAACAATTACTGTACAAAAATGCTTTTGTTCAACAACAAAAGCATATATGATGTATGTGTTTGAAAGAAACAGGTAAATGAACTGAGCAGGTGTGTTTAGTTTAGTTTAGTTTAGTTTAGTTTAGTTTAGTTTAGTTTAGTTTAGTTTAGTTTAGTTTAGTTTAGTTTGGTGACCTGGTGCTCTACAGGGCATATTAGAAAAAAAGCAGACTCTCAGAAAAAAACATAAAACCAAATTGCGAAGACATTTTGAAAATCTGATCATATGTGTTTATTGACCCTTGGTTGACACCAGTGTCCTGGGTCAGTTTTCATGCTTCAGTGAACAATGCTAATTTGAACTGTGCAAAATAAAAGTCTTTTGTGCATGGAAGTGTAAGGGGACATCGTGAGATCTGTCTATGGATGACAAGTTCCATTGGTCTTTTACTTGCATGCATAAAACAGGAAAAAAAATAATAACATGTTAACCCACTACTATTGATAATATAAATGTTTAAATGCACCTATTACACTTGGTGCAGGTGGCAGAAGACCTCTTTTTTAGGCCTGTGCATAACCAGCATCTTCCTGATTGTTGATTGTTATCATTTTTGGTATCTGAAATCAAACCGGTGCGGTGTTGTTTAGTGTAGAAGCAGATGCTGCCCCTTTAACTGATGGTGAATCCTATATATGCTCCAAATACACTGCTTTTCTTCCCTGTCTCTTCAGGACAGGCTCATCTCTACTTTTCACTCGAGACATTGGTTTTGGTGGGTAGATAATAGTAGCAGTGCTGGTGGGGGATGGTGCATGTTGTGCTGATATATATTGCTGGTCCATCTGGGCCAAGTCATGCAGATCAGACTTCAGACAGTCACAACAGCCATGTCACCTCACAGTATGTCACATAACCTTTCTGCCCCACTAAACCCCCTAATAAGACTCCCTATGTAAACATCAGTTCATATAATGTGCTAAGAAGTGGTATCTTCCATAACAATGGTCTACTTTTTTTTTTTTTATTATTATCTTTCTCAAAGATTAAATGTGCTAAATTGCATATACCTCAAGAAAATGAACTGGAAAACAAATGACAAGTTGATGTTTTCAATGTATATGATAAAGCATTATTATACATATACATTGGTTTATGTACATTTCTATAATGCATTTAGATACAATTCCCCCGCTGCATGGCTTCTTCCAAAGACTTGAAAACAGAGGTAGTACACAGGCCTCTGTAAATGGGAATTGTGTGATACCATTCAGACACACCACTTTTGGCCAAAACGTACTGTTAATAGTAGGAAGTAATTTATTTATTTATTTGTTTGTTTGTTTGTTTAGTAGGGACATTACATGTTAATAAACATTTCTGTAAATGTGCTACTATTAGCAAAAAAGCTATTTTTCAACTGTTGTCCCTGGGCAAGAAGTAAAGTGCCAGCATTCATAAAATTAACAACATTTTAAAATTAAGGCTACACCCACACATTACATAGCATTAGTTCCCATACACACATACAGTATACACAGTTAATCTTTAAGCTCTGGAATAGCCTGCCCCTCCCAATAAGACAGTGTCCAACATACACTTTTAAAACAATAGCTCTGAGAAAACCAGAGATGCACTCACTTTTGACTGACATACATTTCATCACCCGTACACTTTCTCTGTTTAGTTGTATGTAAGTATAGAGGTGAATGTTTCGCCAAATGCCCCTGTGATCATCCTATGTCTATTTGTTTGTTTGTTTGTTTGTTTGTTTGTTTGTTTTGATGATGTCTATACCATCCTTATGTGTATTTTTTAAATGTTAAATTTATAGCGAACGAGTGACGTATCAATGTTGGCTGTTTCATGTCTTGTTTCTGTCACCTGCCTAGGGACTGCAGATGAAAAGTAGTTATTTTTTGCTAACTGTGGCATATTTACATGGCTGTATTCTTTATACAGCAGTGTTCATAAATATGCAGAGTCCCTATTAAATAAACCATTAAAATTAATAAATAAACATTTATAAATATTCCACCAGAAAGAACTTGAAAAGTGAATGTATTGTACTGTACAGACAGTGTTTTCATGTAGATCTAGTAGCTCTGACACAAACATTCCTTTAGAGTAAAACCCATTCTCTCATTAATTCTTATAATTTTACATTTTGACCCAAAACTGTATCTTCAAAACTGCAGCTAATCAGCATTTTGACTTAATTTTTCTTTATTAGTGACACAAACTTGGCAAAGTTCCACTACTCTTATTCTGTAGGGTTTTTTTTTTTTTTTTTTTTTTTACTTGTAGACCAGTATAATCAGCCCTACGTAAAAGAGGTGAGAGTATGCACATACTGCCAAACAGGTACTGAAGAAGATGGACAATGTGAAAATACAACAAGGCAGGACATGTATGTACTTTGTGAGCTGATTGTCATCTGTCCTTACACTTTCATACACTTTCTTCCGTTGCCTGTGTTTCTGTTGTCTCACTGTCTCTCTTTCTTTTATTCTGTCTTTTGTACTCCCAGTGATCTGGCCATTATTCTGTGCTTGTTTAGTGTTTCTACTTGGCTGACAGACAGCTGTAGTGTGGGGCTCTGGGTAGGCCATTGCAAAATGAACAGAGCCTTAGGACAGCGATGGATGGCGATACAAAAGACTGTTACAACTGGGACTTCTTGCTTTCTTGCTGTGGTACATTTCATAACCGAGACACGGGCCAGTGGTGTAGAAACTGGCCTCTGGTGAAAAGCTGTGATGATTTTTTTTTTTTTTTTAAACCTCCGTGGCTGTCAGTGTGGTGAACCCTGGCGACATTTAAAACAATTAAAACCAAGCTTTATATGAGATTGGAAAAATGTAGCCCACATTGCAGTTGAAAATGGATTTTCAGTAAATATATGGCAGTAGTTGACCTCGGTAAATTTTTCTTTAAAGGAACTCACCCTCACTTCACAAAAACAGAGGCCATGTTTTGCCTCCTGTTTCCCAATGACAGGACACAAACAGTCAAACTGTCAGTTGCATCACATCCACAGTAAATTAAAAGTAGCTCTCTGTGTCATCTCATGTGAAACACTAGCCCCGCATTAGGTAATTTCTCCTCAAGGAAAATGGTCATAATTTCACCCAACACAATAACATCTCCCTCCAACAACCATAGACGATTTGCTGAGCCATTACACTGCAGTAATGAAATAAGCACCAGTATGAAAAATGACTTCTATCACTCCTGTCCTCACAGAGTCGGATCTGTATACAGCAACAAACACATTTAAGCAGCTTGACATCCAATTAGATTCAGCTCCAATGAGACAGACTGTCTGTCAGCAGTCTAGATGTTTTGTCCATTTAACCCCTATGTATCACTGATGCTGAGGACCACTTACAGAAAAGCATAGTAAAGACTGAAAGAGTGATTCACTGTATCTATCGACCAAACTCAACAAAACCACTAAGTTTTGAGATCTCCATGACTAATCCCTATGTTTTTCTTTATCTTTATGTATCTGCATGTTTACCAAACCTATCTCAATCAGATTCTGTACATTAGTTAAAATGCAATAAAAACAGATATTGTTAGCCTCATAGTGTAATTGCCTAACTCATACACAAATGGACAAAAGTATCGGGAAACATGGAATTCAGGTGTTTTTTTTTTAATAGGGGTGTGGGATACAGAACAATAATGACAAATGTCATAATATAGTTTTATATTGTGATAAATATCGTTGCATTGGTTAGTTTGGCTTAAATTGTTATCTTTGCTTCCAAAATGCCTCAGAGATGGTTTTAACCCATAAAGCCCTGGTGCTACTTTTGTGTCAGTTTCCAAATGAAATTTTCTCTACATCTAACCTTCCTTAAATGATTTATCACCATTTACTATGATATTATCCTATGTATTTTGCATTTTATCAGTATAAATAAAGTATTTTCCTATATTTAATTCACTGATCATGAAGATGTTTGTAAAAGTTCATATTAATATATATATATATATATATATCAAAAACAGAGAAAACAGCCAAAAATGTTTGTTTTTCTGTAAAATCTATCATTGACTGCTCATAAACCAAGCATTTCCATCCACTGTCATTGATCCAACTCCATGGGTTTTACTGGAGCATTGGAGCATCAATGTTGTAGAAGATGACAGTGTTTCCATGTTCACTACGGAGCCTCTGAACTTATGAGTGGGTCATATCTGATGACCATGAAAAGATGAATAACTATATTTTACACCAATTATTTACATGTATTGATAGGATTAAAAGATCAACAGGTATTAAACGCTTTAGATCACTACATGATTTTGGTCACTGGCGGCTGTTTGGGTCTTTATGGGTTAATTTAATTTCTCTCAACATTAATTTTTTTTTTTTATCCATGACTATGATTATAAATGTTCTACCTCTAAATTTCTATAATATTTTTCATGCTCTGACTGTAAATTATAATTTTATACCACAACTAACCATCTACTTTCGTCACTTAGAAAAAAAATATCTCCCATTAAACTTTAAGGAAATATTGATGTTTATGAACTATATGGACAAAAATATTGGGACACATCATGGCTGCAGCTGTTAGATGTCCTGCTCGTGCTGATTTGACCTGCAAACATCAAAAATAATAATCAATTAGACATTTATCACAGTATAAAACTATATTATTATATTTGTCATTATTGTTTTGCGGCCCAGACCCTGTTAGAAAAGAAACACCTGAATTCAAAATGTCCCAGTACTTTTGTGCATTTGTGTATGAGTTAGACAATGATGCCATGAGGCTGATAATGTGTATGTAGAACAGGCCCCAGCCTCATTGCCTTAATCCATAATACAGTTTTGGTTAACACTAAGGGGTCTGTTCTGTTTGTTCTGATTATTTTCTTTATTTGAACAATACATCTGAGATTATAAATGACAGAATAAGAGCAAACAGATCTTTTTCACAACATGTAACAGTGTAACAGGAAACTCACAGGCACCCATAATAATGTTAATAACAAACCAATTTAATTTATTCACCATTTCCTGGTATCATGCATGTTAACTTACTTGAATGGCTGGTCACAGCTGAGCCACTGTTTATGTACCTGTGCAACATCTGCTGCAAAAAAAAAAAAAAAAAGAAAGAAAAAGAAAGATATATTACATCATTATAAGTCACTGCAAAATTTATGTTTGTTATTTTGCTGTGTGTTTTATATTTAGAAAGTTGAATTATGGCCCATCAATTTTAAATAAGCGGATAAAGGATGTCATTCATGTATAGGGAAGGCAGATATAGAATAAAAGCAGATAACCTTGGATCGGTGCATATTCCTGTTTATATAAAGCAAAAAAAATCACAAAAGTGTTGTGGTAATTGATTTATCCATCATCATCATTCATTTAATTTCAAAATATATTAATAAACTACTAAAAATAGTTGTTTTTTTAAATAGATTGTCTACCTTTTTTCCTTTTCCACCATCCAGTTTACAGTGTAGGAAAAATCAGCCTTTAAGACTGGTTCTAACATTAGTCTCACTCTTATTGCTAAGAACAAAAACTGTGCACCTTAAAAGCATTCATTCATTCATAATAATTAATTATTATTAATTCATTATATTCTTTATATGCCAGGTTTTTGTCATGATGTCACCATGTTTTCAGATGAAAAATCAAGTAGATTTTTTTTATGTTGAATTATTACAGCCTGGGATATATCAATGTTTAGCAGAAACATTGATTTTCATGCATTGTTTTTGTAGTGTCAAATTTTTGACGAAAAGTAATATGCATGAATAATAACATGCAAAGTAATATGCAAATATGAATTCATTTTTAACCTTTGCATGGATGGATGGATGGATGGATGGATGGATGGATGGATGGATGGATATGTCAGTGTTTCATAACATTATTATTATTTTATGTTTTTTTATTAATTTTTTGCAGTTATTTTTTGTGCTGTGTCAAAAACCGTGTTCCACATGAGATAGTTATAAACATAGTATACATTGATTTGAATGGCTTTGTTTGTTTTTTACACTAACAGTATGAGTGAAGCATTTGTTTATTCACAGTGTACTTCAGACTTAGTGTAGAGGCTGGTCAAAGAAAAATACACTATCTTGCTAAAATTCATGCCAAATGTATAAACTCTGGCCAAATGATCAAAAACTGAAGAATAAAATGCGCACAACAGTCATTAAGGCTTAAGTCAGATTCACGTTTTTCTTCCATTTGCCATTGTTTTTCCTGTTTCTTGGATGTTTGTGGCTCTTTTGGCTGCATCTTCCCCTCTGACCTGTACCTGGGCGCCTCGAGGGGCGCATCCCACCCTCTTGGTGACGTCAGAGCTCCCGTTGGTTCGTCCCGGCCGCTCGAGCCTGGAGGAGTGGAGATATCTGCGCGAGGAGGAGGAGCTGTCAAAGTTTGAGTTTCCCCGAGAAGAGAGAGAAATATTTGTACTTTTCAAGAAGACAACCGAAGAGCTCCGGTTTTATTCGTAAAAAGCGGAATACCTCATGTTGTTGGTATGAAATGACACTTTGTGACCAGCGGCTTTAAAGAAAAAAAAAAAAAAAAAAAAAAAGACGATGGCGCCCCGTTTAGTGAAGTGGCTCGGTCTCACCTCTGTGCTCTGGCTCGGCTGCTGTGTCCTGGCGGAAAAGAAAGGTAAGTCAAGGGAACGACGTGGCTTTGTTGTAATGATAAGCCCCACAGAACTTTCGCTTTTGTCTTTACTTTATATAAATCACACAGAAATCACAGGCAGCTCTGAGCGCCGCGTGGAAAGTTGAAACAGTTGAGAGAAAAAGTTTGTCACCGTGTGTCAGACTGTTGAAAAGTCTGAACCTGGACAGTGGAGTTACTGATAATCCCCACGCAGCGGCCTATAGGATGTGTTCAAGTTGAGTTGGGTTGGTTTGGCGAAATGCGTCAAAAACGGTTCTTTAGGCACATCCCGTGTGAAATGACGAAGACCAGGGTGCGCAAATTTGCACCAGATTGATGATGATGCTGCAGGGAGGGGATGTGGTTGTGCAATTCACTGGCTTATTCTTTCTTTTGGATTTTAACCCATGAAATGATTTTGGTTGTGTAAGTTCATTTGTTCTCTATAAATTGCCTTATGTTTGATTTATTTGTATCCAGATTTAAACTTTCTCATTTCAGATTTTTTATGTCTCTCTTTAAACTTACTTATATTCAGTATATTCTAACTACATAGAAGATTGTGCGTGAATTTGCATGAAGATAGTTCTGTCATTCCCCAAAAATATGAAGCACAAATAATACAGTAAAGCAGGAGAGATGCTGCAGAAAATCTGCAGATAGTTGCTGAAGTAGAAGTGCTTATTAGTTTCTTGTTTTTGACCCTGAAGTAAAGGTCACAATTCACAAAACTTTTTTTTTTTTTTTTTAATAGCAGCACTGCTTTGACTGCAAAATGATTCTTTTCTTTATTATTTTTGAAGAAAATGGTAAATTTTTTGCTGAATGCCAACTTTCTAAACGGTTGCTTCAATTTATAATACACAAAAAGCACAAGGATGACAAGTTGTTTCTGATTTCAGTGTCAGATTATTATATTTACTCCACATGTCTTGCCAGCTGATTCACACTGTACCTCTTACAGGCCAGACGTCAGGAGAGAAAGTGACCAGAAGTATCATTTTACGCCCTAATTGCTTTGACTTCCTATTCTCATGAATCATCAGTGTTCCCACTCATTGCGCTCTTCTTCCTCCTTATAAGCAGATAAGCACAGTGTGTCTGTTGCCAGCATCACACGTGCAAGCTGCATCTTTCTTCTCATGCTTAAACAGCCAATGCCGGGTTTTTAGAGAACCATAACAAATCAAAAGTGTTTGTGAGCCAAAAAGACAGAGTCCCTAAATATTTCTGGGCTTCTAAACAAACTAGACAGCGCACATTTCACGCAGCAGTAAAGTCTCCCACAGTAAATAAGGATTTGGGAATTTTATTAAGACCAGAGAGGATTAAAATTGAGCAGCTGTAAAGATAGGCACGACATTCAGCTCCATTCTATTTAATTACTGTTCTCTCTCTTTTTTTTTTTTTTTCAACTGATCCAGTTTTCTGTTTCCAGCTAAATGTGAGTTCCACCATATGGGCGAAGAGAATTTTGTTGTTGTTGTTGGGTTTTGTTTTTGGCCAGAGGCTGAGACAGATGTTTCTGTGTGGCACACTGTGTTTTCTTAGAACACGATGTCTGTAATAATCTAACGTAATTGTAACTGAAATGAAAAACAGCCATATGAAAACCACTGAAGATGTGCATCATTTTACATCTTAAAAATTAAACACAAATTACACAAATTTGTTAATGATGAAAATAAACAGCAAGTGAATGAAAGTGCTGCCTCTTCACTGGTCTACAATAACAGATACAGATGAATATTATTGAATGCAAAGGGGAAATTCACACATTTCTTTTTGTGTGTGGAAATTATCAGAATTAGAATCTTTACTGTCATTATACAAAAAACAACAAAATGCAAAATGCAAAAAAATGCAGTCCCATTCAGTGCACAGAAAGCAATCTAACTTTATGTGCATCAAAGATAAAATGTACCAAGTTTTACATACTTTGGTGAAAGCAAATGACAAAAGCATGTGTTTTCAAGATATATGATAGACTGCCAACATATATACATACATATAAGTATATTTTTTTATAATACATTTATAAATCTTACTCTAGATGGAATTTAAATGTAAACGTTTTCTATTGTAGTGACAGTAGTAATAGTCTTTCTCTCATTAAATTATAGAATCTCACCTGTTGACCCAAAGCTTAATCTTAAACTACAGCTGACTAGCACTTTTGACTTATTTTTCTCTTTATTAGTGATCCAAATTTGGTAAAGTTTTGCTACTTTTACTCTGCAAGCTTTTACCATTTACTCAAACTATGACAGTTTATTACTTATTAATTACTTTTGGCTCCATGAAATCCTTGTTTTCAGTTTGGTTTAATGATTGGAGAAAACAATACTTTGTTTTTAAGGTTTTGAAAGTATTTACTTGACATGAGGTCTATATGAAAACATAAAATCATGCATTTGTGTTTCATGTTTTTATGTAGAAAACATTGCTCACATAGACATGAGACAGTTTACACATTTTATTCCTGTGTTGCTTCATAATTAAGGCTTAGTGAGGCTGACTACATGTCTACATATATAAGTAAATATGGGATGATTAAAAATGTTTATTGCTGAGTTGCACCAAAATGGAAAAAAAAAGACACACATCCTTATTGTAAGCTTATACTTTAATTAACCCAGTGGGGTTTAAATAAGTTAATGAGTTTTAAAGTGAAGGATCATTTTCTCAGTCCATAAGGAGCATGCACTCCTGTGACTTCTACAACAGTCACCAAAGTAGGAGACACATACTCATTTTCACCAACGGTCAAATGTTTGATCTAATTATGGGACAGAAAAGTGTTTGTGTTGCTAAGAAACAAGTGAGAACATCTGCTCAGCTGTTCACACGAAAAAGTGACAAAAGATTTTCAGGTTGTAAAAAACTCTTAAATGACAAGTTCAGGGATAAACTATAAAACCTTATGGTTAAGTGGTGGGGTGATTTGTAAGGAACATTTTGGAGGAAAAAGATCAGCATGCACTGAGCTGTTGAAACATCATGACTTTTTACTTATTAAAATACATTTTCATGTGTTAGTCATGTATCTTTTTCTGAGACTTTTCAGATCTAATAAAATCAAACCACTGTTCTTGCTTTACAGAATTATAACATTAAAGCAATGACCTATTTTTTAGTGGCCCATGTCTAGCTGCAATCCTGTTACGTGGGAAACATTACGAGCTGTTGGAAATGAAATTGAGATGTGATAATGCACCTGGCAGCTTCTCCCACAGGAAGCCCACCTGTCAGTCGTGTGCTCAGCGACAGCTTGGCAGGGAGTGATGGCTTCTGTGGGAGTTGGACAGGACTTGCTGAATAATAAAAAAGCTCCCCCGTCCCATGCGCTGGCATGCTCAGTTATTAACTGTCATCATCTGTGGGGAGGTTGTAAATAATGCCCACAACTTCACCAGCAGCCAACCACAAGCAATAACTGAGGTTATTTATTTCCCTGATAAGATGCTAAATGGCCTCAGAATCAATTGAACTCCTTCAGTTTGACTGGAGATATACTGCAGAGCGGATGATTAAATTTTTTATTGTATGCTTAAATAATCAAATCACTTCTTCCAAACTGTAGTGTAAGGCAAAGCTGCCTAAGAGGTCTTGTAAGAGGACTATATGAGATAACCTGTGAAAGATCAAACTAATCTCAGGGGCATGTCATTGGCTAAATCCGTAATCCCTCCTGTGAGGTTCGCAGCTTGCTTTGGGCACAAGATAACCCGCTTATATCAATATGCTTTCTTAGAGTTATTGGGTTATTTTCCACAGAATGAGATTGGAAGATAATATGTGTAGGTGAAGTCCGGGCTTCATCACTTTTGCATTTAAATGTGCTTACACACCTGCAAAAGTTGAGCTGAATCATGACAATTTCAGTCCTGCAGTGCATTTCAGCATCCTGAGTAAGTGCTTTTCCTTCTGCGTTGTGTTGGGATCTAACAAGGCAGCTCCCCTCATCAGTCACCTGATTTTTCCATCACTTTCAGAAAGCCGTGCTCTTTCTTTTCATTAAAGCCCACTCTCTTGGATTAGATGGATGCTGGTAGTGAAATATAGGTTATGATCCTGTGTAATCTGAGAATCTCTTGTCTGTGTTTGAGGGTCCGTTGTGGCCCTGCTGCTACTACTACTGCTGTGTCTTGCAGGTCCTCTGATGACCTTCCCAGACTTCTTCTGCTGCAGCCATTGTTGGAATTATGGCTTTTTGGTGGGAGCCGTGGGAGCCGCAGACTAATTTTCCCAGTTCCCTCCCTCCTAGCTTTGATAAACTGCATCAAGTCTGAGTGGTAGAGATTTTAAAAAGGTTTCTGGTGAGGCGCTGGATTTTGGTTTCACCCAGGGACAATAGTGCCTCTGTGGAGGGCAGGTTATCTGGCAGCACTGATACTTTTGTGGAGCTACAGTGATCTGTGTTTTGAAGCAGACGCACCCGAGGCTAGACGTGTATGTCATCGCAAGGAAACAGAAGTAAAACAGCTTTTGTTCTTTGGCTGACTTTTTACTGTAAAGACACATCAGAATACAGTAACTGAGTTGTTTAGCCATAAAACAATCAAAAGAAATGTTGTGTCTGATTTACTGATTTGCCGTCTAAACAAACCACTGACAATCATGAATCATTTTCACGTCTGCCTTCAGCCACTCTGAATGTAATTATTACAAGCCCTTCTTCCTTCTTCTGTCTGTATTTTAACAAAGAATAACCCATAAATAACATAGACTCTGCAGCATGTATACATTGACTGAAAACCCAGTCTGGAATAAGTGCGTAAACGTGGTTACTCATTGAACTGATTGGTACGTCCTTTGTTTGTACATAGTAACAAAGCCATCCACTGCATTTATGGCCTTTCCATGATCCTGTGGTTGTGCGTGGAGTCTCAAGTGGAAAGAGATCAAGGAATTTAGGTTGGAAAAAGGGCTATAGTTATCTTCCCATCTCATCAGGTGCAGTGTTAAAAGGGAAAAGAGGCCACAGCTCCAAATGAGTCATTAAGCCTGTTCTATGGCTGACTTTTTACTGTAAACACACATCTCCAAAGTCTGTCTCCGCCACCATATCACACGAATGGGCTGTGGTCATAAATCTGTTGTTTTTTATCCTTTTGTTGCATATCGTAACCTCACATTTGGAAAAGCGTTGGTTTGTGGTGATGCGGTGTAGTCAGTGATGTTGATAGGTTTTCAAAGTACTGAGTCCTGGGGACCCACAGGTGGCAATTTGAGTGGGTCCCTGGGAAATTCAATGGGTCCTCAATTTAAAAAATTTATTTCTTTCCATTTCTTATATTGTTCTATTTCCTAAATTGTAGCGTTAAACTCCTTTGATGGTGGTATGGTATGACATTGTTATAATTAAGACATATTAATATTTATGAAATTAAACAAAATTCCAAATCTGAAATGTTTATTATAAAACTGACAAAGTAGCACGACATACAAAATTCAAATAAAATAGCATTTTTGTTCAAACATAAATAGGACAAAAAATTACTAAAATTCAAATGAAAACAAAATGGTGTCTGAAGTCTCAAAAATAAATTATCAATAAAGTGCTGATTTTAAAACATAAAACATCCTCATCATCATGACAATCAACAAATAAATTGTTTCCAAAATAACACCAAAATCATCTTGTCTGAACATTGAGTATACCAAATGAACTGAGTCAATCACTTTGCTACCAATCCTGCTAGCTCGAGAAAAAAAAAAAACGGGATCTCGTCAGAAGCTCGATGTATGTGCAGATGCCATCTGAGCATAACAAAATGGCGACCACTGTTCAAAGTATATTTTTCATCACCGCCACCGAAGTATGCTTAATTTATTTCATTATAGCACATCCCCTAAACATTAAAGCATTGACACGAATGAGCACACTATCAGTGAGTTGAAACATGAGTTTACTTACCATGAAGTTTGTATTTTTAATTGTTGAAATGAAATCCGCAGTACCTGGCTAGTTGTTTTGGTCGCGGCTAAACTAGCATATTGCCATACTGTGTGTACAGGGATCTCGTTTGCGCATCTTTAGATACGCTGAGGTAGCGCTTGTCTGGTCTGCTGAAAACAAAGTTTCTTTTCATAGTTACTATGATTTCAAACATGAGTTTTTGTTCATGTATTCATGTATTGTTTTTCAGGAGAAAAATTAGGTGCGTCCCCGGGACGCATCGATAGTGAGTTTACTGTGTCCTTTCAGATTTTAATGCGTCAGGAACGCAAGACACGTACCTATCAACATCACTGTACAGTACTTGCATACATTCATGTTTTTCTAAGAGTGGTAATTATGACAAATAGTGTTAGTTTTGATGACCTGTTAAGCCTTAAAGACCTGGAACTGCTTTTCTAGTGACTTCCAAAGGAATTCTTTTCTACCTTCCTTATAACATTTTCAGTGAAAATCAGGTATTTTCCTATATTTAATTCACTGATCATGGGGATTTTCATAAATGTTCAGAGTCAATTTGAAGGCTAATAATTGAAAACAGAGAAAACTGAAATAAAAAATGACTTTTTCAGCAAAATATAGCAATATAACATAAAACAACATAAAACATATAACATAAAACAAACCAATTACAGCAACCATCATTTGTCAAACTACATGAGTTTAATTGGTGAATCGATGCTACAGAAAATGACAATGTTTCCATGTTGACTATAGACCTATGGGCCATATCTAGGGCTGGGCGTCATGGCCAATTTCCTTTATCAATTTGATTTTGATTCATAAGGTTCTCAATCGACTGATCAATTCAATTCAGTTCAATTTTATTTGTAGAGCCCTATATCACAACAATTTGATTTCAATGTGATCCAATTTCAATTTGATTCAGTATTAATTGATTGATTCAGATTCATTTAGTGATACCAGAGTACACTTTTGAGTTGTAACCTGATTGACTACCGCAGCCATGCAACTCATCAATGCTGGTATCAATATTGACATTAGAAAAGAAATAAATATGAAATTTCGAGTTCGAGTTTGAGACCGGGAGGACCTCCTGCGGAGGTGTTTTCCCCACCCTTCCTCCGCACCCCTCCCACACCAGAACCGTCACAAACAAGATCGAGACGTCTCGTCTCCCCCAGGGGCCGGTGAGACAGAGCCAGCCACGCCTCAGCGGTACCCGGGTCAGGCATTCGTGGTCCTGCTCTGGAAAACGATCTCACCCACAATTAAGCGATAATGCAAAATTAAAATAAAATTGAGCCAAAATCGATCAAATCATTTTTTTACCCAGCCCTAGTCATATCTGATGCTGTTGAAAAGCAGGGAACTGTGGGTTACTTGAATTATTTATATATATTGGTAGGATTAGTGGCTCAAAATTATTAAACATTTTAAATCAGTAGATGCTTTTCATTGCTGGGGGGTGTTTAGGGGTTCAAGGGTTAAAGGGTAAAGGTTAGAGACATAAATGTTCTCTGTATATCAAGGGTGTCATTTGTGTATTCCTTTTTTGTGGGTATATAGATTGAACCTGGTGCTTCAGGATTTTGGAGAGAGTGAGGCATCAGTTGCTAATTTCTGACATTTTAAAGCAACTGATTTGTGACTGACGTCTTTATGTTTAGTGAAATAACCTGCAGGTCAGTAAGTGGGGCCAAAATAAGTCCCTAGAATAATATGTTTTCCAGTGAACCTCAAATGTTTGACAGTTTTTCAGAGTTTTCTCAGACTGAAACTGCTGAAACAGTAAGTCAGTCCTAGAGGGTAAAGATGGAAAATGGGCACAGAACATTTTGTTTCCATCCCGGAGGCTTTCAGCTTGGATAAAAACCATGGCTCTCACACACTTGCAAACCTTACTCAAAAGAATTTGCAGCTCGCCTAAGTTCAGAAGGATGGTGAACAGACACACTCTAGTCTGAGGCCTTGTTTTCCCACAGACACAAAGAAGTCGGTGTATTTGTATTCAGTGATCATTCCTATGGCTCTTCGTGTCACGATGCTAATGTAAAAGATGTCAGTAAGATGGACAGGGGTTTTTGCACGGATCAAAGCTGTGCAGAAAAACAGGAAAGTTGAGGATACACAAACAAACAGAAGGAAGGACAGGGTGAGATCTTTGACTTTGTATTCATGCCCCTCGCTTATTCATTTACCAGCGAGCCTTGGATTTGTTTCATCCAAAATGAAGATGAGAGTCTCTCACTATTATCTTGACTATGTCCGTTAGGTGTGGCATCTTCTTTAATAGCCTACATGTCATTCTGAGGAGCAGTGTGATCCAAGAGAGGAATCACCCATTGGGAAGAGAACAATAGCTTCGCAAACAAACCCCCTTTCCCAAATACATCTGAAGAAAGAAATGGTTGAAGGGTGGTGGCTGATCTCTGGACCTTACTTCCCTCATAGCATTTAGCCTCTTCCTGTGTGGTCCAATGGAACAGTGAACTATATTGCATGTTTTAAGTCATGACTCGCTCTTAGTGGTTTGGTCCTTGTGGTGCATTATGGTTAATTTATCCAATTTTTTTTTTGTTTTTTTTTTTGAATGAACTCTTGTGTTTGTCAGAAGCTATTGCAATGTAGATCTATAACATTTAATTTGCAGTCCCCATGCAGTCTAAAGACGGGCCTTCCTGTCTCACATCCTGATTAAAAGGATGTTGGAGGTCCACAGTGGCTTCAAGGTGTACCATTAGATTGTTTTGCATTAGTTTGCTTTGGCTCTGATCTGTAGTCTGTTGCTTAAAGTTTTCCTTTTTTCCACACTCACTAGAGTAAACAGTGTGGGAAATCTGCAAGGGACATGAAATTGCTTGACTTTAGTTTCCTTAATGCAGCTTTATGTCACTTAGGATAATGGAGAACATATTTAAACATCAATATATAACATTCATGAAAACATCTGCTCAATTTTGCAAATACTTACAGTAATTATTTATGCTTCTTAGGGAATCCTGATCTGGCTTGTCTGATGGTTTTTCATCGCTTGACTACTAATGAAAGCAACTGCCTAGGTATTAAGGCATTATATGCTTCATTGCAAGGGTGTGGTGTAGTGTCAGTCAAGGTCTTTCCAAGGTACCTTTTCTGTATTTGTCCAAATGGTATTACTGGTGAGTAATATCTAGTTAAATATAAGCTAAATGGGTTCTGTCCTTTCTAGTCTTTGTATCTTATTCAGTATCCTCTACAAGAAAGCACATATTACCATTTATCTTGTAATCAGCGGTCCTTGAAGTCCAACTATTATACCCATTTCACACTGGACTAAAGACTCACTAATAACTGTTTTTTGCCCCCAGTGTTAAAGGGTACAATTGGGTAAAATGACACTTCAAGTAGTTACATTTATTTATCTCTGAATGGTGGAAATGGAAACGGCAGCTATTTTTACCCCTTTCCCTAATGATGCTTTAAATTATGGATGCCAGCAGCCAGGAACATTATTATTTTCATCTTGTTCTTCATATGATGCAATATACAACTCTACCATGTTTTCTCGCACATTTGTGACGTTAAATGTAAAAAACATACAAAGGGAAAAACAGTGGAAATGTTGCCCCTTTTTACTTAAAAACTTGACACACACACACTTTGTTTTGGTGTTAAAACATGGTATAAGAGAACTGTGGACTGTTTAACTTACCAAATACATTTGTCTGCACCCAAAACAAGTCATCCTTTAGTAGTGTAGACTTTTACATGAGCCAATGTTCACATGCAGAATCACTTGTTAGCTGATACCTGTACTGCCTGCAGGTTTTCTCTAGTCTAGACCTCTTGTCACATCTTTGAATTAGCCTGGTACTGACAAGATGCAGAATGGAAGACTTGAATTCTCAGCTTACAATGTGGCTGCTGTGAGAGCCTTGTTACAAGAGTGCCTTCTAATGAAAATGTTAATGCTACTGAAAATTAACCAAAATACATATTCAGTGATTGGCTGGGTTTAAAATAAGATGGTGAGAGATCATGCATGAATGAGAAACATAAACAGTATGTACAAGTAACAGAAAAGTGCGTGAATTGAATGAATTCCTGTGCCTCTTGTGTAGACCAAACTTGAATATGTCTCTGTCTCTGCAGCAACTCCAAGCCTTGGACAAAAGGTTCTTTATTTGGGGCTTTGTTGTCTTCTTTGACACAGGCTTATCTGTCTTCCCCTGACCTTAACTTGCCATGTAGACATGACTTTACAAACTTGTGTCAACACTGAGGAGAAAGGCACTCCTGACGGCCTAAAGTTAGGGAGGCTAGTAGGGCAAGAGTTGTTTTTGAGCTATGCATTCAGTCAGGTCATGCAGTCCTATCAGTTGGACCAAAATAGAAAACAAGACAGACCAAGTGCTTGATCATCAGTAACGTACTGGCCCACTTTAGTTCCAAAAGTACATAAACACAGCAACAAAAAAAGACACCAACAAGTGATGTCATAGATCAGTAGAGTATAATTTTGGCAAAGTAATAGCAGACGCTCCTTCTCATGACATAATTCTTTCTGACTTATAACAACAGTGATGATAGGCCTTCTCACAGTCTACGGTGGTGGGTGTGTTAGAGGAGGGAAAGAAGATGTCAGCCCCAGTCTTGCCACGGTTCCAGCATTTTACTAGCTCGCATCACCTCACAGGGATTTCATCAGCATTGTAAAATGTATTTCATCCCAGCCATTTATGGATGAGATGACAACATTACTCAGTGTTGTAGTGGTGGCGCAGTGCAGCTACAGGGTTGATCTGTGATTTGTTTAACTCCCAGAGCACTAAAATGCAATATACTCTTAACACAACACACTTTCTGCAGTACCTTTTCTAATTGCCTAGTAAGTTTCAACAACACCAATGCTTCGTTGAGCTCAGAATTAATTTCCTGGTGGGACCTTGAGCGGAACATCTTCATTACCACATGTTTTCATAATTAAAGCCAGAGGCCTGTAAAAAAGAAGGAATTCATCTTGCTTTGCTTGCAATGTGTGCCTCCATAAAAAAAACCCTGCTGCTGACCTTCTCATGGCAAGTTTACATGTTAAACCATCAATGAAGGCTACATAGTTTAAGTATATTCCTATGTTGCAGCCTTATGATGCTTAAGAATTGATAAATGATGAAGATGTAGTTCTCTGTCCTTTCATTTTCATATCAAACCACTTGAA
Organism: Apogon hyalosoma; assembly: GCA_037367295.1. Taxonomy (NCBI): domain Eukaryota; kingdom Metazoa; phylum Chordata; class Actinopteri; order Kurtiformes; family Apogonidae; genus Apogon; species Apogon hyalosoma. The sequence goes on along the minus strand of JAPQRP010000011.1, from coordinate 21,050,091 downwards.
CTTGATGAATACATGTGGTTCGGTGGGGAATGGGTTTCCTGGTATAAATAGTTTGGAGTACTGTACATAGCTGGACTAGTGCCAGACGGTACAGATTAGTCCTCTGGACCTGCAGCATATCCACTACATCAACAACCTCTTCCTGAGCTGATTAGAGGGCAGTCTGAGATTTTATAATATGCCTGCTTGTTTAGTTTTTATCTAAGTATTATTACAATAAGCAGATACCCAAGAGATTAAAGCCACTCTAAATCTAATTGGGTTTTGGGGTCAGGGGACAAGTAAACAACATACAAATGTAATTTCTTTAAACAGTCATGGTGGAGGTATTCGAAATATTCATGTTTGACAGACAGGGGAAAATAACCCTTTACTTTTCTTCCTCTGGCTTGAACAAGCAGCAGTGTATGTTGCCAAGAACAGAAATAATTGGAACTATCCAAGATTTATCCTGGGTTATAAATGCTTGGCACCTGTTGGTCAATTGAAAAACATCTGGAAAGGGATCCTGCATTTGGAAACATTTTTACAGGCTCAGCTATTTACAGTATATGAAGCTGACAGTTCAGTGGTCCAGTTTGTGGTTATTTTACATATAATCTGAACTAAAATGTTTTGCATAATATTAAGTCTTGCTTTTCATTTGATGGGTCATTTTTTTAACATTATCATGTGCCCATCCACTTGTTTCCAAAACTTATTTCCAGATCCAAATAATCAGTATCTGTTGAGCCTCTTTTCTCTGTTGGGTCTTTCTATTGAGGACCCAAGTCGGGTTCAGAGGTCAATGTTTTATCTGCAGTAGATCATGATTGTAGGTGTCTTAAATACTATTTTAACTCTTGGTACATGTACAGCAGTGCGTTGCATCATTTCATGCTCAGTCGAGACATAATTTGTTATTCTATTTTACACCCCCTTAACTGGACAGCACAGAATAATGGCTGACAGATGAAACACAAAATGTGAACACCTCACAAAAGACATATGCAACAGATCCAATTTAGCAGATGCAGTGGGAAATAACATTAGTGAGCTAATACGGCAACGTTAACTCCTACCAGACTTAGTTTTTTCTCATTTAAGAATTGTTACTTATCAGCGTCATCCACTTCTTCGGCTCTTTATCATCACATGTAAAGTGGTCGAATGACAACTGGATGTGTTTCGTAGACTCAGGGACACAGTACTGCAGTAGCTTTAATAAATGGTATAAAAGCTCTGTCAATAAAAAAATAATCTATCTGAGAAAATGAGTGATGACATGACATTCAAGTTTGCATTTAGAAATCCCCAGGGGTCTAGATATCTATTTTCTTTCATTCATTTGCTAAAAAAGATTGACACAGACTGAATACAGAAGAGTGAACATTATCTGGAAACAGCAAATGATGCCACGTCTTTACCAGTGGGTGTGAAGTTTGTGTTGAAGTTGACATTTGTTGATGTTCGCTAAGTCCATTCTTAAACTAGCTATCCATGAAAACAGCGTGTTCACTGATATCTTCGTTGAAGTTTTCCCCACAAAAAGACTCATTGTCTCTAGTCTTCAATGCACCTTTTTGTAATGCTTTTTAGCAGCAACACTGTAAAACATTAATCATATAAGTGTGGATAAAATAGACTCTAATAAAAGCTAAATATGAACATGTGATCTTACATATTGACACTTTAATGTTACATTTTTCTGCAGTTTTGAAAAGAGGTTTTTCTGTGGGAACTGTAGAGATAATATCCCTGTGTTGGACATGGGATCAGTTTATCAGGGTTGTGTTGTGAGCAGTTAGTGTGTGTTATAATATCCAGAGTCCTTGTACTCAGTAGTGTAGCTGATATGAAGAACAGCGTCTGCTCTGCCAAGTCGATGCCTTTTGAAGACTGAGGCAAACCAGCCAGGACTCAGGTTGTGCAAAAGCCCCTCTCTATCTGTAGTGAGGGGGCGGCCTTGAAACAACCACCCTCCTCAGTCATAACCATCTTAAACAAGCAAAGCATTGTTGTGGAGCAGTGTTAATGTTGTGTGATGTGCTTTTTTTTTGTCAGGAACAGGATAACGCCCCGCACGTTAACAATAGATGAAATCTGAGCTGTGGGCTTGTAGGAGAGGTGTGTGATGAAAAGCTAGCACCATTTTCCATCCAATATGTGTTGTTCGTACTATTGTGGTGGGAGAGAAATATTTTGAAAATACTCTGAAGATTATACGGAGGCCTGAGTATTTGTTAGTGGCACCCTGTCGCATTTCAAACATTTCATGTTGATGTGTCATCAGGAAGACATAGCTAAGTTCCTCTGACATTTCCTGTGCAAATTAAATTGGTCATGCTTTTGGTGAGTACAACGTGCAATGTAACCAAATACCCTTTCACAGCGCTGAAAATTATAAGAGCTCTTTGGCTGTACAAACGAATTCCCTGTGCTCCATTTGTCCCAGACTTTTACCTCTCTCTGCTAGTGTGGATGAGGAAGAAACTACTCATCAGTGACTTTAAGGGTTGGCTGATGTGTAAAGCAGAGGTTGAAATGGTGAGTAAGGCCTGAGCAATAGAGTAAAGCTTACTAACTGAAACCCCAAGGCTTTTGTAGAATATTTTTTTTATGGGGCCTCTCTGTGAACACTCCAGCGGGGCTACAGACATGACTAAGGCAGGAACAGAGATGTTGGCAGGCGACACAACAGTGGTTAGACCTACACAGAAAAGACTCTCAGTAATCGGTCTAAAATAAGAACCTCTTAAGGCTGCCTCAAAGAGTGTCTATCTCCTTTGTTTAGATAGAGTGAGGAGTCCAGTGAGTGAGAGTTATCTGTCCTCTGCGTTGATGTGCTCTGACCTGGGCCTTCTCGGAGTAGGGAATGCTTAAATCAGCAGGGAATTCCCGAATCACAGCTGTTTTCTGCTGTTGGAATGATGTGTGAAATGTGTGGGTTCCTCCGCTTGTGGTTGTTGTTTTTCTTTCTCTCTGCCTCTCTTCCTCTGCTCTTCTTTTCCACGCATGGCTCAGTGGCGACCGGTGGAGGGGGGATGGGGGTCGGCGGTGGAGTGGGGGGGTTACAGGCACTGAGCAATGAGTTAGCAGCAGTGTGCTGGCCGCCCACTCCCTCTCCAGTCTTCCTTTCGGGCTTCCTGTGGGATTGAAGAGCAGTATGGTTTTAACAGGGAAGGAGAAAGAAGAAAAAAAGCCGGGAGGGGGGGGGTGCCTTGGCTGGAATGGCCTTCAATGAGGAGAATGTCTGGACATATAAAAGAGGAAGTGGGTTGAATGTTGGAACATTTCAGGAGAATGGTGGGTGCTTTATTGGAATTTAAATGGGGCTGGGGGTAACGGGGGTTCTGTGAGTTTCAAGTAACAGGAACGGGATTGTTTGGCGACTTTATGGATGGCTAATGGACTTTCCAACAGGGCATATGGGAGAATAATTTAACTAATGATATGTATTTCTTGATTATTTGGGCCATCCTGTGGGCCCCTCACAGCTGGAGAGAAATAGGAGTGCAGCTGTATTTAACTTGCTCCAATAAATCAACTTGCTGCCATGTAATTCATGCCTTAATGCATCTCCTATCATTTCTGGTGCATTTATCTCTTCTCTCGTGGATATCACCATTGGGTAATGAATGCATCATTGACTATTGAGATAAATGTGGAGTGTGTTGATTATTACACAGCAGTAGCTCAAAGGATAACCAATATGCAGGCAATGAAACATCTCTTTGTTAGTCATTTACTCCAGAACTCATGAACTGTTTTTGAAATTCAAAATCATTCTTCTGGTCCATCTGCTTAATAACAACAGAAACATATTTTCCGCAGTTGATTTTGTTTACTAGCATTGAACCTCAACTTGCAGTCTTCCCTTAAAAATACATAAAAAATAAAATCTAATAAACTAAAATTGGTGCTAAGGGAGATATTTCAAAACTGTCTGAAAAGAAGTTATACTGTGCTCTTTAGCATATATATGTATGTGTATGTATATATGTATATGTGTGT
>JAPQRP010000011.1:21011945-21044354 GCA_037367295.1 Apogon hyalosoma | reverse complement strand
GTCTTTACAGTACTGTGCAAAGGTCCTTTACCAACATAAAGTTTGTTGGTTTAATAAAGTTATAATGACCACACATATGCATTTCTCTGTATCCGATCTGGATATATGTAAAGTTTATACAGCATTAAAAACAAACGAAACGAAAATAATAAATTGTTGCAATACACAAGACTCAACAGTTCAACATCAGATCTACTCCAGAAGTCATTACTGTTTTTTTTCTTTTTAGGAGTATTATCATCTTAGAAACGCTAAAGCACAGTTTGTAAGAAAGTGAGTATACATGCCATATTCCTGTGTTTGTATGGAACCTAAATCCACGGTTTCCTCATGCTGTGCTGGAGAGTAAACACTGTGATGGGCTCAGCCGCAGGTATCTGGAGTGTCTCAGTGACTGGTAGTGAGTGCTCTTTGGAAACAGAGAGTAAACATTAGCCTTTTTGGTCTTTATTTGGTCACTTTGCTCAGCTTTTAACTGGCTAAACTTCACCTCCTCCATTAAAACTCAAGGCATGGGATGTAGTCAGCTGGATGTTTTATTTGCTACAGATGGACACTTGAAAGTTTTGGCCCTTTTTTTAGCCTTTAGGGAAAATAGGTCAGCCCTGTTCAAGCATCAAGTGTGAGACTTAACACCCCTTCGCCACAGTTTGACCCCACAGTCACCCACTACATCCACCATATACATTTCTGTTAGCTTAACCACAGACCGCTTTTTACTCTTGATTTTTTTTTCTTCATTTCCTGTCCATCAGCTGTCGTTCCCTAATAGCGCATGGAGAAATAGTACAGTACCCGTCCCCCGCCCCTGGAGACGACAATCAGCTACCATCTGGACCAGCGTCGCAGGGTAGCCATGTGGATGTGACCCTGTGTAAAGATCAACTTCCTGAGATGTCAGAGGGGCTTGTGTTGTTGCAGTCGCTGGGGACGACAAGGATTGTGTGTGTGTGTATGAAAAGAGGAGGGGGTATCCTTTAATACATACTGGTCCTTTTTTCTTTTCTGAGGCCCTAAGATGTTTTCTCTAAGGGATTGATGCATCTCCCACGCAAAGGAAGATAGCATTTCCACTGCACAGGATATCAGGAAATTTTAAATCCAACTACAAAGTCTCTTTGTAAGATAAATGACTTTTTTGCAGACTTGATGGTATAACTTATCTGGTTTTGTCTTTTTGTGACATTTGAGCCCTTTGCTCCGTCTGAATCTCAGAACATTTGAGCAGGAAGTGTGAGCTCGAGGCACGAAAAGAGGGATTTTTATTTCCTTCATTCGCAGATAGTGGGCTTGAGGAGATTTATGCCTTCCTGAAAACTGGATGTCTGGAAATTTGTATCGATGCAACCCTGAGAATTTATAGTGTAGCCAATAAAAGCAAAAATGTATTTTATTTATATATCAACATCTGTTAACAATAAAATGGCAGAGAAATATGAGGGAGTTTACCATGTTTATATCTAAATAAGGGAATTAACCTTGGCAGCTATTTGGTACCAGTGGAGGAACCCTGCAGATTGAGTTGCGTAAGAAGAAACTTTGCCCTAATGCTGTTGACTTACACAGAGAAATAAACAACAATGTCAGTTAGCATTGTTGATTCCCTGTAATTATGTCTAAGTTTTCAGTTAATGTAATTATCTTACTCTGGACACAGTGTAATTGAATTTCAGGTAGTGAATGAGAGGAAGAGAAAGCGGCATGGCCATTTCTGCTGTCTGTAGTAAGGTATAATACACAATGATTTAAATGCGTAGTAGATGGCTCAGTGGACCTAAGGAAACCATTAGATCGGTTCGAGAAGTTTTGTTTCTTTTGCTGAAGCCCAGGAAAGTTTGGTTCACATTTATGGACTTTAATTATTTCCCCTGTAAGGCCAGAAAAAACACAGTTTCATCCAGACACGTAAATGTGACCTCAAAAAGTGAATTTATGACCGAATTCGAACCTTTTCCTTGGGTGGTTTTTGTACCTAACATTGTTCATTTGATCTCAGCTTTGGTTAAAGTCTCATGAATGTTTACTGTTCATTTTTTCTGCTGTGACTTTGGTTTCATACATCACTGAACTCCCAAGTTTTTCAGCCTCAAACTTGAAATTTTCTTTTTTTGGTCAACATTACATGGCAAAGGAGTTGACCATTAAACACTAAAAACATAATTCTTTCAGTTAAAGCTGTGTTTTTAAGATTTTTAACTCAACGCAAAAGTCTTCAGATGACTTTGTAGGTTATAGTATGAAATGCACATAAAAATGGACACATATGCAAATATCTGCATTTTTAGATTGGAAAATGTCGCAACTTGCCACTTTCTGTTTGAAAACATAGCATTGTACTTTTAGTATTGTTTTAGTTCATATCTATGTCATAAAATTTGTTTTAAAAAAATCAGTGCTACTGCCTGTAAGTCAGATTTGACAAATTTAATTCATTCTCTGATCAATCAAACCTGAAGCTGTTACATTGCTCTGTTCTGGATTCACTGGACTGACAGGAAGGCAGCACGTTTCCATCATAAAAACCACTGCCTCAATCGGTCAGTTTCTTTGTAGGTTTCAGTCTGAAATAACACCACAGTCACAGTGCAGTTTTTTGCCAGGGAACTTGGTTAGGTTTAAAAGCACTTCAGGGCTTCAGTCCCCTGTGGGAAAAGACTGTATGATGGCAAGAGAAAGCATTTGAAATAAAGTATAAATGGTATTGATTTTTGAGTTGGACATTCTCAGGGGATAAAACCAGAACAAAAACTCAAATCAACCCTTTCTTAGCCTCATATGGTTCCACGTAAGTGTCTTATATCACTGTCCCTGAACGTCTCCTGTCCTCACCTGGACATTCAGACACTCAACATCGCACTTTATGCCTGTTTCCAACTTTAGAGCTGTTTTCAGAATCATGCAGTGGGGGGAATTGGACTCGGAACATGGGTAAAGTTACACTTTAAGCATTATATTGTGTCTTTTGTCTCATTTCCTGCTCTCAGAAGAATAACAGGCATCCAAAATGTAGATTATCTAACAGTAACTTGATTTCTCAGATGGTGTGGTATTTCTTTGAGAGACATAGGAATGCTTTTTGTTTTGTATAGTCTTATGGATAAACACTTCCTTTGGACATGAACAATGAGGTAATTGTTTCACATAATTAGCAAAAGCAGTTTCTTTTTCTGTAGTGGCACAGATCCTGTAGCCTCAAGAAACAAATATCTACCCACACACCCTTGACTTACCAACAATAGTCCCCAAGTAAACATCAAAAGAGCGATATGCGACCGCACATTGCAGCAAGCTTAGATGACTAATGATCAGGTTTATCGAGTCTTTTGTCAAGACCTGACGGGGTGCCAATCGGTGCAGCGCAATCCAGGGAATATTTTGTACAACTAAGTCTCTGAGGCAGTGTTGCATACACATACTGTATACACATGCCAGAACACACGCCTACACAGCAGCACTAAGTTCTGTACAAGAGATAGACCAGACCTGCCACTCCTCGTCATAGAACTACCTTGTGGACATTATGTGACGACGGTACAGCTGGAGGAAGTGAAGCAATAGGTAATTAGTCTTTGTCATAGTATCAGTTACGTCACTGCAAGGCCTCACCCTTACATTTAAACAGACAGCAGACAGTAAAATGCGTTTCCGTTTGTGTGATGAGTCAAAATTCTAGCAGGTGCAACGGAAAAAACAAAGTTACTGGATTTTCCACTTACTAACTTTCTAGTCATCTATTACCATTACTGGAAAGTTGGTTTCAAGGTGTGCAACTATTTATGTTATTTAGTAAGCTGTTATTTTATACACAGTAAGTAGTTAATGGAAAAAAAAAAGTTAAATGTCCAGTGTGTAAGATTTTCAAAGCTCTAATAGCAAAGATGAAATGTAATACTAATAGTTATGTTTTTGTTAGTGTATAATCACATTAAAATAAGAACTGCTGTTTTTGTTGCCACAGAAGAGCCATTTATATCATTGGATTTGTAGTCATTCCATTTTGTAGCATGGCATCCTGTGTTAAGTTTCAGTTTCTCCTGCTATGTCTGAATGGGGACCAGCGTTAACACCTGCTTTACCAAAAAGTGCAGAATGGATGAAACAGAAATGGTTTTGTGCCACTGTAGGTAACATCCTCAATTGCTAGATGTCATTAAATATCACACCATAAACATTTAAGATAGAATTACTCAGCCTTCCGTTTGCCATAACCTCTCTGCTGATAAAGCCTGACCTCCTTTCCCATGGGCTTCAGGATGATGAGGTTTATGTTTCAGTTTATGGTAGTTGGACTATCAGGCCATTTACCACCTGCACCGAGTTGCGAAATCCACAACTGGACAAGGAGAGTGTTTACTGTGACTGTGCTGCTGCATGGTTGAGCAATCAATGTTTTTTTTTCTTCCTTGTGCACCTCACAACTCTGAGTGGAGGAAGTTAGTTGAACCTTTAGTCACCTGCCTCAGCCTTTATAGCTCATCATAAATATTAACAGAACAAAACTCTCAGACAGGAAGTAGACTCCAGCAGTTAGGATACTGCAAACAACACACCAGTTAATCATAATCAGCATCCCCATTAGCAACTGTCATTCACAATGTACAAATGAGATTGATTAATATTCACAGCTGCACAGTCGTGACAACCTTTTTGTTTATTACAGTGTGGTTCCTCAGTCTGAGTAATAATTAGGAGTCTAATTACATCTCGCATGGCTCCTCTAATTAAAACGGTCAGCATGCCGTGGTAGTCTGCCTCTGTTGCCTAGGTGTTAGGCTGTTGGACCGCAGGGTTCATGTCAGGAAGATCCCTCAGGGACGAACTAATGAGAAGGAATAAGAGAGAGGGCAGGAGACAGCTGTTTATGGCTAATTCTCACCAATTCTGTGTCATTAGCTGTTGAATTGCATGAACTTTAAACAACAACACAACTGACATGCAGCATGAAAAAGGAAACAAACGCCTTTGGAGAATAGTCGTACAAAGCTGAAAAATTACTTGAAACTTATATAAACACTGAGGAGATTTAGAGACGCCTTACTGTAATTAAATAAGTGTTTTGTTGCGAGGTGTGTCTCTGCATTTTTGGTGCAAGTGTTGGCTTTCTTCACAGTCAAGAGCAGACATGTTCAGGAATGTGACCCAAGAGAAGTTACTGTGCACCAGCAGCATTGCTTTTTTTGTGAGACACTTGCTCAAGTTAAACCTTAAACCATCAATTCAGACATGTAAGAGAACAATCAGTTGTATACTTATGTGACCACAGAGTTTGTATGTGTGTGTGTTTTTGTGCATGTACTACTGGAGGGATGTCAGTGCATTTAACACAGCTGACTCTCAGTGCCAGTCAGAACCTGTCTGACTCACTCTAGAGATGATTGAACATGCATCACAGGACAATGAACTGCCCTCATTACACTTATGTCTCCTTTTAAGAACAGCATTCTTTATGGAAAAACCTTTTATGTCTTCTTCCCGTATCAGTAATCCTGCCTTCTTTATGCAAATGCTTAGTTGCACAACAGCATGTAGCCTAAAGCAAACAGTCGTATGCCTCAATGTATCTACAAATCAGTAGCATTGTTGATATTGGCACCAAACGCTAGCGAAAGTGCATGGATCAGCAGTTGTTTTAAGGCCGTGTTTGTTATTTAGTCATGTCAAGAACTTGCCCTAAAATCAGACACACTTAAACTAGGCTAAAGTCATTAAAACCATTATTAATTATGAGATTGAGATACAGTTCCCTCAAGAAACTTATAAAAAAAATCTCTTGGTATTTACGACAGACAGGATCTTTTCCCTGAAATGAGAAGGCTGTCGAGAGATGCTGGTCACAGTGGTTGTTTTAACAAGGCAGCATAGCAGTGGAGAGTCCAGGCTTTTGCCAGTATAAATACACTCACTTTGACTCATGAGCAAGAACTCGCTGTGTCGCTCAGATTTGATTCCTATTGTAGATGCAGTCCAGATTGGTTATTTTCACATGAAAGCTGGCCAAGTTATGACTGTGAAGTCCAAATGCACTAACAGAGACACACACTGAATGTTCTAACTGGAGCTAGTGTGTTACATAAGCTTTGGATGTTTCTGACTGATAGCAAGGTGGCCCTTAGCATAACTGCAAAATGCACATGATTTACAACTAGGGCTGCACAATATTGGAAAAAAATGACATTGCAATTTTTTTTGACCCTGAGATATATATTGCAATATGAAAAAATACTCAGGAGGATATAATAACTGTGTGGCGCCGAATAAATGGTCAAATTAATTAGTTGTGTTACCTCTCGTTGTGGCAACAGGTGCAAGGCACTATTGACACACAACACATTTTTCAATATCATCCTTCTTGTAGCTGAAATAATTCCAGATAACTAATGCTGCTTTTTTTTTGGCGCCAGTCTTCATTTTGGAGATTTTCTCTTGTTCGTTGCTCATTTTTCAGTGTTGTTACCAGCGACTCACTCCATTTGCAGGGCGTGGCCTGCTTCAGTAATTGCTGTGCGTAGTGTGTGTCAGGTACCTTTGAAATTAGATGAGAACACATTGAGGTCATTTGCCTCCTACATTGCAGGACCTGCAATGTGACTATTGTGCACATGTACATTGCGATGACGATGCTCAAATTATATATTGTGCAGCTCTATTTACAACACTGTTTTATGTCTTTCCTTGCAGTATGTCAAGGTATCACCAACCGGCTAAACCTTCTGGGCTCTAAAGAGGACCACTACCAAAACATGGTGAAGACCTACAGCAACTGCACTGTGGTCCTGGAGAATCTGGAGATCACCTACATGGAGGAGAACCATGACCTCTCCTTCCTTAAGGTAAAGGCCTCTTTCAGCACTGCTAATATTTAGTTTAGTTTGTTTTTTAATGTATCTTTGGTGGTCTGAAATCGATTTGTCAGACAATCTGTCTGATCTTTACAAACCTTTCAATGCTTTTATTGCCTCGGTTCTGATAATTAAAATCAGTGGGGAGAGAGTCCACTGTTACAGATGATTCAGTGTGTTTATAACCCTCTTGCTGGAGCCTTACTTGAACTGCAGCTGTAACGACAAGTCTGTGAGCACAGGGCAGATGTGATTACAGACCACACACGCTCACATGTGAACTTGCACACACAAACACAGAATAGCGTACAGTCAGGAGATAACATGCAGTAGTTTCAAAGATGTAGTTTCCACCGCAGATGGATATATTTGTCCTCCTTGGTTTTGTCTCCAAACAAATTCACTGGTTACTTAGGCAAATAACTCCTGCCACATCAGAAAGCAAACCGAAGCTCTTGCCTTGTACCAGTTATTTGAAGCAATATTTACATCTTTACCTCACAACAAGGCTTTTTGTCATTTCCTCTTCCACAGTCTATTGAAGAAGTGGGAGGCTATGTACTCATTGCCCTCAACACAGCGTCCAGGATCCCTCTGGAAAACCTGCGCATCATTCGAGGTCATTCCCTGTATGATGGAGGGTTTGCTCTTGCTGTTCTCGCCAACTATGACAAACTTAAAGCTAGTGGAACCACTGAGCTTCTTCTGACGGGTTTGACAGGTTAGTCCCCCTAGCCACATAGCTCATAAGCTTTTCAGAGTTGAGATTTGTGGTAATATTATAAGATATGGATATATTTTATGTTTGGGTCACTACCTCTATGGAAACTCACATATATCATTTCCATTTATAGAGATTCTTAAAGGAGGTGTAAAGTTTCAGAACAACCAACTGTGTAACGTGGAGACGATACAGTGGTATGACATTGTCAACGGTGACACCAAATCCAACATGGAGTTCCCGCTGGCCAGCAACAACCCACTTTGTAATTATAAATATTACCATTATAAGCTAGAGAGTCCAAATACATTTCATTTTTTTTCTGCTGAACTACGTATTTCAGAGATTTTTGAGTTAACATTTTTCAAACATTTCCTGCTTTTCCAGGTAAAAAATGTGACTCGACTTGTTTTAATGGTTCATGCTGGGCACCTGGTCCTGAAAACTGCCAGACTTGTAAGCTGTTATCTGTTTTTTTATGTCACGTAAAAATGAAACAGAAACTGGAGCACATATGTTGTATTGAGGCTGAAATCTGTGACCTTTTGTTAATGTTAGAGCAGCACAATTAACTAAATTGCAATGTAAGCCTTTGCAATTATATAATCACAAAGGCTGCGATGTAAAGGTCTGATGTATGTATAGTAATGTTCTTAATTCACACTGAGCAGAGAGATGTACTGTGTAGAATGCGCAAAATAAAAACCAGTTTTGGTATTTATTAGCAAATTCATAATGCAAAATGATGAGTAATCTGTGTATTATTCATGATAACCAAGCAAGTAAACTAAAATTACAGTATCTCTAAAATTATCCAAAAATAATCACTTTTTTTTTTTTTACCCAATTCTGCAGCCAGTTTCTTTCCTCAGAGACAGTGTCTTCCCAAGAGCTGTCTTCACACTTAACTGCGAACAGTAATATCTTGGGTGTTCTTCTGTACAGTCACGTCCCTCAATGCATCCTTGCAATGACTTCCATTAATGTGCAATAACCCTGTAAAATTGTGAATTATGTGCAATAAGTCATGCAGTAATCCTCTGTTCTTCAATATTTATTCAAATACAAATGCACTATTTTTATAGACTTTCATAGATATACACATTGTTAATATTGCTAATATACATAGATATGCATGTGGTTAATTTTATATTATTCTACTTTTAGTTCTATTCTTATTTTACTTTTATTACATTTTATATTATATTTTCTTATTTTACTTTTAGGGTTGTTTTTTTTTGTAATTTTATACTTGCTCTAATATTGTTTGCACTGATTGGAGTAGCACACCTAATTTCATTGTGCACACAATGATCATAAAGTCTATTCTATTCTATTCTAGCCCTAGTTAAAGCACTGTATCATTTTTAATGCAGAGTGCATCTGTATGTGCTGGTTTTTTTTTGTTTTTTTTTGTTACTGTAAATATTGCTGTTTATACCATTGGTTCAATTTGTTGTGCCTCAGCTGAGTAAGTAAAACTACCTTTGTCATTGTAACATCATTTTCAGTCACATTACACAGTTAGTTATTAACAATTATATTGCATAACAGCAATGAAAAACAGTTACATCCAGCCTTCTATTAAGATGCAGTTTGCCCTGGTGTAATATTTTAATATGACCTCAAAACTGTACAAACTGATAGTTATTCCACTGTTTTTGTCTTGTTCCTTTGTCCAGTAACAAAGCTGAACTGTGCACAGCAGTGCTCTAAGAGGTGCAAGGGACCTTCACCCAGTGACTGCTGTAATGAGCACTGTGCTGCTGGATGCACAGGACCAAGGCCTAGAGACTGCCTGGTGAGACACACGGCTTCATATGGCAGACAGTAATACTTGTGTGTAATAAGAAATTCTGGTGTGATCAAGAAGCTCAGGCAGGGAGTCAGCAATACACATTGAATATTTCATACTTTTCTAATAAATCTGAACAAGACGTCTGACAAAACAAAGCTCTCATTAAACAGCCTATTTTTTTGTTTGTCTTTTTTTTTTTTTTTTTTTTTTAAAGAATTACTATTATTTTTTAATTACAAATGATAAATATAACTGCTGATTAAATCTTCCATTTGGCAGTACCTCTGCTTTTCCTCTCCATACGGCTCTGAGGATTCAGCCAAAGCTGTGATAGAGGAATGCAGTGTTATCATTAGTGTGGGGCTCTGTTATGGTCCTGATGTACTGGATGACTGTTGTTTGTGCGGCAGGCTTGTCGGGACTTCCAGGATGACGGGGTTTGTAAGGACTCCTGCCCAGGCCTTATGCGCTATGACCCCAACCTGCACCAGCTCGTCCCCAACCCACATGGAAAGTACAACTTTGGGGCCACATGTGTTAAAACCTGCCCACGTAAGTACAGCTGCATGAGGAGATGCAGTCATTTATCTTTTTGGTGAGAATTATTGAACATTGTGGTTCAACTGCCTAAGGCTATGTCAGTACTACAAAAGTGTCCCAAGTCTCATGTCCCAGTTCCCAGTTCAAACATATGCAATGTATGTTTGAATGCAGCAGTAAAATGAATTAACAGGGACCTTTTACTACACAATAAATATTGATAATGCTTATATTTCAGCTTAAAAGTAAGGTTTTGAATGTAGTGCTTTTACTTGTAGTGGAGTACTTTCACAGTGTGTATTAGTACATTTGTTGAAGGGCATCTAATTGCTTTTGCGTACACGAGTCTCAGTTCAAGACTGTGATCAGTTCACAGTAGAATTTGATATTGCCTTAAAAAGTGAACAGCAAAACAAAACAAAAACCCCAAAAAACTGAGAAGTAAATTAGACTTGGTCACCAAGATTTGCAGTATGAGTGCAGTAGTCTAACTATGCATCTGCACTGCTCCTGGATACCAGTATTTTATATAATTTTTATTAGGATACTTTGAAGCATGCACAGTTGAAGTTGTATTCTTGAGTCTAAATAACCTAAATAAAACACCAGTATCTTCTTGCCAATATGAAATAGAACATGCCTGAACATGAGCTTTTTCACACTGAGGTACCCTGAACAAGTGCCCCACTTGTCCTTCGGAGTTGTTAGACATTTAGTGGTTACAATTTGTCTGAGTTTAATTATGAACTGTATAAGCAACGAAAGAAAATGATTGAGTTTCAGGGCGTGTTAATGTAACAACTGCTCTATCTTCGATTAACTTACACACTTCTGCACCAGAATGACTGTGTGACCTGCATATGAATTGAGTTATACTACTGATATGTAGCTACAGCTATATTAGTGTAATAACTCATCTAATTTATTACCTCTGAAATGTAGACACGCTTTTTGAGCTCATATGTTGTGCAGTGCATATCCTGTAAATGTTTAATATAACATGATTGGAAGTGTATTTTTGCTTTCGCCCCAGATAACTATGTTGTAACTGATCATGGAGCGTGTGTGCGGACATGCAGCGGTAACACATACGAGGTGGATGAGGGGGGAATCAGGAAGTGCGCCAAGTGTGACGGCCTGTGCCCGAAAGGTAGGGGGGCTAAGTGGGGACAGGGTGCAGAGTATGTTACATTGTACATACAAACTGACTCATGGACATGTGAAATCATATACACCATTGCCCATAAAATTGGAATAATTTTCTTTTCAGACACATTACTCTTTTTATTCCTATGTATACACATCAGTAAGAATCTTTAAGTTCCATTTACACTTTATCTATCAAGAATAAATCACATTATCACAATCATTTCATGAGAAGAGGTAAAGATATTTTATTCTAACTTTGTTAGTATTATGTTGTAGGCATGTAAAACTAGCCTAATAGTATGTAAAGTACTTTGAATCTGCTCACTTGTTAATGCAGCAACAGAAGGAATACTTCTCACTGCTTGCAATATCATCACATTTTGCTGCTGACTCTTACTATTCTATATTGCAGTAATATTACTTTCACCCACAGACCTGCTAGCTTCTGCTGCAGTTTCTTGAAAATGTCCTGCTCATTTTTTTTCCAGTATTGAGGTCAAGGTCTTCAAAACATTTTCTGTTTTTCTGTTTTGTTTTGTTTTTTCAACTATCTACAGTATGTAATGGCCTTGGAATGGGAGATCTGGTTCACACCTTGTCTATCAATGCCACCAACATTGATTCTTTTAAAAACTGCACCAAAATCAATGGTAACATTGCTATCATCCACACATCAATTTATGGGTAAGTCAAAAGCACTAACATCACTGTTGCCATCATGCAAGTCTATATCAACTGCACAAAATTATCAGATGTAATCACTGTGCTGTGTTCTTGGTAGGGATAAATACACCAACACGCCAGCAATGGACCCTCTCCAGCTCGATGTGTTTAAGACTGTGAAAGAAATTACCGGTAAGATTGTGTGAGTCGTGCATGATCCACTAAACACTGGGTTAACGGCTTCATGATTAACAAGGCATTTGTTGCTTCAGGATACTTGTGGATTCAAACCTGGCCGATGAATATGAGCTCACTCAGTCCTTTTGAGAATCTGGAGATCATTCGGGGACGAACTAAGCGGTATGTTCCTCGTAAAGACCCCTGTTGATTCACAAACAGTGCGCCACAAGCAATGAATTTCTTTCCAAAAGCAGTGGATTAGTCAAAGGCTTTTTTTTTTTTTTTTTAACAAATTTTCCCCACCCTCTTTCCTTTTGGCAGCGGTAGCCGCAGTGTGGCTATTGCTCAGCTAGATATCAGCTATCTGGGCCTTCGCTCCCTTAAAGAAATTAGTGATGGCGATGTGGTCATTATAAAAAACCAAAACCTCTGCCATACCAACAAAAGCCACTGGATGGGACTCTTCAAGTCCAAGAGCCAAAGTGTCATCATAGACGAAAACTCTGATGCTGCAACATGTGGTAAATTGAATATTATTTCCCTTCACCAAACACAGTCAGGTTCTTTGTGTTGTGTAACTTCTGATTAAGCAATACACAAGCCAGATTTAATTTCCAAAGTCTAATCTCAAAATTGGATAATTATGCAGGAAAGATTTCCTCTTCAGATTGTATATTTGTTTTCAGCCCTGAAGAACAACACTTGTGATAGGAAGTGTACCACAGATGGCTGCTGGGGCCCAGGCCCGAATATGTGTTTAGCCTGCCGTGACTATAACCGTGATGGGAGCTGTGCTGACTCCTGCAACATCCTGGAGGGGTAAGGGACAGATCTGGACTTTGCGGTCTTTTAAGCTCTGGAATACAGTGTTGCTTGTTTTTAGACAGACGCATATCAGATCTGTTAACTCCCTTAACCCATAAAAACCCAGTGCTACTTTTGTGTTTCCAAATGAATTTTTCTCTCTGTTTAACCTTTTTTAAGTGATTTATCATAATTTATTATAATATCATCCTCTGCATTTTATATTTTTCATTCATTCATTCATTTTGCATTCACAGATCATATAGATGTTGATAAAAACATCATGAAAACAACAAAAAGAGTAAATTTAAAGGTTATTGTATCAAAACAAAGAAAAGTGACGCAAAAGTGACTTTTTCAGCGAAGATATCAGTAACTGAATGTAAAAACAAGTGTCTCCATCCACTATTATTCATCAAACCCCATAGGTTTTACGATGCCGGTGCTTCCATGTTCACTACGAAGCCTCTGAACATCCATATGAGTCATATCTGATGGCCATGAAAAGATGACAATCTGCATTTTGCACCAGTTATTTACATGTATTGATAGGATTAGTGGATCAACAGTTATTCAACATTTTAGATCAGTAGATTATTTTGGTCATTGGTGGATGTTTGGGTCTTTATGGGTTAAAGTCTAGCTCCATGCTATGAGCATTTCCAGACCGTGATAGTAGACGAGTTTGGGGATTTGTCATTAAGGCAACGCTAAGACCAAATACGATCCAAGGTATTTTGAAGTTAAACCTCCAGTAGATACAAGACAAACACTGCAGCTGAAATGGCACATTCACTCACATGTGTTTATCTTAGCAGATCTCTGTCAAACATTTAATCTTGACATGCTTATAATTTAACTTCTGCCCTCAAAAAAGGATCAAGAATTTCACTTTGTGTGTAACTGTTTGAAATGCTGTGCACCAGCAGGGAGAGTCTGTCAGCTTTGTTTGTGTTTTTTTTTCAGAGAGCCGCGGGAGGTAGTCATGTATAAAACCTGCGTAGAGTGCCACCCCGAGTGTCAACCCATGAACGGGACCGCTACCTGCAGCGCACCTGTAAGTGTCTCCCACCCCTCAGATATTATCACAACCATCCATAAAAATGAAATTAGTGCAGCTTAGTGAGCATTATTCATTCATTTCGAAACTGCAGACAGGGAGTGTGTTTTTGTGCCAGTGTCTTAGAATACTGAAAAGCCCCTTAAATTAACAATTACATACACAGCAGGAAGTGCTAACACTACTAATTCTGCTATCAGCAAAAGCCTCCACAGATCTTCACACAAAACAGCCACAAGACATGTTGTATTTGGAATAAGAGGCGTGGCTGTGAGCTTTGTGGCTCACTGTCTCATTTCATACACTTGTAATCCTTTCTTTGATAAAAACAAGTCCAGGCCTCTTTTTATTTTGAAGTAACTCTGGATAATGTCACAGAAATAGGGCTCATCTCAATAATTCCCTATTTAGTTGTGATAATTGTAAGGTCTGTATGAAATGCGTAGTGTATTTTAGATTTTGCGGTCAGCCGTATGTTTCAGTATGTTGAATGACAACTGTCTTTATGACCCTGCGATAATGCTCAGAGGTGACAGGGTTAAGGTCAGTAAATAAAGGATAATGCACAGGGAGCCAGTCGTTCTTGCAAAATAAATCCCCTGAGGCTGACGCTTGGCTTGGATCACCCTGAAGTAGTTTATTTCGCATTATTGCATGGCTTACTAGCACAAAGAGTTGCTCCTAGTGAGGACATTTTTCAGAATTATAGGCCTAGTTTAAGAATTTCCCCTTAAAGTCGGGAGTAGAGCCTAGTAACGATAGGTTATTTGCACAGTGTCTTAACTCTTAATGTGCTCCTGAGATAAAAAGTGGGAGGAACAGGAAGGAGCATTTTAAGAGGTTTTACAACTCCAGTGTTTGATGTTTGTTTTTTAGTGTCACTGGGCAAAAAATCAGTAATTACTTCTTAGTGTATTGTAATTTAAGTGGGCTGAGAGGATGGAGATTCAGTCAGACTTGACCTGGATGTGATTCTGTGTGTGTGGCATCAGTTCATCTGTTTTTATATTTAGTCATTTGATTTGGATGATTTGGTTCCTACAGCTTTAAGATATCTTTAGGAGCTGAAAATGGGAGAAAAGACAAGGTTATTGTAGTCAATGAAAACTACTTAAACACTTGTAAAACCAACTACAACTGAAATCAAAGTGTTTCAGTGGAAAAGACTTAATATAAAAAATAATCATTTTTAAAGCCATGTAAAGAGTAAGATAAGATTAATCCGGTCCTACGTCACTGCGTCGGGTTTTATCAAACTATAATAACAGGCTTCTGAACATTATCCCGCTTATTATTCGACCTCTTATTAAGTAATTTATAGTTAGTAATTTGACAAACATTAATTAAAATGATTGGATTTATTTAAACCTCATTTTATTGCTTCCACTAAATAAAATAGGCCATTAGATTCTGCCATCAGAGCTGCGTGTAGTATAGTAATTATGTGTTGTAATGGTCAGTGAAAAATGCTATTATTGATAAATCAGTCAAGTATTGAACAACACAGTGGGAGAAACTGAATGAGTAGATCCAGACAGGCAGGAAAAGAGGCATACATGGAGAAAGTATTAAATTACTGCAATTTATTACAAAATGCGAGTCAGAGTAACTCTAGCACGTGATTGAGTGGTTTCCATTGCTAAACATTGCATCTTTATGAGGAAGATGGATGCAGATTGTTCAGAGAAATTACAACTATTAGACAGTGCTGTTGACATAATATTTACTACTCCTCTCAACAGAGCTGTAAACATGATGAGGTTTTTTTTTGTTGTTGCTTTCAGGGACCTGAAAACTGCACTAAGTGTGCCAACTTCAAAGATGGACTGTTCTGTGTGTCTCGCTGTCCTCAAGGCGTGCCAGGGGAGGACGACACTCTGGTGTGGAAATACGCAGATGAAATGAAAGTGTGCCAGCTGTGTCACAAAAACTGCACTCAGGGGTAAGAAGGTGGCTGCACAAACCTGAGAACTGGCACTATGTCTCACTGTGTCGCAAATGTTGGCCTGTCGTATTGTTTATGCAAGACGTGTATTTGCAGCCACAGGAGTCAGCTGTGGTTTCAGTCTCTTAATGCTTGCACAGATCAGAGTGAGGCTTTTAAAGCTAAGCACTTCAAACAGAGATTAATGATAAAATTGAACACATTAGGAGGGAGGTTGTGGAGATTTCAGCTGTATCGTGAAAAATTTAGCCATATTTTAAGAAAACATTGTTTTCCCTTTGGAGTAAGACAGAGAGCTCTTCCAGGGAGTCGCAATGTAGTGTTTTTATTTGTGCTTTAACTAAGTATCTTGGCAGGCAATCCACCCAATAACATCAGATGTCTTTTGTATGAGTTAGAACTGGGCAACAGGGACAAAAAATTAGATCTCTTTTTTTTTTTCAGTGTTATGGATGGGTCAGAGTTAATGTATAGTTTTGTGGCTTGATGAACTGAAGACAAAACATAACTAAAAAATGCCCTCTCTATACTAAGGCTGAATCCCAATTCACCCCTTGGCCCTCCCCCTTACTCCTACCCCTCCGTTTTGCGTGTTCATGTGAAGGGGTAGTGTTGTTCCGATTCTCAGTTAGACAGGGGAAGGACTAAGGCGGAGGGCTGTGTAGCCCACGAAACAGAGGTTTTCCAGGACCATGCTACGATTGGAGGGGTAGGAGAAATTTCCCATAATTCTGTTCGAATCATTGGCAAGATGGAGGTAAACACAGCAAAAAAGTGCAGCAGTGAGATGAAAGAAACACACAAATGTACATATTGTCTGTGTAAACAACTTAATCATTTGATTGACCGTTAAATACCGTTTTAATGTTATAGATCACATTTCATAGTTGATAGCCGCAAAAAGATGACCAAAGCCCATGGAACAGAAACGGTTACAGCTACTGACGGCATGGTGAATACTTTCAGAAACAAAGTTTTCACATCTGTTTATAGCGACATCGATGACTGCTGATGACATAACAGGTCACGAAGGGTTGTCCCATTTCATAGGAGAATGTTTCAACCCCTACCCCTTGCAGCTCCGTTTCAAGGGGTAGGGGTAAGGGGTGAATTGGGATTTGGCCTAAAACTATAGGTGACATACAACACATACTGTATACATCGCCTATTAATGTACTTTATTACGAAAAGCAAACAGGAGGCATTTTCAATATGAGCTCTCCAGAGAAATAAAATCAATTTTTCAAGTTAGACATTTCCCAGGATTCTCAGGTCAGATAACCTAGATTAATCAAATTAATGTAATATATTACCCAAGTATGAGCTTTTTCCCCAGAATTTATAGTATTATTCCAATTACATTGTATTAACTGTCTTGCATGGTACTTGTCAAGATGTTTGCTAAGCACTTAAGGTGAATGTTGTACATACTTTAATCATAAAAGCAAAATGTTTTCTCCATATTTTTAATCCTTAAAGATCTAGAATTATTTTAGTGGTGACTTCCAAATGAATATTTGTCTATATTTAATCATTTCTAAGCACTATACTGTATCACCATGTATTATTTTGTCCTCTGCATTTTGCTTTTTTCTGTGAAAATCGAGTATTTTCCTGTCCTCCCAAGACCCAGGAAATTAAAAGTTTTGGCTTTTTTACGTTAAACAATTGCCTCGATTGGAAACTACATGATCCACCAGTTTTTTCAGATACATTTATTATGGAATGTCCTTTGCAGTGGCCAGCATTTTTTTTCTTTGAAGTAAAGCTGTGAAACTCTTGTCCCCCTACAAAGGTCAAAAATACATTGCTGGGTCTCAGGAGGATATTTAATTTACCGGTAATGTATATAAATTCTGGTTCAGGTTATTTTAAAAAAGAAAACTCATGAAAAAGTGACTTTTTCAGCAAAATTTCAGCCTCTACAACCACTGCCATTTGTCAAACTACATGGGTTTCACTGTTGAATTAATGTTACAGAAAATAACAGTGTTTCCATGTTCACTACAGTCTCTGAACATCTAACAAAGTCACATCTAATGTTGTTGTAAATCTTAGAAAAATTCCTATGTATTGATATGATTGAATATTTTAGATCAGTAGATGCTTTTGGTCGATGGTGGCTGTGTGGATCTTCTTTTTGGTCACATTAGAAGTCTGAACTGCAGTCTGTCTCCTGTTGTGATTAAATGCCATGATGAACTATCAACATTCAGCCAATGTGTTGTCTGCTTAGTGTACTGATATACAAAACAGTGTTAAATGTTCTCTGCTATTGTCCTCTGCTCCTTTTTAATGAGGAAAAATAGGATAGGATTTCCACAAGTCAGGTTTTTCCAACTGTTTGGTATTTCATAATGCTATCGTTGGACTGCGTGACATAAACAGTCTCCAGTTGACCTCAGTGATTGATATTCTTTCTGGAAGGAATCAGCGGCGTGTCTTTTTGCACGTACATAAAGGAAATGGTGTCCATGAAATCAGATATGTTTGGAAACGCAGAAATGTAGCAACGCAGAGTGACAGTGTTTTTTGATGGCCGCTGATTGCAAAGCATTTCCCTAGTTTAGTTTTGCCAAGTATCAGTGATTTGGTGACTTTGCTGTTGCAGTAGCATAGAGAAGTTTCAATAGATTTTTTGATTGGTTTACAGGTGCACTGGACATGGTCTTCAAGGTTGCCAGGGTAAAAGGTGAGTAAATACCAATCACAATCTTACTGTAATCTCACTTCTTTGTGTTCATTTTTTTCTCTATCTGAAGTCTTCAATCATTCCCACTTGTCTTTCAGCCTCTCTGGTCTATCCATGATTGCAGCGGGTGTTGTTGGCGGTCTGCTGGCTGTCCTTATTGCAGGTCTGTCTGTCTTTGTGTTACTACGCCGACGGCACATCAAGAGGAAGAGGACCATGCGAAGACTCTTACAAGAGAGAGAGGTAGGATTAGAAAACAGAGTTGTGATGCTTGTAGAAGAAAAAGTTCATTTCAAGTATAACAACATGCAATGTCTGTTGTGTTTTTGTGAAATTTGTAGTGAATGCTTTAAGTGTTTTGGAAAATGAATGCTAATACTCTGCAGTGCATTGGAGACAGTAATTAAAACTTTTTTTTTTTTTTTCAGTTGGTTGAACCTCTGACTCCAAGTGGAGAGGCACCAAACCAGGCTCTGCTCCGAATACTAAAGGAACCTGAATTTAAGAAAATCAAAGTCCTTGGATCAGGGGCATTTGGTACAGTTTACAAGGTAATACACTGGCTCAGATTTCTGTCTTAAACGTAGTGTTCTTAATATGAAACCCCATTTCTCAACCTTATTCAAGCTGAAGTTCTGGAGTACGTGCCAAACCTACGGTACATAACCAACACCCGTCAGTGTTTTTGCTCATGTACATCTGTTGTCAATTTTGCAATTAAAAGACATTTTTAACTTGCAAGATCATGCATCAGTGACTCCATTCTCCCTTTTTGAGAGTTTCATCAAATAAAAAAACAGCAACTTTTGTCTGTACACAAAGGCAGTCGTGGCTTTTTTAGATCCTTTTGTGCTATTGACCTTTATTATTGCTAGAAACACAACATGAGCACTGTAGTTTATATTTAGTTAGTCCCCGTACACCTTCCTGCTGCCATAAATACTCACCAGTGCTCTAAATCTTCTGCTGAAAATAGTCCCAAGCAAAAAATGATTTTCTACCGCTTTTGGTTTTCTTCTTTCCATGGCAGTTGTTGACAAAAAGAAAAATCTAGAATATCGGAGCCTTAACCTTTAAATTACGAATAAGTTTTGAGTAAAAGTTGGCATTTTCTTTTGCTCAGACATGTGTTTCATATGTGTAGACGTGCTCATCTTTGCATTACTCAACCTATCTGTTGAGTCATTTGCAGGTGAAATAATAAATGTGTCCTTACAGGGCCTGTGGCTTCCAGAGGGAGAGGATGTGAAGATCCCAGTAGCTATCAAGGTTTTGAGGGAGGCCACAGCACCAAAGGCAAACAAAGAGGTCTTAGACGTAAGTTTTTTGATTCATGTGGTACTTTTTGTGCTCTAAGCTTACTGTAACACTCAGTCAGACATAATAGAGCATTTTATTTGTAATTTCCTGTCCTACTTCAGTAAGGGTAAGTACTGCTGGTGAGAAATGACAAAGTGAGTTTACATAAAAATATAAAAGTCACTCCACAGTTCATTGTAGGATTGTGAGAAGTGATTGTGAATTGATGGTTTGATGTGAAAAAGAACCTTGTCCTGACCATTATAATTGCTTGCCAGATGTCAGCTTGACTTTAATGCATCATGTAATTTATAGCACGTGCAACTTTATTTGAAAGAAATTACTACTTATTTTTCCTTGTAATGGGAAACGTGTCATGTTTCTACACAGTGACCCACTCATGGGGCTTTAGGAAATAGGATTAATTCATTGGAGGGTTATGTGTAGGCGTTGGTGTGTAATCCAAGGCTGAGGTGTTCTGGAGAGGAATGCAGTTCTGTGGCCACACTATGAAAGCAGTCTGCTCCAAATGCATTATGCAAACGGCTGAATGTGCATCTTAGATCCTGTGTTTTTGTGGTCGTGTTGCTCAGTCACTCCACATCTGGGAGCTGAGGTGGACATGCACATCCTCTGACCGACATGACTTCAGGGCAAAGGCTTGCTATTTAAAGGGAACACATTTATAAATGGGCTTTGAAGCCTTTTTTTTTCATTGGACTGTGAGAATTACAGAGCTCGTAGCAAATAAGTGGTTTCCTACAGAACAATGTTGATATGGTAATAGGCATGTAGGAAATATCTGGGATGCATTTAATGCTCTCATGACAGGAAACAGGAAACTAAAAATGCACTGTTTGATCTTTTCTGCTTGGTTCTCTTTGTAGAAATCCTCCTGTTGGTGGCCAGTGTGAATTATCCCCATACTTTTCCACTTTTCTGTTATGACAACAAGGGAGAATTTCCACTCTCACAAGCCAAAAACAAAACAACTGGCCAGTTATGGTCACTGTTTAACAAGTTATCTTTCTTTCTCATGTCTGGCCGTGAACACCAGGAGGCGTATGTGATGGCTAGTGTGGAGCACCCCCATGTTTGCCGTCTGCTGGGCATCTGTCTGACCTCCACGGTTCAGCTTGTCACCCAGCTGATGCCCTACGGCTGCTTACTGGACTATGTCAAAGAGAACAAGGACAATACTGGCTCCCAGTATCTGCTCAACTGGTGTGTGCAGATAGCCAAGGTAGGAGACAACAGCATGTTGTGATACCATCTGATCCAAGCATTCAGGCGTCTTTTTGTTTGATGCTGTTTTTTTTTTTTTTTTTTTCACTTGATGTAGATGTTAGTAACCGTCGCTAATTGTGGTTTTTCGTCTTTACTTAATAATGCTTTCAGTCAACAGCGGGATGAAGAGCGAATCAAGATGTCTTTTATTGTATAACCTGTAGAAGGAACAGTGTGTAACTGCCAAATATTGTGACTAATTAGGTGATTTTGACAAGTCTGTCATGAGAATTTTCTGTACCTTTTAGATCTTTTATCATGTCTAATCATGCAACGTTTTGACACAGTCCAATCCCACCATATCAGACAGCTATTAAAATAAACCACTGCTCCTACGCAATTACCTGCACTTCATCATTTGTTTGACAAAAGGGGATGAACTACCTGGAGGAGCGCCACTTGGTGCACCGTGACTTGGCAGCCAGGAACGTCCTTGTGAAGACTCCTCAGCATGTCAAGATCACCGACTTCGGTCTGGCCAAACTCCTCAATGCAGACGAGAAGGAGTACCACGCAGATGGTGGAAAGGTCTGTTGCAGATTAAAGTAGTAATAATATATACAAAGTGTGATGGAAGCAACAGTTCGCCCGTTTTTAAGGCTTAAAGTACTCCATGAAAAAGAAAAAAGTTTTTTTTCACATCAACATTTAATCAGTTATTATGCTCACCAAGGTTATTATCGCTAATGAAAACTAAACGAAATGACAAAAACTAGAACTGAAAAAACATTTTTGTTAACGGAAATAAGTAAAAACTAAGATTAAAAGAAAAAATTAAACTAACTGAAACTGTATTGTGTGCTTACAAAACTAACTAAAACGTATAAAAATTATGGATAAAATTCCCTTTGTTTTTGTCTTTGTCAATGTCAGATTGATATGAAGTTGATTTATTTTGCTCAAGGAATTTTAGCTGGCGGCACCATGAGGCCAGCACCATGAAGTGGTGGCACTTCATGGTCCATCACCTCTGGTCACTTGTCATTTAGTTGGCTTCACGTCCCCACTCTACCTGGCAACATGGAGACTAAAGGTGGGAGAAAGCAACAGAGCCCTGTATGGGATTTATTTGAATATGACGTTAAGGAAGATAAAAGATATGAAACAACTAAAACTAATACTAAACCTAAACTAAAACTAAGCATTTAGAAAAAAAAAAGAAAACCAATAAAAACTAGCAAACGTGCTCTAAAAACTACTTAAAACTAACTGAATTAGAGGGAGAAAAAAGTAAAAACTAAATAAAACTAAACTATAATGAAAAATCCAAAACTATTATAACCTTGGTGCTCACATGTTCGCTAAAGTATGTGCCTTTACGTCTCTTTGCAAATCTAGTGCATGTTTGACAGATGACTTCCTGTAGTGAATTGAGGCCCCATGTCATGAAATATATTATTTTTGGCTTTACAGTTTGTTCTAGATTTTATCTTATGGAAGTGATGTAGTCTAGTCCGTCAACCGAGTCTGAAGAGAAACTACAAGTGTGATCATTAAGATACTGTGTCTGTGTAATTTTCTAAACATGTAATCAGTGTTTCAGCCACATTAAAAATGTGATTTGTGAATGTGTAACTATTCCAGTTCTTAGCCACTAGATGACAGTGCTAATACTTTAAAGCAGTAATGGCTTCAATCTGTGAAAGTGCTCTGCTAAGTCACAAGCCAAATGTGACTAAATGTTATTAAGGTATAATTGAATTAAGTTATCACTCTTTTTGGCCGGCTCACATACTCAGTTCTTTTAAGAAAGTCCAGTGGTGTGCAATAAAGGCTGTAAATGTTCCCATTTAGAAAAGCCACAGGATATTTTTCAGAAATTCTGCAAAATGAAATGGAAAAAGTGTGGCCCATGCTCTTGTTATTGTCCAGATGTCAATTAAAAGGAATGTTACAGTGACTGGTTTAATCAGCTTTAATATGCATGTATAATTCATTTTTGACAATAGGTGCTACATTCGGAAATTATTACAATTTTAACCTTTGTTTCACAGGTGCCAATAAAATGGATGGCTCTTGAATCTATCTTGAACAGGACATACACACACCAGAGTGACGTTTGGAGCTATGGTAAGTCTTCTGCCTCGTGTTCTGTGAGTATTTTCTATCTCAAACCCAGTATGGCGTGAGCCCTGCTGTCAGTGTCCCAGATTGTGTTTGGATCCTTATGTAACTTCAGATACATACAGCAGCTGGACTCCTGGATATTGGTGACAGTCTCTGTGGAGAAATATTTATTCATTGCTAAATAAAGTGTTTTAACAGTGAGGGGACAGTCATTTTGAAGCTTCAGATGGGATGTTGTTTTTGGATCTAAAAAGGCTGCGCTTGTCAGATTGTGAGCGCACCGAATGAAAAAAGGAGAACATCTTGCTAGCATCTGCAATTTTTAGGACGCAGGTAGCACACACCTACACACCAGCAGTCTCAAATGGACAATATCACGCCAGAACAGACTGTTGCTTCAACCCACATAAACAGCTCTTTCAGTAAAGATGCCTGCGCATAGCACACAAAATACTGCATGTGTGGGGCAGTTTCCATATCGTCTTTTCCCCAGGGTTTGATCATACCTTCCGCTCAGTATGGCAAAACCATCAGCAAACCCTGGCAGATGTGACATCCTCCTCTTCCTCCTTTTCCCTCTTTCAGCTCCTTCACCACATCGATGCATCCTGCTCACTCCCACTCCTGCAGGCACAGCCAATTTGTCAACATAGCTATTTTGATGCAATGTGTTTGAGAAGCCTGCATCCTGTCACTATTTTCCTTTCTCTGTCTTCAAATGACACATCCCCAGTTTTAGATATAACACGTCTATCTTTTCATAGGTGTAACAGTTTGGGAGTTGATGACATTTGGGACCAAACCATACGATGGTATTCCAGCCAGTGAAATAGCCGGAGTCCTGGAGAAAGGGGAGCGTTTGCCTCAACCACCAATCTGTACTATAGATGTTTACATGATCATGGTGAAATGTAAGCTTAAAAACCTACTACTATCAGCTCTATTTTCATGGTGGTTTCCTTTTAATGCTGTTTACTTCTTGCCTTATGACCATATCTGCTAATTTATCTGTACAGGTTGGATGATTGATGCGGATAGCCGGCCCCGTTTCCGGGAACTAATAGCAGAGTTCACAAAGATGGCACGGGATCCATCACGTTATCTTGTTATCCAGGTATATTTTTTACCCAAACTGAGCCTGGATGTATTAAATGTGCTGTTTGCTCGGTGAGTTAAATTGCATTTATGTTTTCAGGGTGATGAACGTATGCATCTGCCGAGTCCTACAGACACAAAATTTTACCGCAGCCTGATCAGTGGGGAAGACATGGAGGATGCTGTGGATGCAGATGAATACCTGGTGCCACAACGTGGCTTTTTCAGCAGTCCGAGCACCTCCCACACCCCCCTGCTTCACTCCGCAGTAAGTTACTCCATCTGGAAAAAGCAGTATTTATTAAATCCTGTCTTTACTCAATTGAGAGTATTTCTAGATGATGTGTTGCTTCATGTTTTTTTATTTTTAACTACTTAGATGTGGTATCTCTAGCTCCATGGGGCATATTTTGAAAACTAAAAATAACAAAGAGGCTGCTGTCACTAGGGGTCTCTCAATGAAAACAAGAAAAAATAGAAGTAGTTTGATACTGATGTGAAGTAGTGTGGGATCCATGGCTGCAGATGACAATCTATCGGGCTCATTTAGAAAGCGTGTTTACAGTTACTGATGTTGCTAAAAAAGTTTTATTCCTACTGTTCTCTTGAATGAAACAGCCACAAGTAACTCCAAAAGGCACACTGCTGACAGGTGATGAAATGAAACCAGATGCTATTGAATAAATTCACATACATTGAATTTTAATGTTACTGCCTGTAATGTGAGTATACAGTTAAAGAAACTATGCGCTGTAACATAAGTCTAGTCATTTTTAGATATTTTATTGCTAAAAGAAAATTCAGTAAGAACCTAATGGTCAGATTACATTTACATGGAAACAGTCTAATGTTTAATATGAGATGTATTATGTTCAACTCAAGCAGAATACATGGAAAAACTGTAAATTTGATATTAGATCAGTTATATATTGCCTAATGAATGTAGGCTCATAGAGAACTACAGGGTTAATACATTAAACCAAGGCTTTATGATCTTTTGGACATCTGGTTTTTGTAAACTGTCATTATTGCACTTTAATTTTATAAAAATAATGCCACTATTCACACTCTGATGTTGTATTTTGTGAGTTTTCCTAATGGTCATTGCAGATTGAAGCTGCAGCTGTAATGAAGGAGCTGGAGTGCATTATAATGAACAGACATAAACCAGACACACACAATCATCACTGTGACATTCTCAATCAAAGCATGTGAGAGAGGAATAGCAGCTGCTTTCGATTCCAGATGAAATTTTCCAAGAAAAGTGGCATTAATTGATGAAGAAATTACATCGTGCATGTACACTTCAGCGGTGTGCAGTCAGCTGTTTGATAATTTAATTGTGCCACTTTAACCGGGTTTTGGGAAATGGAACTTCTGCATAAATCATTAACATGTGAGTCACAATGGAAAGAAACAGAGTCATTGTTTTGAGCCGTTGAAAGCGATTAGTTTTCGGTCGAAGCGGCGAGAACAGAACGCTGACTAGTTGATCACATGAGGACATTTGACCTGAGTGACTGCTCATACCTGGCCTGAGCCTTTGCTGACCCCACTTGTCCTCATTTTAACAGCCTCCAGCGGGACTGTTTCTCCTCTTCCTGACCCTGACCCCCCCCACCCCGTTCTCCCACGTTTTCCTCCCAGGTGCCCTTTTGATAAATGAGAGTCAAACGAGCTGCTCAGGTTCAGCGAAGGCCGTGCGTAGGTCTGGCTCTTCTACCTGGGATCACTGCCGGCCACTGACAGCCTAGTTACTCCATACGAGCTTTTCAAGTTTGATTACCTTTGCAGGCAACCAGGAGAACCTTTTCAAATGTTTGGCCAAAAAAAGCTCAGATTGACTGTGTTTTTGTAATATTACTGGGGCACAATCCACTATGGGTTTAGAAATCTTTTACAGATGGTTGCTTTTTCAGTGTGTTTAATTTCCTTTTCTTGTTGGAAGTAATTGCATTGCCACAGCTGTCACTCATTGCTCTGTGTTCGCTCAGTTTCCATGGTTTAGCGCCATTCACCGTCCTTTGACTCCAGTAGCTGATAGACACAACAAAGCCTGTCAGATTGTTTGAAAGAAAATGAGGCTGTTTCACGGACGTTTATTTTGCTCCTCATCAGTTTTGCACAGGGTTGATTGTTCTTCTGTGGGCACTGTACAGACACAGTACTATCTATTCAGTTAGAGTCATGAAGTTTGTGAACTAAAATAAAAGATGTGCACCTTTCAAAATATCTATAAATTAAGGATAATATAAGATAATCGTATGTAAAGGATTTGTCTGTGTGAGAAATAAGGCAATTTAGGCAAGTTTCTGCATGTATCATGTTAACTTTTTGCAGTGTTTCCTGCATGAGATGCCAATTTAGCTTTGTCTGTTTTGCAGAGTCTCAACAGTAGCATCGGAACCTGCCACAGTAGAAATGGCTTATCGGTAAGAGGAAGTGAATTGTTCTAAATGAATTGAAAAAAGTGACTTTCCTTTCTGCACAGCCCACTGACTTTGCCTTCTGTTATCACAGAATGGGTTCCCGAGCAGAGATGGGAGCATGGTCCTTAGATATATTCCTGACCCCACAGATAAATTTTTAGATCACGCCTTCCAACCGGCTCCAGGCAAGTATCCCTCAACTTCAAAACCTCTCAGCGTCACTACTTTAATATCATTCATGTAATTCTCAGCCTCACCTCCTCCTTCTGTTTGAGTCAGAGGGACATCTAGTGGTGTAGAGGATCAGAAAGTTTAAACAACACTAATGTACTTGTGCTACTGTTGTAGCTGAAGAACATGTACCTGCTCTTCTTTTTACAGCATGAGTTATTATTCAGTATCTTTTAGATGCATATATTATTCACATGGCTGTAATGAATAATATTAAAATGCAAATGACGCATTAGAGCTGTGCTTCTGATCCTAACATCAGCAGATGTGAGTCAAGGCCTTCACACTGATCAGTCTTTGAGATCAATGCAGATTTTTCTGAACTCTCCCTCATGTGAAACTAAAGGAAATACAAATATTTTGCCCATATCTTTCACAATGAAAGCAACCAATTATAATGTCCTTTCCCTTTGAAGACATCAAATCTGGCTTAATGAGAAGTCTATAAGAATGACCCATAAGAATATAGAGTTGAAATGAGATTATTCCTTATGCACTAACTCATGATGATAATGTAACTTGAACAAAAATAACAATAATTGCATAAAATGAAAACTGTCATCATAATTTTACCTCATTTTCTGTAAGAACTCTACAGAATGTTGCAGATCACTTTATTATGTAATAACACCCACATTTTGTTATAATCTGCCATTTTTTAATACAGAGCTTTATACGTGTATAACCAATCACCCTGCATTTGTATTAAATAATGAGCTATGGCTGTTGTTTTCATGGTAAAATTTAATAATATAGTGCAAATGTGTAATAACCAACTGAAATGGATGTGTTCATCTGTACACACTGTATTTTTAACAATAGCTGAATTATACTTCCCAAATATTAAATTAAACAGCATCATATTTGACTGTAATCTTAGCTAAATTAGCCACATTTTTATTACACAAACTCAGGGACTTCATATTATAAACCAACCTGGAAAAATTCAGTCACATTTATATTTTTGCAGGGGCCAGCTAAAGCAATAAGGCCATAAAACAAACCTTAGATAGTAATCACCACAATTATGCAAGAGTAATTTATTGCAAAATGTAGGAGAACACATTGAAATTGAAGCTCAGGCTGTTTACTATTTCAGTATGGAAATGTTATTACATAATAGTGTCAAAGTTAATTAGAACATAATTCAGGGGTTTTATATAATGTGTTGTTGCAAAACCTGAAATATTTGAAATGAATCTCCAAATTTACTGGAAAAAAATGGAAAATTACTGTTATTGAATTAGAGCTCATCCTGCCGTCATTAACGCTGACTGTAATAATGCTGCGTTTACAGACTACATGAACCAGAATGGAGTCTCAGACGTGATGAATCCCATCTATCAGCACCCGGGTCCCCCTCGCAGCGTCCTCCCCACCATCGCCTCAGATGAAACGGAGACAGAATACCTGAACTGCTTTAAGAACGAGTCCTCAGGACCAGAGTACCTCAACGAGGTCCAACCCCCCGCCATTCTCCCCCTCACCTCCAACGGCGTCCACAGTGTCCAGAAATACCAGCCTCAGAACAGCATAGACAACCCAGATTACCAACAAGATTTCACTCCCACGTTCAAAACACACACTAACGGACACATCCCAGCAGCGGAGAACGCAGAGTACCTGGGTCCGGACTGACGACTTGGTGGAAATATGGACTTAAGAGACTGTTTTGTTTGTTTCCTTTTCCAATAAGAAAGGGCATTGATGTCTTGGCTGGGAAGGCGTAGCTTCAGTGGTACCATCAGTTATCATATGTTAGGAAGTCATGTGACACTTATCCAGCTGACTGTGGTGTTTGCATGCTGTCAAACTTGTCACCCCACCCCACACATTCCAAAGAGTTTTTTGTCTTAAATCCAAAATACAAATGACTTTATCTTGATGAACAGCCGGACAAAAGCTGACTTGTACATAGTAGTAAAAGTCAGCCTGAGAATTGTTGGACCAGAACATACATAACATCTAAATGTTGTCTTTTCTTTAAAATCTCAAAAGTGGAAAATGTCTCTTTTGTGCACACACAACAGTGATCCAAATGTGTCGGTGGAGTAATTCTATAAAAAAGTGCATGAACGCCTTCATTTATTTGGAGGTACAAAGCAGTAGAAACCGGCAGCTCGAGCCAAAACACAACTCAAGGTACTTGTGTTGCAAATATCACAAGCGAGATACAATCAGTAAACAGTACTGGTAAGTGGGACTGGAAAGAGTTGACAACGTTAACGCTCACAGAGTGGTGCACTCATGTGATGCTGATGCAAGGCCTCAGTTCACTCCGAGGTGCAGTCAAGAAGATGGAAGAAAGCTCTTAAGATTAAAATGCTGGCCTGACGACGCTCTTCTACACAGATGAGTCACTGAAGTTGCAATATATAGAATGTATAGTCTGATATTGGGGGAATACTGGTGAATTTCAGCTTTAAAATGATGTAAACCTTGTGCTCTAGGGCAGTCTGTATGTATTACAAACTCTGACTGTATCTACAAACGCTGACTCTGTTTATGATGTAACTAGAGAATGGTGTCCCACGTCCCCTTACGTGTGATATCACAGAAACTATGTAGAGAATGTAATGGTAAATACAGCAAATGTGACTGCGGTTGTTTTCACACTGCTGTGTTTTGTAGTTCAAAATGTGCAGCAATCCTGTAGCATGAAGCTTTTCTGTGTCAATTTAACACAAGAATGGCTTATCTCTGAGCTTTAGTATCAGTTTAGCACATTAGTCTGCAAAACCACAAAGCTCTGACCTTTTCACTGATGAATTCCCGCAGTTGGTCCCTTTTGTAAGAGCTTCTACCGAGCAGCTCGTTTACTGAACAGGCAAAAAAATCTTCACCAAAAGCAAAGAAAGTTTGGAAACTGCTTGTAACCAGCACTTCCTGTTGCACTCCAGTAGAGGTTTTTTTCACCCAAGTGAATATTTGCTGGTTGAATATTTAAACCCATGTGATTGATTGAAATATTTCCCCGTTCTGATGTTTTGGGGACATTCTGAATGACGTCGGACACTAAAGATGTTTTTGATGCTTGTCATCAAATATAATTATATTGGGAGACTTTTATTTTTATTTTAACAAATGTGTAAATTGTTTCTCACAAGATGTCGATGCCACGTCAATGAATCTGTTCGCAGCTTTAAAGTCTTGTAGTCCTGCAAGAGTTTTTTACTTTTCAAATACAGTATTATTCCTAGTTTTAAAGGAATATGATATTGTAGCAAGCTATAAGCCAACTTTTGCAGATTTTACACAGGTACATGTACAGAAAGCAGTGATTATGCTGTAATATAACCCGAAATAGTCACCTATAATTTATACTATCAGTACAGATTTCGCCACATCATCATATGTGAATGTACTTATTCCTAAATTGTAATGATTCCATTCATATGTAAACATGAATAAATCTTTTCTGTGGAAGTCCGTCTTGTTTTTTGTGTGCGTGTTTTTGTCTTAAATATAGAATCATTTACAGGAGGAGCACATACTGTCGCCCCTGCTCTTAATGATTCACTCATCTATTCAGACCTGTTATCTTAACACACCCAGCTCTTCAAATAACACTTTGATTAAATATCTTCATCAGATAAAAAGCTAAATGAGAGTCTCATCCACCCTGATGAAGCAAGTTTATTTATAGAGAGCATTTAGAACCAGGAAGTGTTGATCAAAATGCTTCCTTTATTACAATTACAGGAAACTAAATGAACTGAAGGTGATATAATTAAGTACGATAATCACATATTTTGGTCAATCAAGGTCATTCAAGGGCTGCTAATGAAAGGTTGTATGACTGTATAACCCATAAAGATCCAGTGTGACTTTTATGTCACTTCCCAAATAAATTTTTCTCCCTATTTAACTTTTCTTAAGTGATTTATCACCATTTATTAGAATATTACCATCTCTATTTTGCATTTTTTCTGTGAAAATCAGGTATTTTCCTGTATCTAATTTGCTGTTAATTCAGATGTTCATTAACGTTCAGATTAGAGTTGCGGCTTAATTTATCAGAAACATGAAAACTGAAGAAAAAGTGACTTTCAGCAAAGCTATCAACAACTGAATGCAAAAACAAGTGTCTACAACCACTGTCACTGATCCAGCTCCACGGGTTTTACTGGCGAATCAATGTTGTAAAAGATGATGGTGTTTCCATGGTAACTATGGAGCCTCTGAACATCCAAATGGGTCATATCTGATGACCATGAAAAGATGACAAACTGCATTTTACACCAATTATTTACATGTATTGATAGGATTAATAAATCAGAAGTTATCACACATTTTACATCAGTAGATGGTTTTGGTTGCCGGAGGATGTTTGTGTCTTTGAGTTAAACTATATGCTGATAGAACTAGAAGGTTAAGTAGTGAGAGACTGGGACCAACAATAGAAGATACCTGTCAAAGCGGGACTTTAATCAGGAATGAGGAATGTACATAATGAATGGTGTACAGATGTAGGGGTCTGGAGGTGGAATATGTGATCAAAATAAAGTTATCTGAATTCAGTATTTAGTAGGACTCGTTATATCAGTGTAAATATTTGACTTTGAGCTTAATTACTTAAAGCCATTAATGACAAGGAGAATGATTTAACATAATTAATCATTAAGGGATCGAATCAACATCATTCTAAGTGTTGTGTTCAGGATAGAAATACAACATAAGTAAGAAAAAGCTTAAAATAAAAGCGGTGTTGTGTAGTAAATATATACAGTGTCATTTATTTATGCTATTTAGTTTATGCTACAGGTAAGAACTGTGTGGTTAAAACTGTATTTTAGCAGCACACTTCTAAATATGGATGTTTTAGTATATTTGGAGATTACATTTTTTTGCCCCTTTTGTGTCCATGAAAGTCTAATCTGAAATCTGATTAAAAATGCTGGCTTTTTGATGGTGAATTTGCATCATTCGGCCAACTAAAGAGACAATATAACCTGTCCAACTCTCACTTTTATTGGGATTTACAGGTCAGACATTACATTGCATCAAAAATCCCAAGTCACAAAAATCTTCCTTTCTATAACGTCCTGAAAAGCCCTTCTTCCTCCAGACATCTCATCTCAAAATTTGTACATCTGTTTGATGAATGTGTTGAAGCAGATAGTGTGAAAATAAGAGACACTTGGACAGAAGAGATAGGCGTTGAATTAAGTGAATCTGTGTGGGACAAGTGTTTGTCTAAGGTTCACTCCTGTTCTATAAACAGTAGGCATCAGCTGATTCCATTTAAGACTGTCCACGACTCTAAAGTCAGGCTAAACAAGGTTTCTCCCTCAGTCTCCCCAGTGTGTGACAGTGTAGAACGTTAGAGGCTACCTCATCTCATTCCTTTTGGTTCTGTTTCTCATTGACAGGTTTCTGGTCTAAAATATTTGACTGGTTCTCCAGGGTCTATTAAAGGCCTCTTCAGCCTGAACCAGGACTTACTATTTTTGGCTGTTCTCAGACTGTCGGGATTATACCTGCAATACTACAGCGTCTGCTGGAACTTGGAATGATAATCGCTAAGAGGCTGATATTAAAAGAATGAAAGTCTCCAAATCCTCCTTCCTTTCAAATGTGGGTCAATGATATGTTGTCAATAATAAGATG
>JAPQRP010000011.1:20988775-21009308 GCA_037367295.1 Apogon hyalosoma | reverse complement strand
ATAGTGTATATAAAAAAAATGCTCTTTTCAGGTACCTCAGAATGTATGACAGCGCACGGTCTATGCATCTTCAAAATAGGACAATAATGGAAATATATCTAGTAGCTCACATTCATTTTGTATATTGTGAGGTCCAATTTATTTATTTATTTATTTTCAGAGACATTGGTTATGCTGGTTCATAGTCAGACACTAACCCTTAGAGTCTTAGCACCATATTTGTGGTAACGTGAATTTTTCTTTTCATTTCTTTCTTTCTTCATTTCCTAATTGATCTCCTATAATGTTGGTCTCTGTATTTTGCATGTTTCACTGAAAATACAGTATTTTGCTACATTTATTGATTATGTCGATGTCAACAAGAGCTCAGAGTAAGGTCAAAGGTAATGACATGAAAGAGAGAGAAAAAGTGATCTTCTCTGCAAAATAAATAATTACCTGAAGGTAAAAAAAAAAAAAAAAAAAAAAAGCATCTGCAACCACGGACATTTGTCAAACTAAATTGGTTTTAGTGGTGAATCAGTGTTCCAGAAGATGTCGATGTTCTCATGTTCACTGAGGAACCTCTGAACATCATCTGTGTGGTGTTCTCACGGGCTGAGAAAGAGCACTTTACCTAAATTATATAAATGTATTGGTATGATTAGTGGTTAAAAATGTATTCAACATTTTGATGTTTTTGGTTGCCAGTGGCTGCTCAGGGGTTTTTGAGGGTTGAACCCTGCTCATAACCTACAGGTTCACACTAACAGTCCAGTTGGGTGTAATGTGTCAGCAGCGTCGCTTGGCGGCAGCAGCGAGGACAGGCTTTGTCACCGCCCACAGCAAATAAATAGAGGAAGAAGAAGATAATAACAAGATATGCGAAACTTTACCTGCCCAGTCACTTTGATTCGATCTTTTCAGTAAGAGAGATGGGACTCTCACCAAAAGGAAGCAGTTTGTGCGTGTTTTTAATAATTATTCTTTTGCAAGAGGGACATTATCGATGGGTGAGTTGAACTTAACGTCACTGTTCTCGTGACAAAGTCATGACTCAGCTCGGTTTGTTGCTGCTAGTGTGATGTTTATTTGAGGTGTTGGCTACCGAAACTATGATTTAGTTCATGTCAGCGCTTGTCCAAACGCTGCTAATGTTAAGTGTAGTTCATTCAGTGTAAATAATGCCTTTAGTCACTACTTGGTTCAGTCGTGGCTTCAACATAGAGGCTAATGTTAGTCAGAAGGGCTTCGGCTTCGTATCGTTAGCGAAAATAGCTTCGATATTTGACAAACTGTGCACTTTATCCTCGTCAAAGAGTTGGTATCTGTGTGTCATGCCCTGAAAGATCAGAGCAACGATTTTGTTTCGGTCTCCGACAGTATGAGTTAACTAAGACTGTCCATTGGTCGTAAAAATGTGTAGAAACCAACAAAACGACTGCATCAAAAGACAACAGCTAACTCAGGCATTAATAGCGAAGAATACAACAAAAACACAAAATACAACAAGATACACAGCATAGAAGATCTGTAACAAAAGTACAGCCTTAAAATAATAATGCCTCGCTGCAATTCGATTTAGTACTAAAAAGTTTCAGATTAACTAAAATATAATGCTAAATGTGTGATATATAAGATACACCTTTGTCCACCAGCTGCACAGAAGTGAACTATAGTCTCTGTCCCATCTATTTGTAACCACTTAGATAAAGCTAATGCTAACTTGTCATCAGGGATCTTTCAGCTCCTTCGATCACTTTATTTGCACACACTGTCAAAAGAAAATTAGGTCAGTCCACTGCAAAGGTTAGGACTTCATTCTCAGAAATGAGGGAAAAAACAAAACAAAAAAACACCAGAATCTGATCATTGATTACTATTCATTGATAAGATATCAGCATGAAATGGATACAGTGAGAGTTAAAATAAAATAATGATGCATTTAGTAGTGGAAGTAATGGATAAGCACATTGGATGTGACCAGTATGTATATGTGCAAAGTTAAAGGTACTATAACATGTTCTGTCGCAAGTTCCCACCAAGTTCACAATGGACCAAAAGCTGGAGTTATTTGCCATTTACCACCCCCTCATTTGTAGTAGCATACAACTCCAACACTGGAATTATTGACATTTTCTGCTGGCCTTGAAGTTGAATCTCTCTAGAGAGAAGCAGGGCAGAGTCTGACACTGGGAATACTCATAAAACAGTTTGTGGAGTAAGTGAATTAACTTCCCTTAGTTTGCTCTCCAGCAGAGAACATGTGAGCTCTGTTATCCTGA
The DNA here is from genome assembly GCA_037367295.1 of Apogon hyalosoma. NCBI lineage: Eukaryota > Metazoa > Chordata > Actinopteri > Kurtiformes > Apogonidae > Apogon > Apogon hyalosoma. Next base: position 21,007,044 of record JAPQRP010000011.1, on the reverse strand, counting down.
ACAGACATTTAATGAAAAACTTGATGCTGGAAACTATAACAAGTAGTAAAGTCTGTTTGACATTCTAGACTATATATCTATATCTGTATATGTATGTGTGAACATATAAAACATATAAAAGTTTTAAGTTCCTCAAATCTAACTGTAAACAGTAACTGTCACTGTGTTGGCCGTTGTCATAGAAATCTAACCATGATCTCTCCTTTTCTGGCCTTTTCGTAATGTTGAATGTTGGTTTAGTCATGATAACAATGTTTGATGTGACTAAACTAAGGGCTCTATCTGCATTTTATCACTTTGAATGCACGTTAAAAGGAGTCATTTTGCAGAAGTGAAATTAAAATTTCTTTAGGCATGCAAAGCCCAAGAAAATTAAAAAAAAAAAAAGGAAATGGAAAAATGACCAAATATTTAACTTGTGGAAATCTAAAGGCTCAAAACAAACTGGGTACTCCTTTGACCTTTGAAGACTGCCAGATTTTGTCACAGAGACCTTGTTTGCATTTGGAGGAACTGCATTTGGGCTCCTCATTTTAATTTACATGCAAGAATTTTAACTTTTCCTCTATAGATAAATAGTGTAGACAGTTGATGTAGAATATATTTAGTAGATATCCATGTTATCGTGGTCTATCAAAACCTTTTCAAGCCACTTACAGATAAAGACAAGAAGCTACTGCCCTGCTCTTTGGAAAAAACAGAGTATATTGACTAGTTTTGCTAAAATGTTGTGGGAGGACAGCTGAAATGATCATTGTACCTTTGCTGTTTTACTTTCAGGTTGAGGCCGACCACTGTGTATGGTACGGTGAATGTGGTGAGTCCAAGGTGCCTGGGAAAAAGTACAACTGCAAGTACACTGGTCCTCCCATCTCACTACCCTCTGAGGGTTATGATCTTCTCGCGGTAGGGATCGTCCACTTTTTTTTTTCTCTGTAGAAACAGTCAACCCTGAATTATGAAGGTAAAAAATGACCTGATCCGGTTTGTGTTCACATGCAGGAGCTTTGCCCTGGATTTGACTATGGAAATCGAAATATCTGCTGTAACATTGAGCAGTTGCACACTCTCAAAGGAAGTCTACAGCTACCCCTTCAATTTCTGTCTCGGTATGTACTTGGACTGTAAAACAAAAACAGATATTGCGTGTCTTTCTCTTAAAAATTTCAACGTAAATGGCATGTTATCTGCCAGTTGAAAATGCATTGTATATATGCTGCGCTAGTGTTACATGCTGCAGTGCAACAAGTGGATAGAAAATGACTGACTTGACAAGGCTGGCATGTTTTGTTTTGTTTTTTTCAATGTCTACACATACCTTTGACTCCACTGCTTTAGTTATTACCAGGTCATTTTATACAAAACTGCTGTACACACTTACATATTAACTTGTTTTATTATTCTGCCAATTACATAATGATCCTTCTGTGTGCAGGTGTCCCGCTTGTTTCTTCAATCTGATGAACCTGTTCTGTGAGCTTACATGCAGTCCCCACCAGAGTCAGTTCATGAATGCCACCAAGTTCAATGGGACCAGTGTGGTGGAGGTTCAGTACTATATCGGACAGTCATTTGCTAATGGTGAGCAACTGGAACCTGGTGTTACCTTTGGATAACAAAGCAACAGATCATAGCTTTTAATTGTGCAAACCGAATAAGTGTCAACCCTAGACTAGGCTGTTTGATAATGAGTTGGACATATAGGAATAAAATCATGAACAGCGGGAGTTGCCACAGTTACCGTCCTTATACCCTTAACAGACAACAGATGACAGATTTCTTTTGAAAAATCCTAGTACAAAAAAAACTTGCGCACAAACATCTGTCAGTGTGTGACCACTCGGACAAAGGTGACAAATTTAGCTGTGTGTGTATGCAAATTATAAATATACATCAGACGTGACAAATTAGAGGAAATGTGACAAATTCACTTCTTTATTTAGACCAACATGCATCTCTGCAGGTCAGTAGGTTGATGATGTCAACCCCCTCTAGATGCTGCAGAGGTGCCGGTTTGCTTTAAATAATACTGAGCAAAAGCAAATGTTTCACAGTTTTATGTTGTTCTGCAAGTGTTAAAAGCTCTTTTTGTTTGTCCAACATAATCCAGACTATAGCTACACTTAACATATAAACTAGATGTGTGTGCTACTTTTGTAAATTAAATATGTCCTCCAAACAAATACTTTAAGTACTTACTACCTAACAAGTTTGAAGAGTTTGTCTTACTTGTAAAGTCGAATTTGCTGATTAAACTGCATCACTTCCCTACTTGAGCATAAAGTCATGCACTTTGTTGGGTAATTTTGTGGGTAACTTGTGGTCAACACACAGGGAATGACCACATTGTATTTAACAATAACTGTAAATAAATTGATATTTTTCAGCCATGTACAATGCCTGTAAGGATGTCCAGGCACCATCAAGCAACGTGAAAGCCTTATCGCTGCTATGTGGGAAGGATGCAAAAGAGTGCAATGCAACCAACTGGATTCAGTACATGTTTAACACCGACAATCAACAGACTCCCTTCCCTATCATCCCAATATTCTCAGGTAAGTTATTTTAATATCCACCTGATTAATCTAAATGTGTTTTTGGATGATTAATGTAATGTGATGTGTTTCCTGGTTGGTTTTTGCTCTAGATGTTCCAGTGTCTGGTTTCACGCCCATGAACAACAGGACTTACAACTGCACTGAGGCTTTGGAGGATGGGTCCGGCCCCTGCTCCTGTCAGGACTGCTCAAAAGCCTGTGGCCCCAAACCAGTTCCTCCCCCACTTCCACCTCCCTGGACCATCCTTGGTATGGATGCCATGAGTGTCATCATGTGGATCTCGTACATGATCTTCCTCCTTATCTTTACTGGAGCCGTGCTGGCAGCTTGGTGTTACAGGTAAAAGGCTCCTGTGACTAATTCTACAGGAATCCAAATGTTATACATGCAGAAACTCACGCATTGGAGGAATCTTGGCTTTTGTTAGATTTGAAAATAAATATTTAACTGGTTTGTGTGATTCATTTTGGTTTTAGGAAAAGGACAATCATGTCAGAGTACGGACCCATACTGGACAGCAATAACCCACTGTCTCTGAACAGTGATAATCCTGACCAAGGTATCATAATGCTGCTTTAAAAGTCCAGTTTTACAGTTACTTTACTCTGTGACAGGGTTTCTTTAGATCCTTTTAAGAAATCTAAAATGTGGTTATGTAAATCTTTTGACATATCTTAAGAATTCAGTAGATTATTTAGTTAACATAATGTTTATTAAGTTGCATTTATGATCACATAATTGAAACCATCGTAGAGCCAATGAGTTACCAGTCAGAATTTATTGGATCACACACAGTTAGTTTGTTGAAATGTGGTCTGTAGACTAATGTGGCATCTCTTCTCTTTAATAAAAAAAAACAAAACAAAAAAAAAAAAAAACTTCTTGAAGTGATGCTGTTAATGTTACTTTTATCTGAGATGGGTATGTGAAAGTTCTATAAGATGTGGCTGAAAACAGCACATTTGCTGTTTCATTATGTGGTAGAAGCCTGCTGAAATGGAAAAAATAAATTAATTTAACAAACCCACTACACCTTGTTCAAATAGACATTAAATCAGGAACTTGTATTTAAAGGCATTAGAGTCACATGAGAATCTGGAACAAAAAACCCCAGCAGCAAACACCTGCTGTCACCCAGTACAGTTGTGTACTTACAGAGGCATCACCAAGGTCCGACTCTGAATGTGTTTCATATCTTGTCTTCTTTCTTTGGAAACACTGACATAAAGTCTTGGATTTAATTTATTGAAATCTGAAGAAACCCTGTCATATTACATTGCGTTTTAAATGTAATTCTATTGCATGCCGTAGTTATGTGATTGGCGTCTGCATCTCTCTCTCTCTCTCTCCTTAGTTAATGCATCCTGTGGTGAGACACTGGGCGAACGCTTTGAGAATGTCTTGCGGGTCCTGTTTAGTTCCTGGGGTTCCTTTTGTGTGCAGCATCCCTTTCTGGTCATACTGGGCAGCCTCATACTGGTGACGGCCTCCTCCAGCGGTCTGATATATATGCGCATCACCACTGACCCCGTCGAGCTGTGGTCGTCTCCCAGCAGCCAGGCTCGCCAAGAGAAAAATTACTTCGACAGCCACTTCGGACCCTTCTTTAGGACCACACAGCTTATTATAACCACTCCAATCATTGACACATTCATCTACTCTCCTTACTTTGGAGGATCAGATGTTCCATTTGGAGCCATTCTGAGGAAAGATATCTTACACCAGGTGGGTTAGACAAATCCATAATCAGTATTAGTGGGTCTTTGTATGTGGTTTGTAAAGAAATCTTGTTCTTTTCATGGGTGACACAGCACCTGCATGTGGAATACAGCTGCTCATCTAAAGCTGTGGCTACTTGCTTCCCCTTTCATATTTTTTTTTTTTTTTTATAAACATCCAGGTTTTGGATCTGCAGCTAGCCATTGAGAACATTACAGCCAAATACGAGGGCCAAGATGTCAGTCTGAAGGACATTTGTTTGACTCCACTGGCCCCGTACAATGACAACTGTACCATCCTGAGTGTCCTCAACTATTTCCAGAATAGTCATGAAGTGTTGGACCACAGCATAGGAGATGAGTTCTATGTCTATGCTGACTACCACAGCCATTTCCTCTACTGTGTCAGGTGAGTTTCCTGACCCCCCCCACCCATTTGCAGTCATGTTTCTCCTGTCTCTTCACACTTGATGCACTCCACAGAATAATCTCTTATAGTTACAGGAACAAATTAGGTCCGAATTAGAGGTGGGTGATCTGATTATTTTATACATGAATGATCTTTTCTCCATTTTAGAAGAAACCTACAGATCACACAAGTAAATGAGTGAATGACAACATTGCCCAAACTTTCCTGCTCCTCTGTTTTATGTTTTTTAATAAGTATTTGGTATTTTGCAGATAGTTGCTCCAATAATGCTATAGGCCATAATGTAAATGCATCCGATTTTTCATGTTTTTCTGGCTGTTTTGTAAATATTGCAGTAATATTGATCTGATGGCAGAAATGCAGTTTTTAGTCAAATAACAAAAAAGGCTTCACATCACCTTAGAAACCTCAAAATATCATCAGATCTTTTTGCCCAGTTTGACCGCACCTGGAAGTAGTACTGGAATAAAATGGCTGCAGATAAGCCTGTTTGTGTACAGACATGCATCATCTAAGTTCTTTTTTAAATTTGCAGCGCACCAGCATCACTCAACGACACCACTCTCCTCCACGACCCCTGCTTAGGGACATTTGGAGGCCCCATCTTCCCCTGGTTGGCCCTTGGGGGTTATGATGGTAAGATAAATGAACAGTTTTGAAGGTTATAAAGATATATTTATAACAACTCATAGATTGTTTTATTGCTCTGTACCCATTGAACCTCTACATTAATATCCTGTTTGGGGTATGTTAACCTAAAATCAAGTAATTTCAGTGCTTTTAGTGTATGTCTGTACTACTTATTCTGTAATTATGGTTCGTACAGGTGATGGAAATCCTTGAAAATACTTGGCTTCCCTTTTTTTTTGGATAAAACTTTGTGTTCTCCTTTAATTTCTAAACTTTTTGCTATTATGAAGCATAATTTTAGACGTTTACAGTGTAATATAATGTGTATTTTACCCCAGCGATAAGGTGCTGTGCAGGAAAAATGTGAACAATGACCCATAAAAGTGCTTGAAAAGTGCTTGAGTTTGACCTTGAAAAATGTGTGCAAAGCTTGCTTAATATTTATTTTTATATAGTCTTCCTGTTTCAACTGATGCATCTTGCATTACTTCACATTACAGAGGAGAACTACAACAACGCCACAGCTCTTGTGATCACCTTCCCTCTCAACAACTACCTAGATGACCCAGTCCGCCGAGGCAAAGCACTCGCATGGGAGCAAGAGTGAGAAACCCATCATCCTGTCTGTAGAGGGCTCTGGTAGCTGTCATCAGTAAATGCGATAATGGTTTCTGACCCTTTTTGTGTGCGTTGTCTTGCAGATTCATCAGCTTCATGAAAAACTTCAGTAATGCAAACCTGACCATAGCCTTTAGCGCAGAGAGGAGCATCGAGGATGAAATAGACAGAGAGAGCAACAGTGACATCAGCACCATCGTGATCAGCTACGCCATTATGTTCATCTACATCTCCTTGGCCCTGGGTCACATCCACAGCCTCAGACGTTTGATGGTAAGATATGACGTTTCAGACAGTTCACCTGATGTATCAGTACAAAGTCCAAGTCAGAAAATGTCATTACAGCTTCTTTTTATCTGTAAATATGGATCCTTTCTTGCCATCCAGGCCTGTTCAGAGTAAGGCAATTTAAACTATTTAGAAAATAGAAATGAAAGAAAGTGTGTCATAAACTTCAGGATTAGTTATTAGATTAAAAAAATATGAACAATGATATGATTTGATTCTATAAGTTGATTGGAATCTTGATTTGGTACAGGAGGAAAACTTCAGGTCATACATTGTTCTATACATAAGATTGCTCAAGAATAAAAGCTTGAGTTGCTACTAAAGAAAAATTAAGTAAAAAATGCTGGTTGTCTGTAGTTTCCAAGATACAGGCTTGGGTCAAAATGTGAAATTATAAGAATTAATGAGAGAATGGGTTTTACTATAAAGGAATGTCTGTCTCAGCTACCAGATCTACTTCAAAACACGATACATTCACTTTCCAGTGGAAGATTTGTAAGTCTGTTGTATAAAGGTATATAAACTAATATATATCATATACATTGAAAACATTTGGTCATTTGTTTTCCAGTTCATCTTATTAAAGTATGTAAGATTTAGCACATTTAATCTCAGAGGCAGATCATTTCTAAAAATCAATGTCACCTGCTATCATCATGATCATTGTCAGTATTTCCTTTATTACCCCTCCTCCTGAAGGGGAGGCAAGGGCATTGTTTTTTGGTTGGTTGGTTTGTTTGTTTGTCAGCAACTTTACGCAAAAAACTACTGGAGCAATTTCAATGAAAATTTCAGAAAAGGTGTGAGGTGGTCCAGAATAGATCCCATTAAATTTTGGTGAATGTAGGTCCAAGGTCATCAAAAATGTGTTTTCGTAATGATGGGAGATAGGGCAAATCAGGAATTTCCTTTTCATTCCTGTATACTTAATTTTGCATATAGCTTCTTTTTGCTCTCACTGTTGATGTGCATTGACATCAGAACCTTGAAGGCCAAATTTGAAGACTTTAGGTCACAGTAAAGGTCAAAATCTAATTTTGGATATAACTTTTGAACTATTAATCTTAGAGACTTCCACTGAGCACCAAAATGCTCTTCTTTCAATTCTGCATCTTGTGTGTTTAGATTTTGACTTCTTGTTGACTGAAGAGGTCGGGGTTCACTCGGTCAATACCTAAAAAAAACTAAAATGGACTGTAACAGAAAAACGAGTGGAGCTAGAGACTTGGTTACTATTATTGACAGATAGGAAACCTGGCATGGGCTTCAAAATGGTATCATGACCTTTGACTTTGAGTGACCTTGAAAGGTCAAAATCAAGGTTACAGGATTTTAATTGGTCATAACGCCAAAAAGAGTGGGGATAAGTACTCATGTACTATTGTTGATAGATAGGAAACTACATGTAGACTCCAAATTGGCATAATGACCTTTGACCTTGAGCAACCTTGAAAGGTCAAACCCATAGTCTCACGTTTTGAGAGAGAGATGTCCATTAAGAGCCAAAATGTTTGCGAGGGGCGGGGTTTGTTGTGCCTGGCACCACTTGTTGTAAAATGAATTTAACCAGAAAATAAACATGGAATGTATTGTATTTATACTACACAAAGAAAAACAAGTCATCCATACATTCTACCATTTTCTGGTGTTTTCATGTTCTTGCCAATCCAGCATTTTCTCAGATTCAAGATTGTGAGTAATTCATTTGTAATTCCAAAATGTTTTGTAAGTGGCATAACTTTGTATGACTAAACCTTGGTAGAATCTGTATCTCCCTCTCTTTCAGTGATGTCAAAGCTGAACACATTGCATTGATTCTGGAAAAACTAGTTCAACATACTTGACAACGTTCTGCTGTTCAGTAAAGAAAAATGAGAGAAGCTCAGAACTGATCATCAATTGTTTCCGTCAACAGGTGGATTCTAAGATTTCTCTGGGCATCGCAGGGATTCTTATTGTATTGAGCTCAGTGGCCTCATCACTGGGGATTTTCAGCTACGCTGGTATTCCCCTCACACTCATTGTGATTGAGGTGATCCCCTTCCTGGTGCTGGCTGTTGGAGTTGATAACATCTTTATTATAGTGCAGACGTATCAGGTAACTTTCACCACACTGATCTTTATAGCAAACCTCTAATTGTTTATAAATATCTCTATCATTTAGAGGTCGACTGATATGGGTTTTTCTAAGGCCGGTGATGAATTCTGAAAAAAAATTTGGTCAGCATATGGCCAATATCTACAGCTGATTTTTGAGGCTGAAATTTAAGGTCTTTTTTTTTTTCATTATTATTTTTATGCATTTATTTTTTTTAAAGCACGTAGACTGTTAAATATTTTGTATTTATTTATTTAAAGGGACAGTGCATATTAATGTACATGTAAATATAAATATGCCAGAATTAGCCAAAGGCTACTTTCCATCTGCAGTCCCTGGCAGGTCAGAAGAAAATACAATTGAAACACACACAGTTAAGGTTTTTATGCAGCAATATAAATGAAATTATTAATACATGTACAAATAGTACTCTTTTAACATTTATTGAACTTCAAGTGCTGTCCACACAGGTGCCTGATCAAATATCTTATAACATTTTTACTACTGATCAAATATCTGCTTTAAAAAAAAATTAAGGCAGATATTGGAAAAAAAAAATCAATATATCGGCCAGATGTATCGGCCAGCTGATATGTCGGTCTACCTCTACTATAATTAATGCTTATAATGAGAGATGAACCATTCAGCAGCTAGTAACCACTCATATTAACATGCATGAACTACACAGTGGTTAAATTCATGGACAAAGCAACACAGATAATGGCATCATGCCCACAAACCCACATGATCACATGTTGCTGGCATGGAGGTTCTTCAGCGACAGTGAAGAAGACACAAAAAACATAAATGGTTAGAGCCGACTTGCCAAGTGAAATGAGCATCACATGTCTGTGTGGAAGTGATGCCAGGCTGAGTCATGAGTGACCACTCATCTGCATCTGCTGACAGAACGGCAACAAGTTACATAGAGAAAGACTGTAATGCATTACATTCTTAATCGGATTGTATTTCTACAAAAAACTCAATGCTGTAAACTCATCCACTTTTATGAGCTTTAATAAAGTGAGAGAAATAAAGAAAAAATAAATAGACGTGAAGAAAAGTTGACAGTCCTGGGGGAACAGGCTGTCAATCATTCAAAGACTGCGATCAGTACGTCACTGCTCATTATTTACTCGATTTAGTTCATGACGTTTTATGCTGTCATGTTATCTTTTGAGATTTTCTTGTATGCATTGTCTACTTTAAAATAAGGTCTTGACTTCTATTAGACCCTGTTAGATTCAGCATTAAAATGTTTCAGTGAATAGAAGTCGGATTACAAGTGGTTAATGGAGCACTTTGGAAACACACTTCAGATGGTGTTGTTACTAAAATGCATAGTTCTTACTGAAATGCATTATTAAATCACATGTAAACAGGGTCTGAACTGTTTTGAATTAAAAGTGAATCTGGATCTTGCCATTAACGTGTCCTTCAATTCTAATCTTTTTCTGAACAGAGGGATGAGCGTCTGCCCCAGGAGGAACTTCACCAGCAGATCGGTCGCATTCTTGGAGATGTTGCCCCCAGTATCTTCCTCTCCTCTTTCTCTGAGACTGTGGCCTTTTTCTTAGGTAAAATCCATCATCCATTAGAACTACTATAAAAAGTGAACACATTTCCAATATATGTATTTTTAAAGGTTATGTACTTCCTCATTTGATGATTTTGTTTTTCTTTTTCTAAAATCAGGCTGCCTCATAGATGTTTTTCTGTAGTTTCCCTTAGTCACATGCTGATAATGCTCTCAACTTATCTGTCTGTAGGAGCCCTGTCCAACATGCCAGCGGTGAGGACTTTCTCTCTTTTTGCTGGCTTGGCTGTTTTTATTGATTTCCTGTTGCAGATCAGCTGCTTCGTCAGCTTGCTCGGCCTGGACGCCAAACGACAGGAGGTAAGCACGTCAGAGTCAGGAACTGTGATCATAGTGTTCAAAACCCTTTCCGGCATATTTTAAAGTGAGGCTGCACTTAATTAAGTAAATCCATAACAGATATATAACCTACGGAGGGCACTTTTTTTTTTTTTTCCTTTTCAAAACACAATCTGTACTTTTATGCAAGTTTAATGGTGTGCCTGCTTGTGCGTTTTTAAAAGGGAAATCGTCTGGACATCATTTGTTGTGTGAAGCTGCCAGAAGGTCAGGAAGTGAAGACAGATGGCTTCCTTTTTTGGTTTTTTAAGAAAATCTACGCTCCATTTGTCCTCAAAGAGTGGGTGCGCCCTGTCGTGGTAAGTTAATCTGCCATCTTGCCTTTTTTTTTTTTTTTTACATTTATAATATCCCAGTGAACTTGCTTGATCTTTCATACTTGATTAATTTATAACAAGAGGATGATATTTCCTTAATGATTTTTTGTTATTTTTCCTTCTTCAGATTGCAGTGTTTGTTGGGATCCTCTCCTTCAGTATCGCAGTGGTAAATAAAGTAGAAATTGGACTGGATCAGAAGCTCTCAATGCCTGATGTAAGTCTGCCTAATACATTAAAGTTAATTACTTCTCTTGGGCTGCTGTAATAACAAATGATGATGTAATTACATTTCACAGTAAGATAATATTAAACTTGCAGCATAGGGCTTCCAGGCTTCATACAGGAACCTTCTGAATGTTAATCCTCAACTTTCATCTGAACCTTCTTTTACTTTTGTGTACTTTTAGCATGCAGGCTTGCCACAACAGACTAAGCAAGTGTTTATAACTTCAAAAAACTGCAAATGACACCCATGTTACAACAGAATATCGAAAAACTATGTAGTGTGTAGGGTTTTGAAGCTACAACTTAATTGAATGTTCTTAAAAATGCATCAAACCATTTAGTTAAAAACTAGAAATAACAGAAAAACAAGTCTGAATCTTGTAAATTCTACTGTTTTAAAATCGATTGAATTTAGATTGTATTTGTCATTGAAGGATAAATATGTGTGGGTCCAAGTGACTTCGGCATCCATGTGACTGTTTTTCCGTCTTGAATCTAGGACTCGTACGTGTTGAATTACTTTGAAAACATCAGCATGTATCTCCACACCGGAGCTCCCGTCTACTTTGTGGTAGAAGATGGACTCAACTACAGTAGCCCTGAAGGCCAGAATGCTGTATGTGGAGGTGTGGGCTGCAACAACGACTCCTTGGTCCAGCAGGTCTACAGCGCTTCACTCATCAGCAACTAGTAAGTCTGAGTTACCGACATATGAGGTGACATGTGGTGGAATGTCACGACAAAAAGATAGAAGAAAGGAAACCATTTTAGTTGGTAAACCTGTGAAGTAGTGTTTTTATCCATGTGTGTTGAAAATCAGTGTGAATAGTAAGGTTTTAATTAAAAATGCAGTTATATGTATGGATTTGTGTCAAGTGTTTAGGTGCAATATCCTATTAGAGACCAATTTAACTATTAACAACTAGCTTTTCTTTTTTGCTTCTGCCCTCAGCACAACGATTGCAGTCACACCGTCATCGTGGCTCGATGACTACTTTGACTGGGTGAAGCCTCAGTCCACCTGCTGTCGCTACTACAACAATACTGGGGCTTTCTGCAATGCCTCGGGTAACCAGCCTTTTCTTTTATGGAAATATTTTTAAGCTCCTGTCTCATGATCTTAGAGGTGAAAGTTGGTTCCACATTTTTGTTCTGTTTTTTTATTTATGTACAGAGGTAGTGGGTGTTACTGTAGTGCACAAAAATATCAGAGGAAATGCCAAAGGAAGCTTTAACCTCTTAAACCTGGCGCCGTAGTTCTGTGTTGCCATGGTAATACTTATACCAATATACACATTTTATACATCTACATAACTAGAAGAACATCAGCTAAAAGCTCAACAAAACCAATTTTTGGAAAAGGGAACACAGTTCAAGCAACAAACACTTAAATTTGCAAATATCGAAAACAAGCCTTAACAAGTTTAGACCAGCATGTCGTTAATAATTTCATCAAACAACAGACCAGTATGATAAACTTTGCAGCGTTAAGCTAGCACTAAGCTGATCTAACAGTACAACTACTATTTCTGTGCCATTAAAACTTACTGAACGAGCCAAAGAAGAGCAAAAATAAAGGTCGCAATAAGAAGCGATGATTATGAATTTTATCTCTCCTTTGCTGTTTTCTGATCATAACTTGGTTTTATATGAACAAAGCTTCTGCTATTAATTAATTCATTGTTTTGTGTTACACTGAAATGATTCCAAGTGGAAATAAATGGCCCAGGGCTTCAAAGGTTAATGTAATTGTAGTTTATGTATTTTACATTGCACTGAAAGAAGTAGAATTAAAATTTTGCAGTAAAAGTCATACAAACTAAATGAACTTTTCGTCTTAACAGAATAACATTAGGCTGGTATTTTACGGCAGGTTCAGCAGAATGTAGCTGTAAATTATAAGCTGGAAAGTTGTTTTATTGTTTAATAGTCAATAAAATATATGTTGGATGATTAAGTGGAGTGCCATTAAGAGCCATGTTCATTCAAGGAAGAGGGAAGTAAATTAACAAGAAAGCAGGAACAATCAAGCTATAAAATGTCTCATCCACAGGCCTTGACATGTCTGCTGCACCAGAACGTGATGACGTTCTTTAGGAAAAAGTCCATTATCTTAAAACATTTATAACTTAAAGAAACATTGGTGTTCTATAACCCTGTTCTGCGTTGATTACAATATTTATGCTTGTATAATAAAGTGCAGCTCTGAGCTTTTTACCCCTCAACCGAGGGGTATTGTAATCGTTTTGCCGTCTGGCTGTCTGTTGTCCATTCAACGACATAATCGCGTTATCTGAAGAACACATTGCCATATCTGCACCACATTTATTCTGTGGATGTATCTTGGCATGGAGCAGAAGCCTGTTGAAAATCAGTACCTTGACCTACTTTTTCAAGGTCAAATGGCCTTGTGCAGTTATAATATCTGAGCACTTTGAAATATAAATGTGTATGTAATAAGTTTTACACAAAGACAATCTAAATTATAGGGTGGGAACTTTCAACAGAATCGTACACTATATTTGGCCGAGGGGATTAAAAGTGTGCAGCACGTTATGTTTATTTATTCCAGAGCAGATGAGAATGGTTTCCTCCACTCGTCCGGTTTAAATGTCTGGTTAAGTTGCTGATCATATGTTCCAGTGGTGGATCCGTCCTGTGTCCACTGTCGGCCCATGACTCAGAGTGGAAAACAGAGGCCTGTCGGAGCAGACTTCATGCGCTTTCTGCCCATGTTCCTGTCGGACAATCCCAACGTCAAATGTGGCAAAGGGTAATTTTATAGTCTGTTACTTCATTTTTTTTACTTCTCATTCTGAATGTTAAAAATGTTCCGAGGACAGTATGCCAGTTTCAGTGTAGTGTGTAATTTTTCTTGTCTTCATTCCCCTTCAGCGGCCATGCGGCATACGCCACAGCGGTCGATCTTTATCCCAACAACACCGGCGTTGGAGCCACATACTTCATGACGTATCACACCATCCTGAAAGATTCCTCAGACTTCATAGACGCTTTAAAAATGGCCCGCGGCCTGGCTGAGAATATTAGTCAAACCATGGACCACCGTGTTTTCGCCTACAGGTAAAACCTGTTTTGTCTTCTGGTGTCACCTTTACAGGATTCACGTGGGTGCTTGAAATCCTTAAAAACACTTGAATTTCAATGTTGTGTTTTCAAGGTCTGTAAAGTGCTTGAATTTCAGTTTAAGTGCTTGCAGTTCTAACTCTGTGATTTGATTTGTTTATTTTTAATATTAACTCTATCAGGTTAGATGTCAAGCTAAAGCTACTTACACAGAGGTGATACATTTTGAAAACTAAAACTTTGTCAAAAAAGAAAATTACCAGGTGTTCTCAGGTCGACTCCAGGTACATTTTTATCTTAATCTTTGGCTCAGTGCAAGTGTGTCTGAGGAACGCCAAGTGGCTTCTCTTTTTTTTTTTTTTTTTTTGGATAAAACTTTGTGTTCTCCTTTTAATTTCTAAACTTTTTGCTATTATGAAGCATAACTTGACATTTATAGCATAAAACAATGTACATCATTGTGATAAAAACTGAAAAAAATAATCATGAGTATATGTATTCCTGTAGACATGTATTGTACCCAGTGATAAGGTGCCATGCTGGAAAAATGTGAAAATGACTCTTTAAAGTGCTTGAATTTGTCCTTGAAAAATGTGTATGAACCCTGTTTTTACTCTCCTAACCGTGTTCCTGAACAGTCAACATCTGTCTATTTATACTTTGGGGCTTTAGTCTTATCTGCTTCTTTACAATTTTCTATCATTGCAGAACCTGTAATTGACATTCTTGTTAATTTTTTTTTTTTTTTGTTTGTTTTTTTTAAACCCAAAGTTCAAGGACTAAGCAGTAGGAATTGGGTCATAAACAAATGGCAAAGAAAACATTCAGTCTCTACAAAGTTGATCTTTGTCCCTAAAGGATAACGTAGAGTTTTGTGTCAATAGAAATCAGGCCACTGCTGATGTCGATCACAAGCATGTGTGTACAAAACTTACCACAACAATGTGTTCAGAGGATAAGAAATTACACTTATCTATACAAATGGATTGTTTGCTTTGATTAACGGTGGTTTGACATGAGACTCCAAACCAAAGTTCATGTTTATTATTATATGCATTTGGTCTGGTTAGTTTTGCATTCACATCGTTAATATGAGAGTGGACGAAACTTCACTTTATAAACCTGCTGTTGTCATCTGCATGTCAGTGATTGGTTTATAGACGGGCGTGTGTCTGTCATCAGCAGTTGTTAATTCAGTTTATTTTTAACTCCTTCCTTACAAAAAGAAAGTGAAATAAGCAGCACCACCTCTTTCTGCTTGTTTTTGAACAATGGGATGTCATCATTGTTTACTTGCAAAATATCCAGCTAATGAACTGTGTATTTTCCTTCCTATTGTCAGTATTTTCTACGTCTTCTACGAGCAGTATCTCACCATTGCACACGACACGGCTTTGAATTTAGGCGTGTCAGTGGGCGCCATATTCGTGGTGACGACGGTGTTGCTGGGCTTCGAGTTGTGGTCGGCGGTGATTGTCTGCATCACCATCACCATGATCCTGGTCAACATGTTCGGCGTCATGTGGCTGTGGGGCATCAGCCTCAACGCAGTCTCCCTGGTCAACCTGGTCATGGTGAGAAATCAAGTCCATATAGCAACCACTCATTTTTTTCCCTGACTTTGTTCCAGCACAGTTACAGTCGCCGAAAAAATTATTAGACCACCCTTGTTTTCTTCAATTTCTTGTTCATTTTAATGCCTGGTACAGGTAAAGGTACTTTTGTTTGGATAAATATAATGATAACAACAAAAATAGCTCATAGTAGTTTGATTTCAGAGCTGATATCTATCCATTTTCCATGTTTTCNNNNCATTGTACTGACAAAAACAGTGCTTTTAGGCATTCCATGTTTTCTTTTCTGTCTGTTTTAGTCACATGATACACACATGAGTTAGTACTTGATGCATAACCATTGTTTTTGATGGTCTAGTAATTTTTTCTGCGACTGTATATTGACGGGACAAACACTGGACATGATGAAAACTTGTGCCTAATCCAATATTCTCAGCATTCAGAATGAATCTCCATCGTCCCGGTTCTAAGCGTTTCCCTGTCCTCTATTACAGAGCTGTGGTATCTCAGTAGAGTTCTGCAGTCACATAGTGCGAGCTTTTTCCGTCAGTGTGAAGAAGAACAGAGTGGAGCGGGCTGAGGAGGCGCTGGCTCACATGGGCAGTTCGGTAGGTTTTACTTTTACCTTCTTTAATACATGAGAGTCAGTGTTTTCAGAATATTAGCTTGGAGTTGTTTTGTATGTAAAGTGTAAACTACACTATATGGACAAAACTACAGGGTCCTGTTGAATTCAGGTGTGTATTTCTAATGGGTCTGGGATACAAAACAATAATGACAAATATCATCATATAGTTTTATTTTGGGATAAATATCACTGCATTGGTCAATTTGCTTTAAATTGTCATCTTTGCTTCCAAAATGCCTCCAAGATGGTTTTTACTTAATTTCTCTCAACATTGATTTTTGTTTTATTTTTTTATTCATGACTATGGTTTTAAATGTTCTGCTTCTAAATTTCTAAAATATTTTTCATGCTCTGACTGTAAAAAATCATTTTCTACCACAATTAACCATCTACTTTCTTCACATCTCGCATAGGAAGAAAAATCTCCCATTAAATTTTAAGGAGTTTATATCTCAAATCAGCATGAACAGGACATCGTACGAGCTGTAACCATGATGTGTTCCAATTTTTTTGTCCATATAGTTGATAAACATTAACTATATTATGACATTTTATCATGGGGTGACACGGTGGTGCAGTGGATAGCACTTGTGCTTCACAGCAAGAAGGTCCTGGGTTCAATTCCAACACCAGTCAATGGTGTGGAGTTTGCATGTTCTCCTCATGTCTGTGTGGGTACTCCGGCTTCCTCCCACCATCCAAAGACATGCACTGATTGGTTAATCTAAATTGCCGATAGGTGTGACTGTGAGAGTGATTGTTTGTCTATATGTCAGCGATGAATTGGTGAAATGTCCAGGGTGTACCCTGCCTTCGCCCGTATGTAGCTGGGATAGGCTCCAGTGACCCTAGTGAGGATAAAGCGGGTTCAGAAAATGAATGAATGAATAATTTATCATTATTGTTTTGTATCCCAGACCCATGTTAGAAAAGAAACACGTCTCAACATGCCCACATACTTTTGTCAATATAGTGTGTCTTTAGTTACCCATGTGCTTTAGGTGGAAGTATTAAAAATAGATGTGTTTAAGGTTATAAGGTGTAAAACTGGGCTTATGGATTTTATTTATATGCAGTGAATGTAGATTTATTTTCTGAATGTGTCCTCTGACTTTTAATGCTTGACTTTTTTGCAGGTGTTCAGTGGGATTACATTAACAAAGTTCGGAGGTATCCTGATCCTGGCACTCTCAAAGTCCCAGATCTTCCAGGTTTTCTACTTCAGGATGTACTTATCCATAGTGTTGCTGGGGGCGACGCACGGCCTCATCTTCCTCCCTGTTCTGCTCAGCTATATAGGTCAGTTAAAGTACAAATGAACACATACGAGAGATTGCACTGGGTTTTCTGCAGGTCCTTAAGGTCCTATATCCACCAGCCATTTTTTCAGTGTGAAGAGCAGACAGCCTGATTTTTCAGAATGATCTTATTGTTGCTATGGTTACAATGTCACTTCCACAGTACTCCCTCATTCATTACTTGGTGCTATAAGTTATAATTTGTACTATTAGTATGAAATTGTTGTTCTTTGCTTTACATCATCAGTTAGTCTCATGAGCTGGCATCCTCAGTATTTTTAAACTCCTTTGCATCCTGACAGACCTAGTTTGTAGAAACAAAGAGCAGGTCGTGTGATTTGACATCAAGTTGTGCTTTAGTCATAGGTTGCATCATCTTCTTCTTGCATATGTCCTTAAACCAATAGTTTCCAACCTTTTTTGGCTCGTGACCACATTTTAACATCACAAATTTCTGGTGACCCCAGACATTCAAAACGGAGACCTTTTTTTTTTCTCCTAAAATTAATTTGTTTTTGATCATGTAACAGTTTGCTTTACTATGTTGTGAATAAACGTTAATTTTAGACGACATTTAGTCTATATGAGTGGTTCCCAACCCTGGTCCTCAAGGACCCCTTTCCTGCATGTTTTAGATGTATCCCTCTCCCAACACATCTGATTCAAATGATCAGCCTGTCGTCAAGCTCTGCAGAAGACTGATAATGACCATCAGGTGTGTTGGAAGAGGGAACCATCTAAAACATGCAGGATAGGGGTCCTCGAGGGCCAGGGTTGGGAGCCACTGGTCTATATAATGTATATTATTATGGACGGAGGCAGAAAAGCCAGGTGTAGATTACTGCACAAAGGGAGAATTTGATT
>JAPQRP010000011.1:20935343-20973419 GCA_037367295.1 Apogon hyalosoma | reverse complement strand
ATCAATATCTATGGCATTGTACTGACAAAAACAGTGCTTTTAGGCATTCCATGTTTTCTTTTGTCTGTTTTAGTCACGATACACACAAGAGTTAGTACTTGATTGCATAACCAATGTTTTTGATGACTTTTGATGGTCTAATAATTTTTTACCGACTGTAAATGCAGTCTATTTACCATTTGAAATAATCACAGTTTTCTGATTTTCTACACTGAAGTATTATAATACGCTGCCCAGCCAAAAAATAAATAAATACAATATTTAACTGCACCACCTTTGGTTTTGGTTACAGGAGACATTCACTGTCACATCTTTTTTTTTTTTTTGCCACATAAAGCTTATATAGTGTCACAATAAGGTTTATAGTATTTTTTTCCATCCATAGTTGCATTCATTTTTTATTTTTGATGATGGAGAATCGGACCGCCGCATCAACTCTTCATCACATCCCAAATTAAAGTCTGGACTTTATAGAGGCTAATCCATATATGAACCATTTTGTCTCAAGCCTGATGACCCTGATCAGTCCTGGCATTGTCTTAATCTGTTTGACATTAGAGACATGAGAGGACACTGACTGCATCAGAGTTAAATAACCTGTTCCAGCTGAAACATTATTAACCCCTGCAGTTCTTACCTATAGAAGGACTTGAACTATTTGTTTAGTTAAATCCAGGCAGTTTTTCTTTGTCCAGACTGTTTATTCAACTCTAACCGATGCAGTCAGCGTCCTCATGTCTTTAATGTCAAACAGATTGGACAATGCCAGGACTGGTCAGGGTCATCCGGCTCCGTAAAGTCCAGACTCTAATTTGGGATGTGATGCAGCAGTCTGATTCTCCATCATCAATTATCAACAATGAATGCAGCTATGGATGGAAAAAATATTATGAACCTTACTGTGACACTACGTAAGCACTATGTGGCAAAAAATATGTGACAGTGAATGTCTCCTGTAATCAAAACCAAAATGATGCAGTCAAAATATTGTATGCGCGACTTTTTTTTTTGGCCGGGCAGTGTAGTTTCTACTGTTCACTTCTTTTAATATTAATTGTTTCTAGATTGTTTTACAACACGAGAGTTTTCTTTTTACTGCTATTAATTTATATACAGTTTAATTCTTCATTGACTTTGTAAAGCAAACATTTCATCGTTGATGTTTTGGTAAATTTTTGTTACTTTTGCAAGGAAAACCCTGATAGATTTGGAAATATTGACTTTTAACTCCTGTTACACTGGTTCTGCATAAATGTGACTATTTTTCTATGAATTTTGTACTATTTCTTCTTACATATCTCAGTCTATTATATTGTTATTGACATGCAAACTGGGGACACGTTCATAAACACATTTTTTTTCTGCTGTACAATTTTTTCACACCATGTGCAAATAAACAAACATTTAACGAAACATTTTATTTCTTTTTTGAGTAAACCTGCAAGGTTACTTTAGTCAAATTGCAATAATCGTATTTTTTCAGTCCAACGGGTAAAGTCTAAACAACTGTCTGCGTAAGAAAGAGAATAGTTTACGTCCTAGTTCCTCAATAACAGACTCTGGTCTAGACCAATTTCTCTGTGTGTGCTCGTGGTTAAACTTACGTCTATCAGGAGTTTGACTTCATGTTTCTTGAGATCACCACCGATCTTGGCTGCCAGAAGAACACAAGCCCCAGCACAGAGTTTCCGATTTTGTTTGTTTAGTTTGCCTTGCAGAACGAGTTTTTCAAAATAGACAAAAGCCATGGCCACTGTCGGTTCCTCGTAACCGCATTCATCCTGGGCCAGTTTTTTAATCTCCCTTTTCAAGCTGAACAGAGGGGAAGGGGCATGAGAACAAGGAAGTAAAGCCACATGGTTATTACAGAAAGAGGATATGATTAAAAACTTAAACCATAACATGATTTATCTTATTTGTACAAATGTGTAGGGTCATGATTAACACGGGAACTTTGTGTCCTGAATTCCTCTGCATTTTACCTCCTAATCTTGCTGAGTGTGAGCCGTATGTGGGGAAACTTCTCCTTGAACGTTTCGTTCATGTCCTTCTTGAGGTCAGAAGGTTTGACGTATTCAATGACTGTCGTCTGAAAAGAAAAACCAGAGGTGGTGTCTCAGTGACCACACTTTCAGCACTGATCCAGACGCTATCCTCATACACTGGTGTTGGATTCCAACGTCTCACAATGAGCCTTTACTGAACGCCTGTGGCACCTGTGTAACTTAGGAAAAAAAAAAAAACTACAAAAAAACAGTGGAAACAAAATGAACCTGATTGCCAGTTAAAGTTTCACAGACCTGCATCTGAGCAGAATTTAAGAGCATTTTCCATCCGTCCTTAGTGGTTGTTGTGACACGTGAGCAGCAGATGGGCGACTCACATTAGGACCATATTGTATCAGGACGGTTTGGAGAGTCACAGCTGGGAGATGCAATCACATTTTCTTTGATTCGAGTAAATCTAATTGCATTTTCAGCACTTGGTCGATTCACATCTTCAATTTAAGCTTTTCAACATGCAAAATTCATCTTTGCTGTACATTTTACTCATGTTCTTCTCAGTAATATGACTTCATCTGCTACTAAATAGAGGAAAATAAACTTTTTATCATAAAAATATAAAGATGCCTCTCATTATATGTGGGTTTGGTGTTGCAGGCATCACATATATACACACTCATTTTAAGTGCTAACCAAGTTGCATTATTGACACACTGATTGACATTATTGATCAAGTTTTGTTTTCATTGTTTCCATTTCAGGACTGGTTTCCTCCATCGCATCCAAACCAACTACACAGCCTGAGCTAAAAAACTGAGTCGTTTCATGTTTTCAACCCCTAAAATGTTAAGAATTTACTGGTCCCGTTTCTGTAGTAAACACAATAGCCATTGTTGTGACGCCAGGGTTTCTAATTGGAGGAAGAGGGAAAAACACACACACACACACACACACACACAGCATGGCCTTGACTGAGTATTTCAACTATGTCAGAGCTTGTTGTGTATTCTGCCAGTCTCTGTAACAAAAACAGAGCCCAGGAAAATGAACTGGGAGGCTATAGTCAGGATTTTTTTTCTCTCTTTCTCTCTCTCCAACCACAATAAAACATCCGCTCTTTTTCCAGAAAAGCGTGAGAGTGATAAGTCATGAGACACAAACACGACGCTCTGTGGTGCCAAAGAGAGGCTGTAAAAAAGCAATGACCCATAACACACACACACACACACACACAGGGCGAAGGTATGTGCGTTCATTAAGCCCCAAAAATGCCTGGACAATGACCTTGTAGATTAAACCTGTCTGAAACATCCTCTCACTCCGTTTTGAAAACAGCTGATAAAATTCAGGAGGAGTTTTTGTTTTTGATAAAAGAAACAGTCGCAACAGACAAATCTTTTCTGCGCTGTTGTTGATCTCAGTGGTTGTGGGAAATCTAAGGACAAAAAGGTCTGTACTGACAAAAACAGCCATTGAGAAAAACATTACCAGTGAGTTATGCTGGGATGTTTCAATAAAAAAACATGTCAAAACAAAGGCAGAGCTATTTCGCTGAACTATATTCTGGACAAAAACAAGCTTTCCATTCTGCTCTCATGAGGACGAGGCTGCAGTCGCTGCTGTTGTTGTTGTTGTTGCTCGCGTGTTGAACGGCAACAGCAAGTGTACTTTCTCACCATGTAGGAGGGGAAGATGAGAACTCTCTTGTGTTTTCCACAAGGCCACTGGGGGTCATCCAGCAGATTGGGGTCGTATTCACGAAAATCCACCAAATCGTTCCCTGTCACAAACACACAACAAATGCTGAGCCAAGAGTTAACATTTGCACTACGAATGATTCTGAATCAATATTGTGGATAGTGGTAGAAAACAGCAGAGGGCAACACAACATTTGTTAATACAGGGTTCCTACAGGTTTCTACAAGTTAAATTTAAGACTTTGTACGGATTGATTCCTTGATCGATAAATGTTCTGTGATCATTTCTCACCAGGGGCTGCAAAGTTAGCAATAAATGGTTCCTAATTTCAATACAAATTGTCAGGTTGGAACGGATGGAACTAGACTAACGTTACTTTCATTGTAGCTTTGCAGACTCATTTAAACACAATACAGGGAACACGTTTATGGCAACATGACTTAGGACCCATCATATCTAATTCAGTACCTTTTAAAGTCTTTTTTAAGATATTAAATGCACATTTGTAAATTTTAAGACTTTTACGACTTTTTAAGACCCCACGGGAACCCTGACGCTGATCCAGGGTCAGCTGACTGACCGGTGTCTAGGCTGCTCTGGTTGCTGTTGGCTCTGCCCAAACTGAGGCTTCGGTGGCTGGCGTTTCGGGACTGAGAGAAGGACGAGGTGGAGTCAATGGTGTTCCTTCGACCCCCCAGCACATTAGTGGGATACAGGAACTGGGTGTAGGACACAGTCTGAAAACACAAGTATAACATGAAATTCATAAAGACCAGAGTAGGTTTCATGTTTGATTCATGAATTAAACATTTTTTAACCTTTTCCGCAAGACAAAGTTAGACTGGTCCAACCAGGAAAAGCACAGGCATTACTAATAACCACCAGTGACTCAGTGCTATTAACTGTCATAGTTTATCAAACCAGAGCCAGGTAACACAAACAAAGAGCCTGGAACTGGTTTATGGGTTATTCAGTGCCAACTCACCTACGTCTTGCCAGTTCAGGTCATGGATTTTACTCCCAAATTCATGTGAAAACCTATGCTAAGTTCACAGGTCTGTGTAAAAAACCTAAATTTATTGAGTTTAACTCGCAGAGCTCAATTTCATCATTATTGTATCTACATTAGTGTGTGTGTGTGAGGCTCCACAGTGGCTCATTTTTCGCTGAACTGGGTTGAATGTTTTAAGGAAATGTAAATAATCATAAGGGTTTTCAGCTCTGAAGTCGATTTTTTTCATTCATAACAAATTACTTATGTTTATTCATTTTATTTCAGCTACAAGTTTTTAGATGAATATATGTCCCGGACACTCTTGAAAAAGAGATTTTTAATCTCAATTAGCTTTTTTCCTGGTTAAATAAAGGTTATAATAATGGATGTTACAGGGAAAACGTCAGCCCATAGACTGTATATAAGTAGTGCTTAACTGAACACACTTATGTGTTTCTGAACTGCAGTTTTGAAGTCAGTGGTTTGTGATCCGACTGTTGCCATGTCAGCATGTCAAATGAAAACATACCAATGCATCAGAATATTGGTTAATAGTTACAAATATCAGTAAGTACTAACATCAGCATTTAAGATGTCATTTCCCACTGACTTCCCGTGGCCAATCTGATGCATTTAATGAAAGTTTTTCCCCTAAATTTGTAGGACTGAATTTGGGCAGATCTCACATACATAACAAAACAGGACATAACACCCCCTATGGGCCAAATGGTCAGTATCAGCCCAGAATTTTACAGCTGGTGGATCCCTACTAAAAAGTATGTGGATTAGAACTTCAGGATCATGCATGTAAATGGAAAAGGCTCAGTGTGTTGAAATGTCATTAATTATACCAAAGCTTTTCCTTCAATGAAAAGCCACATATGATCTAACAGGTAAACTAACTGTGGAAATGATCCTGCAGAACACTATAAAACAGATCCATTTGAACTGAATCTATTTAAGACAAACACATTCTCAAAGCTCTTCTGACGGTTTCCTTACCTTTCCATCTGCTCCTAATTCCACACCCTCCAACCCGATCACCATCTCCTTGGCGCTGACGCCTCCTGATGGGTGCCGCTGTCGCCCTCCTTCCAGTTTCACATCCCTGATGACAGGTACGATAATCTTTAGAGTTTTCTCCCTGGGAACAATCTTCTTTCATCTTCACTTCCCTCCCTCCCTTCCTTTCTTCCCCTAACCTTCTCACTGAGGCCTGTTATAGCTCACATCCACATCTCTACCTGGCAGATAGCCCCTCTATCGATCTGCACTCATCAGCTGGCCTAGTTTCTGTAATTGCCTGTGTCTTTGGGTGCATTTCAGGGCAAGCTGAAATAAAGTGGCCCCATGGGAAAAAGGAAGAAGAAGAGGAGGAGGAGGAGGAAGGCTGGAGGAGAGTTCTAGGTTTTGTTCTAGCAGGCCGTCGTCACAGCTGCTGTCTCGCCAAGGCCTGAAATGCCGCTGTGCTGTGGGAGATTTGCAGGAGGTCAAATGCTCTGCTGAATCAAAAACAGACGGCTGCAGAGTAAAGTGTGTCAGTGGAGCAAACGGTGGAGTGCCCTCGACAGGCCGAAAATTTCAGCATTTAACATCTGCTGATGAGAACTTTTAAAGGCTGGATTCTACATGGAGTAAACAAAAAAAAAAACTTTATTTACCTAAATATCAATTCCAGTGGTAATCCAAATACTAAAAACATTTGGAGATGTTCTTGCTCATTTTATGGTTTTAGGTCACTGTCATTAAAGGGTAATGCAGGCCATGAGTACAAACAGACACAATTACATGTCTGCAGGGAAATTCCCTCACTTTCTGTCATGCTAAATATGTGGTAACAAAGATAGGAGTTCAAAACTCATTTTCCCTCCAGCAATATAGGTTTGCAAATAACAAAAAAAAAACAAAAACAAACAAACAAAAAAAAAACCTTTACCATCCAATCAGAATCAGCTCAGTATTTGTAACAAAAACTACGCTGTGGTTTTCCTTCTCCTCTCTCATCTTTCCTCAACATTCTCTTTAAAATGGTGTCCAGATAAATAGAGGAAGACGTAACCAGAGGTCCTTCCATCACATGACTCTGTCAGTGTGTTTTGGTGACAGTGTGGGGCAGATCTGTTATAATAAAAACAGCTTTATCTGGCAGACACGCACGTCAGGACACAATGTTGACAGATGCATCATAGACATGGAGATCCCCAGGCAGCAGACATCTCACAGAACAGTGGAGATTCAACAAAAAAGGGGAAACATGAGATGGAAAGCTTTCTAGGGAAAAAAAAAGCTTTTCTTTCAAGCACAGAAAAAAATAAAAAAGGCTACACTTGAGTCTGCTGAGAATAAAGTAAAGAAATGAAAGCAGAGGCAATCATAAGGAAAGCTGAATATGCTCAGTATCATGCAGGAGGGGGAATTACCAGCTTCAAACATCTGGATGTTAGTCATGTTATAATCTACGCAAAGTGCTTTAAAGCCCTGCAATATTTTAATATCAGGTGAACAAGCTACCATATGTTTACTTTCCTTTCATATGAACTTGAGTATATTTTTAATCCCCACTGGCTGCTATACTTCTAGATGCTTCACGGCTCACTTAAACAGATTAGTCAATGCAGCAGTTGACTGGATTGCAATAATATTCCCCCTGAGCTTTAACGGTGATGCTAATACCTGTGTGAGGTAACAGTGGTACCCCATAAACAAATGTCCCATTCAATGTCGTTTTAGTAATGATATTCCTTAAGTTTGCTTATTTTTTCCCATGCTTTGGGACCAAATGACATCCATTGTCATTCATGGAATAGCAGTTGCATTAAGAGAAAAAGAGGGAAGAAGACGAAGTCAACTAAATACAAAATATATTGAATGTTTTGCAGTAGACCGAGCCGGCCAACTGACTCTAAAATGCCAATTAGCAAAAATGAGCAGTCCAGTGTCTATATTGGGCAGCCCTGGGGCTTTATTAACCCTTGACCTTGTACTGATTGGCTGGCTTAGGAAATTCCACAACTGGATTGATCCTTTATGGTCTTTACTAAGCTCGGGTGTGCAGCTTTTCTCTCCATGCATTGTATTGTCCGGTGTTTATCTGTCCCCTTTCTCTTTCACTTCCTCCAAAACACAGGGTTTCATGTGACTGGACCACGTCAGGACCAAGGCCATACCAGAGCTGTCCCCCGTGCAAAGCCGGGTGGGTGGGAGTATCTGAGAGAAGGGTCCAACTGACCAATAAACAGCCTCGTGGTGCTTCAAAAACAGACACAAGTGTCTTCTACTAATAAGCCAGAGATGCTTTCTGTCCTGGAAATGTAAACTGTAAACCCAAGCAAAGAATAAACAAAAACAATTAAGGACAACACGATTGCGAGCATCATGGGAAAAAAAACTAAATCAGACCAAAAACGTGACACTTTCGCAGATGTTTTAGAGCAAGATTTGTAGGGAAAGGTGCATTTTCAATGCTACACAGCGAAGCCAGCGACAGTTACGACAAACAAAAATGGGTTGATGTGAACAAAAAAGATGAGCGCCCAGAAGCCACCAGAGCCGTTATGGAAAGAGCGACACAAGCAATGAGAATTAGGCTAGAACTCTACTAATCTAGTAAATGAAGCCCACTTCAGTTTAATTATTTAATTTAACTTGAAGGTAAAAATGCATCCGCCAAAACCAACCCATAGCAATGTAGGCACCGAAAAAGAGAGTACATCCACAGGGGAAAAAAAAAAAAATACAGGGATGAGAAAACAAAGGGAAAGAAGGGAGCACAGGCTGGAGGATGTTACGGAGTTCGGCATGCTGTAGGATACATACCCTGCTTGGCTACAATCTCGATAGGGCAGGACAGAAAATACACTATAGAAGGATCTTCTGCCACTGATAAGGACTATCCTATGAAAACAAAAATGATAAACAAGCTAATCAATATCTATCCGACAAGATCCACAGGTTCAGTTGGACAGAGTGTAGTCAAAAATCAGAATGAAGAGAATGAAGTGGAACATCAGTCTGAGTGTATGTTACTTTGGAGCAAAGTAAGTAGTAAGTGGTTTGGGGCCAACAATGATGCATTTTTATTACGAGGTCATGTTTTTAATAACTCAATGTATAAACTCAATTGTCTTGAAGTTGTATAAGCACTATCAAATCCCCAGTCACCAGATGTCAACAGCACAGAGGGCAGGACGGCTCCGACTGTCAGTAACACTAAAATAACAAATGTTTTCCACTCAAAAGAAATAAACATCAGGATATGAACACATTCTGACTCATAAAAAGCCAATTTCTGCAGCAACAAGAAAAACAAAAAAAAGTAAGCAGCTCAGTGTTATTCCACATTAGACAGAAACACATCAGGAGCAAACTTTACCTATCAGATGACTTTGTTTAATAAGTGGAATCTAAAAACAGATGACTATACCAACACGATGCCAGCCCCAGAGTTCACTTAGGGATACTGGGCTGTTTCACACACACACACACGAGATCTGTTTATCCCTTTCATTGCTGAAAAGTAGAAATTAATGTCCTAATAAACATTCAAGTGGAAAATTAATTTAGTAACCATAATAAGCAAAACAGCACTCTGTATCACACAACAACCAAAAGAAAGGCTAAACTCGTTTAACATTTCAAGGTCAATTCTCCCAGCCTGCAGTATACAGGATACCATCCATGGTTTACATCACTTTATGCTCTATGAGGGGGTTTTTATAAAGTGTGCATGATTGAGTCAGCTCAGATGAACTGTGATTTAGTCTTAGTTGCAGTAGAC
This sequence comes from Apogon hyalosoma, assembly GCA_037367295.1. NCBI lineage: Eukaryota > Metazoa > Chordata > Actinopteri > Kurtiformes > Apogonidae > Apogon > Apogon hyalosoma. The sequence continues at coordinate 20,963,947 of JAPQRP010000011.1, read as the reverse complement.
AGGGTGAATTCAGGCTGCAGTGATCATGTAAAGCTGAAATCAAACATACTGTGCACGAAAAAAGGTCAGGATTCCTAATCAGTTATGTTTAATCCATAAGTTCGAGCGTCATGCTGCGTATGGACCGGGCCTGCTCTCCTACGCTGTGGCCTGTAACATGAGAAACATCCAACCTGCAGTTCATTGACTGGGGCACTGTGCCATTATCCACTGAAGACTTGTATTGACTAAGGGATGGCGTTGTTTGCCTTCATACCTTCCATTGCGCATATCATGTTGCCTCATGTTCTTTATGAAGTGGACCTTCTTGAAGCTCTTTGGTCGGGGTGAACCTGATAGGGTTCGACATCTAAAATGTATAACAAACACAAAAACATCAGTAGTGCAAGAAAGAAAAAAAAGAAAGAAACTGTGCCACAGGTATACATTTCAGCGAGTTCAATGTTTCTTTTCAAGCACAGACATGTAGGATCAGGCAATGTGTGTGTGTGTGTATGAATGGTTTCCAACCTGCGTAAAGGAGCATTCTCCTCAATGTCCTCTAGGGTTTCAAGTGATGAGCGCTGAGAGATGAGTCTACGTCTGAGGAGACAGACAGAGAGGAAGTTTGACGTTACCAAAACTTAACTGGAAAAAACTGTCACTGTGCAAACTGGCATTTAGAGGAACTAACCCTGACAGAAAATAAAAATAATACTCTACTCTTTTTCCAAAGCAAACACACACAAGGTACAACACAAGGAAGTGGGAAGTGACAACAGATGTCAGTCAGGTCAGGCTGCAGGTTTAGATCTAAATGAGGGAAGGTATATTCATTCACTAAAACTGGAGAGAATTTCTACTCAATTCTTCATTTAGTGCAAACAAGTGGGTCAAGAAATGGACTAAGCTCTATACACAGGGTTTGTATATCTTTTCCTTTCCCTTTTACTGCTAGGAAACTGCACAAAGACAAAGATACCATCATTCATTTTCCACAGATAAACAAACACATACTGACATTTGATACTGTGACATTGGGAATTTGGAACCCATGACAAATAACTCTTTAATTTAACAAAATGACCGGATTTAAGTGTTCAGGTTAAGAATTATCTGATCAAAGAATGAAAATAACCACAAGAATCTGACTGAGATTTGATACCGCACCCTGGTGGAAAGTACGTGTGTGTGTGTGCGCGTGTGGTCCTCAGGACAAAGATCAAACGACTGTGTTAAATGATCATTTGTCTTTGTATGTTCTGTGGTTCATTTACGCAAACCGGGCCTGGACGGATGCATTATGACCGCCATCAATCAACAACACCACCGTGAGGACTGCGTGGGCAGCGATAACTCCTCAATCTCACACAGATCACAGAGAATTTTCCAGGATCAGAGCTGCTAAGAGGATAACGAGCTGGCTCTGCAAGCACTTTGCGTAACACATTTTGTCACAGATGGCCTTTATTTCACACTTTAGTTGCACGACTCAACAGGCTAATTCTGTTGGACCACTTTTACATGATCGGCTGCCAATTTTAGAAACGAACCCACATGTGATAGCTAAGTATGTCTGAGGGCCTCCAAAGTTAGGTTGTAATTGCATATTTAGCAGCATAATAATGACATAATCCAGGCCAGTAGTAGTCACCTCTTGTGGAGTGGAAATGAACACACTGGTCAAATAACACAAACCCCTGAGGTCTGTTATTAACACAGCAGCACAGACATGAATCTGCAGCAGCGTTATGTCAAATAAAAATGCATAAAAAAACAAATGTGCATCACATCAAACTGAACAAACTGTCTCTTCTCACAATGTTAAATATGTTGTAATGCTGTAAGCAGTGATGACACTCAAACTGACCCTCCCCCCTCCTCGGTGAGAGGGGAGAAACAGCAAAGCGTAACAGAGTGGCTGGTTAATAAACTACAGAGCATGAGGACAGATTAACAAAAGATGACTCCGTCCTTGAGGATCTCTCAGGGTTTAAACCAACATGAGCTCGGTGAAACTGCGTATGATGAGATGGTGCGAGATGAGTGTTTACATGAGGAGTCAGGACTGCTGAAGCAGACAAAGGCACCGAGGGCTAACCTTCTGCGCCGTATATTACGACCCTAATGATCGCAAAAGAACATCAAGCAACAATAAAGGTCAGAAACAGTTCAATTCTGGGCTTGAGCTTGAGATGGCAGGCAGATGAAACCGACACTGTGTCCTCTAGAGTGAGCTGAGAGGGTCACGGTAGGGTCTGCCCTCTGCCTGAAGGGCATCATGTGATTTATGGTCAGTCTTACATCATCCCCCCAAAGTGAGATGGATTGGCTGGATAAGCATCTGCAAGTAGAGTTCGCCCATAAAGACAGGCATTCTCCAGTTTTCTAGTATAATGCATTACTTCACAGCTTTCTGCACGTCTTTAAGCCCAATTTTAGATCACGCTAGAATATTTCAAAGCTGCAGCACTTCCATATCGCAATTAGAGACCAAATGTACCGCTACGATGAACTAACAAATAACATAATCTTTGCCTTTAATCCCAAAAGTGATATGACTTCATGCACTCATCGTGTTCATATAAACAACAGGTCAAAAGGAACCGTGCCATATGAAACGTGCTGTTCATATCTGCAGATTATTCACTTATGTCTACGGGGCTTTTAGTGTCTTCGGTGCGTTATTTTGGTTTTTATGATCCAAACACATGAGCAGGCGAAACAGGCGTAGATGCAGAGTGAACTTTGGATTAGTGTCTGTCCACTAAACAGCCAGAGATATCATTCATACGTTGGCATGAATGATAAGGTTTCTCTGCATTGTTTGCAAACATTCTACCACTGACAACACTACTTCCATAATATGTTGAAATGTTAATGTTCTTATTTATTTATTTGTTTATTTAGTAGGGACAGTACACATTAATTTGACAGTACAGTCTGTAAATGTGCCAGTATTAGCAAAAAAAAGCTATTTTTCAACTGTTGTCCCTGGGCAAGAAGTGCCAGCATTCATAAAATTAGAAACATTTAAAAATGAGGGCTACACCCACACGTTACATATCATTAGTTCACATACACACATACAGTATACACAGTTAACCTTTAAGTGTTAGTACACTTAAAAGGTACCTTAAAGGTATTGTATCTTATTGTGTAATTAATGCAGCTTTAGTAAAATTCCCTGTACTTTTGTAGTTTTTCAAGTCTACTTAAATATATCAACATGTACTTTATGCTCTAATATATACCCCTGAGACCCAGCAAAGTAACATTTTTGGCTTTTTTACATTAAATATTTGTCTTGATTGGAAACACCATGATGCAACAGTGTTTTCAGATACATTTTTAATGGAATGTCCTTCGCAGTGGACAGCATTTTATAAGTAAAGCTGTGAAACTCGTATCCCTACAGAGCAAAAAAAAAAAAAAAAAAAAATGCATTGCTGGGTCTCAAGAGGATATAGACCAAAGTGCTTTTACACTATGGAACATATGTTTACATTTTGTCCCTGTTCTTGAATTGTAAATATATTTAATATTTAATCTACAGCGACAGTTAAACTCTAAGCTGTTATGTCAGTTCGTACCTCAGCTCCGTTTAACAACTTGCTAATTTTCCATTTCAAGTAAACCATCAAAAGTCAACCTGTCAATGCAAAAGCGTGTTTCAGTTTCATGAAGACGCATGTGAACTGTACTTCTGAGGACCCTGTAGATAAACAGCAGCAGGGACGTGTTTTTAATGCTAAAGATGTTTCCCAGGCTAGTACAACTCCTGGAAACAATAACACAAAGCAGGCCACTCATTCACTTCAGACAAAATGCAACCAACTGGGGTTAGAACAGTGTGTTTCTGTCCTGTCTGACATTAACCAGGCCAGGTCAGAAGCCTCTGTATAAATTAGTAGTGGAGAATCAACAGCGAGCTTCCCTCTGTGTCTCTGAAACAATTCCTGCTATTGTCGTTCAGACACGTTTAATAAATGGGATCCATTCCGCATTAAGTCTTTCTGAACAAACACAATACCATCCAAAGCAATGACAATATTTCAGAAAGCGACTGATAATCCTATCCAGCAGCGCCATGCAATGAAGCTATAAAACTCAAGTGGACTGTTTAGATGTGGAGATTAAACAGTTTCACACGTACGCCCTGTTGGCAGCCGGCCACTGGGACATAGTCTTCTGTTTTTGCTAGAGAGTCACAGAGTGGAAATAAATGTAATATTCTGAGTCTGTACACACACATGCAGCCCAGGGAAACGGAAATGTGATTATTCTGATAAAAATAATCCAACCTGGCAAGTTCAACTTCTTTTGTTCTCCATCGCAGTGAAACTACAAATTTGTACAGACTGAAAAAGCAATATATTAAAGGAAGGCTTGTTTTCGGAGTAACTCATAGTAACAACAGCCCACTCTACTGTTGAGCCGTTCAGGGTGAGAAGCAGAACAAGTCATAACGTGCTCATTGAACTCTAGGGTCCTATGAAGAGAAGCACATGCTGACCCTCGTCTTTGCTCCTTTCCATCACATCCATATGTGGATTTCATTGCATTTGTTGACAGCTCAGGCATGGACAGACTGTGAAGGAAAATAAAGCATTCTTATATAATCCTGTGATTATGCCAACCATGACTTCAGCGCACAACAATCAACCTCATAACCAGAAGTATGTGACCCAAAACTCCAGAAAGGACATAATGGCCAGCGCTGCTCGTTTTCCAGCCACGGCTTCTGCTGCCTCATGCTACAAAAAAAAATCCTTATTAAAACACCATACATGCTTTTCCACCGCCCGTTAGTGATGAGGACTTAAATAAAACAGGATGTGAGGGGGTCTGTGCATGTTTTTGGGGAAGAGCATGAAATAAAAATAGCAGAACACCTTAAGCATTCAAGTCCAGCTGGAGCTGCTATGCTATATTTACAGCACAGCTCCTGGGTGCTGATTCATGATGAATGAATGAGAAATGGAAAAAAAAGCTGAATATGAAATCATGCTTCACTCATCATTTTTATGCATGAGATTCTGACGAGGATACGGTCCGAAGCAGCCCTGGCTTCAGAAAGTCTATTCTGGCGGCACATCAGAGGCGCCGTGACTTCCTGAATGGGAGCAGGACTGAAGGCCAAAAGTCTGAGGGGAGAGTGTGTTTTTGATGCCCCTGGGAGAGGAAGTAGAGGACAGAAAATACAGAGTGGAGAGCCAGTCAGCTTCTCAGAAAGCCTGGGCATCCTGCCTTTCTCAGCCAGGGACCTCTGGACACGTTTCCACCAGCTGCCCTCTGAAAACAAACCAGGCACTGTGCGGAGTGCTGGTCTGTCTGTGCGCCGGCGGAATATGGCCGCGCTCCATCAACAGGTTGCTTACATCTCTGCATTATTATTCATTTTGTGAGGACGCTTTCCAAGCACATTCCAAAAGCAGCCCAGTCACAGTTTTGCAACGACATCCTTTACAGTAAACTTTACCACAGAGCAGCTGCAGTGAGATGCAAAAATATGCAACTCTGAGAACGAGGCTGGGAATTTAACTATCAAGTAGCAAAAGCGGGTGTTAAATACCTGCCAGGTAAAAGTGATCTGATTTGAATACAAATTTGGTTACGGAGAACAATCCTTTAGTGTCAGTTTTCGGCAAAGTTAGACATTAAATCCTTAAAATAACAAACATCAGCTACTTCATGATGGGTATGTTTTTGTAAATACTCTTATACAGCTGGGTAATATGTTGGATTAATCCAATTAATTTAGGTTTTGCTTTCTGAAAATGGTAAAAAATGAGTAAATAGCAAAATCCAGATTATTCTCCTAGAGAGCTTTCTTGCTAAACAACAGTGAAAATGCAGCCTATTTGCATCATGTAATACATTTACTGTAAAGTGATTCTACGGCTGTATATGCCATACAGCATTAATAAAGAAGGTTTTTCAGCTGTTTTCTCTTCAGCTCAAGTATCCAGAAAACAGTTGATTCAAATAATAAACTGTCCACAACATTGGAAAAAACTGGTTTCTGATTTGAATACAAATTTGGTTACAGAGAAGAATCCTTTAGTGTAATTTTAGACAAAGATGGACATTAAATCCTTAAAATAACAAACATCAGCTACTTCATGATGACAATTTTTGTCAGTACTCTGATACAGCTGGTAATAAATTGGATTAATTTAGGTTTTGCTTACTGAAAATGGTAAAAAAATGTGCAAATAGCAAAATCTAGATCATTCTTCTGGAGAGGTTTCTTGCTTAATGACACTGAAAATGCAGCCTGTTTTACATCTTGTAATGCATTAATTGTAAAGGTAATTCTATGGTTGTATATGGCATACAGAAAAAGAAAAAAAGAATAAAGAAAGAGCGCTTTTCAGTCATATTTTCAAGCAGAGAACAGTTGATTCAAATAATAAACCGTCCACTACATAAAAAAAAAAAAAGATGTTGCCCACCTCTAAACATTCACCTTCATATTATGCTGTTGGTTATTTTGTTCATTTCCCGGTACTATTAACTCTTAATAGTGACAATAATTACACAAATTACGATGGAAGTTTCAAAAGTGTGAACTCCATGAGGTCAGGAATGGGACCCAAATGCTTACTGAGTGTTTCACCATGAAGTAGTTTCCTGAGAAGTCTGGCAGAGACACCCGGGGGAGAAGCGGATTAAAGTAAAAGAAAGGCTGTGAATGAAAAGCAGAGCAGAGGGGATTTGACAGCAGCTTCTGACAGTGAGAGCGCCATGAAACAACTGTTACTGACAGCTGTCCCGCTGTGAGGTGAGACCCTCAAAGTGCTGTTCACGCTTCAAGGGTGAAAATAAAGTGGACAAGGTGGGCAGATAAAAGACGTCCACCTTGAGACGCAGCGAAGTCCGGGTGTATGTGGTCGAACAGGCGTGTAGAGTTACACATTGTTTACATGACACACGGAGACAACAGGTGTGTGTCACCTTTTAAAATGACATTCACTAAAAATAATTTAAAGTCTAATAAATATGACGAAAGAGCATGAGAGACTGTAGCGAGACAGAGAAAAATGGAACCAAATAAAGAAACTGATGAGGTGTGCGTAGTTCTCCCTCCAGGGAAACTAGGTTAGGGCTCCACAGCTGTTGGACCTGGCATCGTGTGCACCAGTCCCTGCACAGACCAGCAGCGACAAGGTTACATCTGCACAGACAGAGTAAATAAACATAACAGCTCAACTTTTTTCCCTGCTGTGCACTGTTGTATCCGGGCAGGCTGTGCTGCTTAGAACCACAGGCACTTTTCCCCCAAAACAGCTGAGTGTAAAAAAGAAAAAAGCTGCAAGAAAAGCTCTTTTTACAGTTCATTCATTCAAGACTCCTGTTGATGTGATGGTGAGAGAACAAAATAACTATCAATGTCCACAAATATCAACTGGAAGTTAGAACAACAAGTTATTAATTCAAACATTTCTACTTTGGATGATGATTGTTTAACCCATAAAGACCCAAACATCCACCGGCGCCCAAACACATCTACTGATCTGAACTGTTTAATACCTGCTGATCCACTGATCCTATCAATACATGTAAATAACTGGTGTAAAATACAGTTTGTCATCTTTTCATGGTCATCAGATATGACCCACTTGGATGTTCAGAGGCTCCGTAGTGAACGTGGAAACACCGTCATCTTCTACAACACTGATCACCAGTAAAACCCATGGAGTTGGATCAATGACAGTGGATGGAGACACGGTTTAAGTTCAGTTAATGAGACATTTGACTGAAAAAGAAACTTTTTTTTCTTTCCGTTTCCCCTGTTTGATATAATAACCCTCAATTTTAATCTGAGCTTTTATGAACATTTACATGATCAGTGAATTAAATATAACAATGCAAAACACAGGGGATGATCATACAATAAACTTCAGAAAGGAAAAAATCATATGGGAACTGCCACAAAAGTAGTGCTGGGTTAATACCAGGAGCATGTGCCAAACTGTAGGAATATTATAGCACATGAAAAAGCAGCTGAGTGAACTCAATTGATACAGGATTTGGAAGTATAAATGCTTTCCTGCAGTTTAGGGCTTGACTTTTTTGGAGATTGGGGCATTGTTTTTGTTTGCTCTGCAGGATCAGATGAGTGCACAGTTTAGTGACCTGATCCTGATCCTGCTGCAGACACACTTCAAACCTCTCACATACTTGGACTGTGGGCTACATGCACGCTCCCCAACACCAGACACTTGGACACCAGACTGTTACCTTGACCTCTGCAGCTCTATCGCAGAGTTGGCTATCTGTCCGCCCTCCAGGCAGTAGTTCTGGGAGGACTGCCTGGAATAAGGCGCAGGTAGGATTCCCTGAGTGTAGGTCTGCAGCCTCCCCCGAGCCGAGGTCGGAACCGCGGAGAAGGGCGAGCTGAAAGTGGAGGGTATAAAAGCGTCGCCCTCCGCTTCTGTACCCGTCGGGACAGCTGCGGGACCCGTCCCAAAACTGGCCCGATTACTGGCGAGAAGAGCCTGGTTTGCAAAAGCGAGTGCCTGTGCGGCCGTGGCGGCGGTGGGGCTGGGGCTGGTGGTGGTGGCCGCCGGGGCTGCCGCGTACGCAGCGCGCTCCGGGGAAACCAGGCTCTGTCTAGTCCGAGCTTCATCCTCCTCGTCCTGATTGTCTGCATCGTCTTGCACGGGTCGTCCATCTAAAGAAATGTTGCTGAGAAAAGACAGCGCCGCTTGCCTCCTCCTCGGGTCTATGCGTTTCCGCGTATGCTCGATGCTGGAGTGCTTTATCTGAAGCGTGGCTGTAGATGTGTTGCTGCTCGTGGCAGCCGCCATGGTCCCACGTCCACGCAGATCCGAGTCCCCTCAGCTGCGATCTTACCTTGTTGACATGAATATTGTGTGAATCGTGCTTGTGTTGGTGAATGGTAGTGGCCTGTCTTTTAAGTACATGCGTATAACTGTGTGAAAACAGGGAGGTCACGTGTGTGCAGTATTGTGGCAGCACAGGGAAAATGTGGACCAATGGGCGGTCAGGAATACATGAGGCTTTTTTTACCTTTTCCTGACTGCCGAGGGCTCCACTCACTGACATGGTATGCCGAAATTACATAAACGGGTATGTCAGTGTAGTCTGCATAGTCTGAGTCTGCGATCATAGCTTTAATTCTTTTGCGTAAAAACGCATTCCTAGAACACACACACACACACACACACACACACGCACACACGCACACACACACACACACACACACACAGAACTTTGATGGCAGCTTTCTGCATGTACAGATGCATGGTGACAGAGCTGCTCGCCGTTTCCTCAGTCTGCACAAAGCCGCATTCGTCTGCACAATGATCAATGTGCGCTGACAGAATGGGGCCTGGCTCCGTTTGTTTGGAGAAAATAGATCATTTTATGAACTGTACAAGTCAGCATTTCTGCAGCAATTGCGCCATCTGTCTGCTTGGCATACATTGCGTGAGCTGTTTTTGGCCATAACTCTATTAAATATGCCATCTAGTGGGGTTTTTTTGGGTGACATCCATTTCAAATTGAAAGGTTCACTGAATAAAGGCCTGTGCAGAAGGTTTTCCTTATGGCTACCACACAAGAGAGACAAACACACGGGCATGGTCAGGCTCCAGTCATTCAATGAACTTACTAAGTATCTATATGCATATATGTGATTTAATGTTATTGATGGTCATGGTTCTGCTTTAGTACATTCTGTTGTCTCAGGTCTTATATATATATATATATATATACACACACACACACACACACTCCTGGATCACTGCCTCTCTTCACTTTGTATCTAACATGCTGCCTTCAAGGTCCAGCTAAATACATACTGTATATGAGACACACGTCATCTACTAGAATGTTCACACACAACACAACATGGACTGAAAACATGATCAAAGACTGTCATAATTAAGTTAATGGAACCATCAGTATTGGATATTGTAGTGCATGTTTCTGACTTATACAGATTGTCTTGTGAAAAAAATAACATGGTCATGATTGATTGTTATAAATATAGATATAGGCTATATGTAAAGGCCCAGAGGTTTTCCCCCCAGCAATTTATGACTGTGCTCCCTCTACTATTTTGCACACTGTGTAACTGTCATTGCATTAAAATGAGTTGGAAAAAGTGACAACTGATGTTTTAGTTCAGGTGTTGAATATTTGATGATTTCACTGATAAATTAGTCAGGTAATCTTAATCTCCACTTTTGCCATGTTTGATTGTGTACTGTATATTTCTAAAGATAGAGTTTTAGGTACAGTATAAATACTAAAATCCGTGTATCTATCAACAAACATTATTTCAATATCAGTTCTACCTTTCTATCATCAACCTAATTGAATAGTAAATGTTTAAATACTTGTAATAAGACATTTTCAGCCAAAATGTGCATATCATAGATGTCATGACACGAGTAGCCTCTGATGAGGCTATTCCTGTCCCTGTTTGCTGAAACGGTCTAACTACAGAGTATCTAAATTCTTCTAATACATTTTGTACTTCTGCCATACGTATTGGATTTGCAGAGCATCAAAGTTATAGCCTGTATTCACCACTAGAGGTCTCTGTTGGACCTTAAATCCTATGGTGCTGCACGTTGCAGCATCCTGCATCACACAGAAGGCGTGTACTGAAATAGCCCATAAGGCATTGGGGGGATTAAACCCATGTCTGCACTGAAATGTATAAACTCTGAAATAACATTACATGAGCATGTTTGAGATGCTAATATCAATGATTTTGTCAGAAGTTTCAACATTTATCTCAACTCCTGGTTTGGTTTTATTTAAGAAACATTTATGAAAAAATATGCAATGTCTAATTTTTAAGGCAATGCTTAAAAACTTGACGAATAGCATTCTTCAGGCAGCAAAGTTCATGAAATAATCATCATTTAACATGCACAATTTATATGTGCAACTGTTTTGTTTTTTTTTTGTTTTTTAAACCGTAATCATTTGTATATGTATTGTTTTGATTTTTATCACAGCGCTGCAAAAAGGTTTTATGTCGCCATCATTCAGGTCTGTAAATCTATATACACTATAATCTGCTTCTACTTAGGGTTGCTATGCTCTGCTGCCTTTCTGTAGACAGCCTGGGTAACAATAAAGTGTAGGAACTGTAGGTTCTGTTGGCTGCACTTAATCTGAGCAGTCCATCAGTCCCTGCAGTGCCGCAGCAGAGACTCCTGGCCTCAGTAAGAAACACTCAGCTTCCTGTGTTTGTGTGAAGTTTCCTACTCATGAAGTACTTCAGCACCTCATTGTAAGGCTGCTACACATGACTCTGCTATTACTTTCCCAATGATTAAAGACAAACAAGCTAGCGTCATAAATTTTTTCCCTTACTGCCGCGTTGAGGTAAAGCATAATACTATAGTCTCTTAATGGATATTAGTATTGTGCAGTAGTTGGGGAATAATGGCCCTGATAATGGAAGGAAAGGTTTGAAAGACAAATGAGATAAAGGTGAGAGGACAGAATATGGAAGTAACAGGGCAAAGATCAGAGACAGCGGCAGGGAAATAAAAGTTAGTCATCCAGGTATTTATTGTTAAATTCTAATCATGGAATTTAGCTCTCACTCAGAGAAACTCCCTGTCAGTGACATATGATAAGTGTTTTGGTAATCCTACGCCTGGGAAAGGTTTCACCCTTTATAGCATTTTGAACCATTGCAGGATAAAGCAATTAAAATGCCTGCCATGCTATTTCAGTGGCGCTAATGTCTCTGCTTGCCTTAGTTGGTCGTGCTGGGACACTCTCTTCACATGCATTCGATACGTCACATACTCACACTTCCAGACCCAGGAAAACTGTGACAGCAGGACAGCATCACCTCTGCTCCAAAGACAGAAACATTACTCTGTAATTACAGTAGGAAATACATCTAATTCTGCAAAACTGGACCATTTAATCATAATTAAACTGGGATCAAAACAGTTTAGTATTTGACTTCTGATCTAAGTTTTTCCTCTATTCCCCCAAGAAGAATTAAATCTATCAACATCAGCAGATTAGGTCAGATTAGGTGTGTGTTGATGAAGTATTTAGATAAGAGCAGGCGCGTGAGGCCTGTGCTGAGCTCTCGCACAGGGACGGCTCAACTGTTAATGGGACTGGGGGTTATCTTAAAGGAATCTAAAGAGCTCCCTGAAGTTCACCTCAGTTTAATCGCAGGCTTTTGGATGACACGTATATAGCCCAGTGATGTACACATGGGCAAAAAACATTCACTTTCACATGACTGAAATTCACTGACATGTAGATGAAGGAATAATGATATATTTGCGTATTCATGCAGTAGGAACAGATATTTGTACTGATGCTTAAAAGTGCAAATACTATTGCTGGAGCAACTGTAATTAATCAGTAAATAAAAGCAAGCTAATGGACAATTACATTTTCTGTTTAAATGTGATAATTTGAAGTTTTTCTCACTGTACATGATAATAAACTGAATCATTTTCTGATTAGGGCTCATGGGAAAATAAAACAAATTATGTAAACAGATTAAAGTTGTGGTATATGATTGTATATCTTATGACGAGAGAAAAAAATGTCTGTTGTTTTCATGGTTTTCTTGGTTCAGTAGTTTATACCGTCACTCAAATCACATTATTTATAAAAAAATTTTTGTCATAAAGACTAAAGACTAAAATAATAGGCCACATCACACGTACAGCTTATAGGACTTCCCATTCCCACTGATTTGAAATATGATTATTATAATAAGAAAATGTACATCTCTATTGCTATCAATAAGTTATAACAATAATGCCAAATCAATGTTTCTTTTTAGTTTCAAGGTTTATACTTCTTCTTGGGTGAGAGTTGAAGAAACCAGACAGTTTCTACAGGTTTAAAACAATTTATGGTCAAAACATGGCAAATATTTCAGAAATCTAGGCACAGAACATTTAAAACTATTATAATGATTGGGAAACAAATTAGCGTTGATTAAAATAAAGGGCAAAAAGAAACAAGCTGAAGCATTTTGTAAGTGTTTTAGATGAAAATTGTAAACAAAATTAACTATGAAGATGAAATAAAAATGTTCATTGCATTGATGTTAATCGTAATATAAATTTATATTATGACATTTGTCATTATGGCTTTGTAGCCCGGCCCCCTGTTAGCAATGAAACACCTGAAATTACTGTGTAGTGATACTTTTGTCCATATAAGAACATTATAATAGAAGGAACAGAAAGAAACTGTGATCAGGGTGAATATGACAGTGAATGTGATGATTTCAGAAAGAAAAAAAAAGAAAAGTAAAATAAAATAAATGTGTATGTGTATATATGTATGTCTATATGTATATGTGTATGTATATATGTATGTGTATGTGAGTGTATATGTGTGTGTATATGTATATGTATATATGATAGATTTTGCCCATATTGGTCATTCTGTAGATTAGAATCAGTATTTTATACACACCCACAAAAGACATGAAGACAAAATAATTAATTGGTTCATGAAATACAGTAGATTTATAGGTTCATCAAAAATTAAAAATATTAGATAGTTTTAGAGTTGTAGATTATACGTGTGTGTTTTTGTGTTGAATGCTTGCTCTCTGCGTCTGGTATTTGAGCCTGACAGACAGATGTGCTGATCCTGGTTCGGTATTGGTCCACTGTGGTCAAGAGGGCAGGGCCGGCTGTGGTCAGCTACATGGACAGGAGGTGAGGAAGACGAGGAGGAAGAAGAAGAGTAGGAGGCGTGGAAAAGGTCTGCGGTTGTGGATTGGGATTGATGACTCTGTTACAGGCCGAGAGCGAGAGCGAGCCCACCCGCGTGCCACAGCCCCCCCAACATCAAACATGCCGAATTATGTTGATCTATGGAGATGGCCGGGCAGCACTTTCAACTGAGTCAGACCAGGTCCATCAAAGGATTTATCTCTTCACAAGATTAAAGGGGGCCAAGGCGTCTGCCAAACAAAGGCTAACTCTGAGGGTCAGCATGGGTCCTGGACCTGAGAGATTTACACAGAGGCAACCTTCAGAGAGTAAGAAGACCCAGAGAAGACAGTTCAGGCTCTGTGACGTCTGTAAGCAGAGAGCAAATAAATCCAGAATCATCTACCATCGCACCAATTATCATAAAAATGATTTCATAGTAGATTATTTATGTCAAATGTTCATCGGTACCATCAAAAGCAGTAACAGACTGTGATGCAAGCAGGGTAAAAGCTACTCAAAACCTCCTTTATATATTTGACAAGTTCCTGGCATCTTTTAGGATTCCACAGTAATGACACAATCACTTTTTGGGAACTTTAGCTCTGTTATGTTTCATATTTCCTTTTAAATAGTAAGCTGGGATCTATAGTTAATCATGTAAGTGAAAGTCTCAACTGCTTTTGTGCAAATTTAAGTCACATCCACAGACGTGTTCCTGTTGCTTTGACCTTTGCACTCATTCCTATTAGTCATTTGGCAATGTTTTAGTCTAGGAATGTAGGCTCATTTCAGTATTTCATTTGTTTTCAGTTACTTTTGAAACTTACCAGCTAAATGCCAACAAAAATATGCCAATGTATAGAATTTCATCTTTGCTGCAAAAAATTTATCATTAATTTTGTGTGTCGTTTTACTCAAAGTGTTCTTCCCCGTGTTTCTTCTGCTCTTGGACGTCCTCAGATTTATTTGCACTGTAGCCAAACGCAGACATGAAAAAACCTTTGGCTGCAACTTTTTTTTTTTTCAAGAATTTCCTACTTTTGTTTTTCTTTTTGACGAGTTTGCTCCTTTTAAGAGTATTAGCCAGTGTTTATGGTACCATACTTTGCTGTTTTTGTTCTGTCTCGCAAAGAAAACACTCATTTATATTCATTTGGAATTGAGTGGGTGAGAGACATAAAGTGGATTGGTGGCAAGATACGATCGGGTGCTGTAACGAGCTAAATGGGAAGACGTGGGCTCTCACACATGAACGTAGAGGTTTTAAACGACACAGCCTCGGACAAGAGAGCTTTAAATCACAATAAAACGTTTGCAGGAATGTACCGTCACATAATTTGCAATACATTTCACATGGGAATATTTGTCTCACTTATAAAATCAGTGATTCAGAGTGTTGGCTGATGTTAATGGAGGAGTGAGATGAAGGGGAAGAAAAGACTTCATTTGAATTTGTCTGCGCTGTTAAAGCAGACAATTCATAATCACTTGAAAGAAGAGGAGAAATGTGACCTCTGCTGACCTTTATACCTATTAATATGGCCACTTTTAGCCACTTTATAGACAGCCTTAAGTATGAGGACAGACTCTACTGTGACCTTTCCCAAACTTAGAGTCAGGATCCCAAATGGGTTATTTTGTCACCATTTGTTGTAGTAAAATACATTGTAATCCTATGATAAGTCAATTTATTTTCTATGCTGAACCCATAAAGATCCAAACAGCCACCAGTAACCAAAAGCATCTGCTGATCTAAACTATTTAATAACTTCTGATCATTAAACCTATCAATAAGTGTAAATAATTGGTGTAAAATGCAGTTTGTCATTTTTTTCATGGTCATCAGATATGACCCATTTGGATGTTCAGAGGCTACATAGTGAATGTGGAAACACTTTCATCTTCTACAACATTGATTCACCAGTTAAACCATGGTGTTGGATCAATGACAGTGGATGGACATATTTGTTTTATGTTCAGTTGATTATATATTTTGACGAAAAAGTCTTTTTTTCTTCAGTTTTCTCTGTTTTTAATATAATAACCCTCAACTTTAATCTAAGGTTTTATGGATATCGACATGATCAGTGAATTAAATATAGGAAAATACATGATTTTCACTGAAAAAAGTAAAATACAAAGTATAATATTATGATAAATGGTGATAAACCACTTAGGAAAGGTTAAATAGAGAAAAAATCATTTGGAAACAGACACAAAAGTAGCACTGTGTCTTTATGGGATAATGGTACAAGATCGGATAAATAAATAAGATTAGAATGGACTGTTTTTAATGACGGTGTGGAGTTGTGGTGTAATCTTACAACATGGTAAACTATATCTTACTATCAAACAAAAGTGTATTTCAGTGAACTCTAGAATTGTGTTGTTGTAACTACATCATGTTATGTGTTGGAGTTGGAGAGTATAATGTTCTGATAAATGGTGATAAATCACTCAAAGAAAGGTTAAATAGAGAGGAAAAATCATTTGGGAACTGCCACAAAAATAACACTGGGTCTTTATGGGTTTATGTGACTTCTGTTTTTCATTCAATCTTGATTATGTGCATTACTTTTGTTTTCTCGCTTCCTGTAATAGACATCATCCCAGACAGGTGCATTTATTCAGCATGGTTTTGACAGTGTAGGATTCAGTAAAGAACATAGATATTATAGAAGTTCATATTGTTATAAAGAGACTATAAATGTGTCCTTTGGGTCTCGAGTTGATCATATTTAGGAATCCCATACTTGATTCCATATTTAGATTAGCACAGGTTTTTCTGAACAGGTATTTGCGCCCTAAAGTAGTCATTTGACCATGCAAAAATACAACACAAATACAAATGCTCAGACAAATCAATGTTTAATACATTTGGACTGGATGTATCAGACAAAGAGGCTTTCATCATCATGTCATGAAGATGAGCAGGAATGATAAGTTAAAAACTTATGCCACATTTTTTTTAGTTCAGCTTGTCAAAGTGTTTTCTTTACATGATGTGGGTTTGTCCATGACACCGGTCCAGGTCCGTCTCCCAACGGTATCCATGATGACCTTGAGCTACTGCAGGTCATACACTGATTTCTACTCCTGGATCGGATGTTTCAGGTGTATATTCATTAAGCAAAGCAAAAAACAGACCTTTTCAAAATGCAGTTTGACACCATCCTGTTCTAATCAGTCTATTTTTCTGTCCTAAACATATTTGGAAAGGACTGCATTTTTATGACCTCAAATGCAGTTTAAGTGTGGATTAGAGGCCCAACTATATAGAAAGATCCATATTAGAATGGACAGGGCATCAGACACTAGACTGGATTAGCTTATCATCTATTTTTTTAATCCCATAAAGACCCAGCGTTTCTTTTCTGGCAGTCCCCAAATGAATTTTTCTCTCTATTTAACCTTTCTTAAGCAGTTTATCACCATTTATTATAATTTTATCATCTGTATTTTGCATTTCTAAATAAAAAATAAGGTATTTTCCCATATTTAATTCACTGATCATGTGGATGTTCATAAAAGCTCAGAATAAAAGTTAATTCTCATATCAGAAACAGAGAAAAATTAAGAAAATGTGACTTTTTTTTAACAAAATGTATCAATAACTGAACATAAACCCAGTGTCTCCATCCACTGTCTCTGATCAGTCTCCATGTGTTTTACTGGTGAATCAATGTTGTAGAAGATGACGGTGTTTCCACGGTAACTATGGAGCCTCTGAACATCCAAATGGGTCATATCTGATGACCATGAAAAGATGACAAACTGTTTTTTTTTTTTACCCCAATTATTTACATGCATTGACAGGATTAATGGATTAGAAGTTATTAAACATTTGGTAGATGATTTTGGTCACCAGTGGTTGTTTAGGTGTTTATGGATTAAACCATTTATGATTGAGATCAACTTTAAACTGTGTCTGAATGGTTGGATTCTCTGCTGTTCAAGGTGATTTTACTGTGTATGGAGCAGAAACTCGCTGATGAATCACCAGCGTGGAAAATTATCTAGTGGTATCAAAGCACAGGTTCTCCAAGAAAAAAATAAAGCACAGTGGATTAATAAAAGATGCAGCTTCTAATAAAAAATTTCATAATGACACACTTAATTATTGCTGAATTGACTTTTTTTTTTTTTGTTACTGTTTAGTGAGTGTATTTCTAGGCCTCTAGCGCAAAAATATGCCTCCTAATGTAATATAGAAGAGGTCAATTGATGTCTAACCCTTGCGTAAAACTTCACATGGAGATCAAAAGCACCTAAATGCAATTTTTCAGTTTAAATCACTTTTTTTTAAAAATCCAGTTTCACTGAATTTCTTTCTTTTTATATCAAAAATGTTAAGGTCAAATGAAGGTAATGTGTGATGATTCCTTTAAATTATATGATCAATTAGTCATATTTTGTACAACATGTAACAATAGGCAAAGAAATATCTCAGAGCTGCTAGAATTATTAAATTAAAACATGCACAGGCATTTTATTTGTCTATTTAGGCTTAGAAGTGTTTTGCTGTGATGTTGTAGAAACAGGTAGTGAGGATCATAAAGAAAAATCACTCCAAATTCCCAAAACTGAAATATGTAAAGAGTAAATATGACAGGGATTATTCCGTGTGAGTGTGTGTAGGTGTGTGTTTCTGTCTGTATGTCCACGCCTATCTGTGTATGCACATAACAGTATTAGCACAGCACTGCTACGTGCTGCACACCCAAGCCTCGCCCATAGTAGGAGGAGAGTACAGGGCAGGGTCAACAGTGAGCGAGCCAGAAGAGACACTGTGCCTGGCACCGACACACACACACACACACACACACACACACACACACACACACACACACAGGCAACCTTGGGAATCACAGCCAAAGCAGAACAGAATGTACATTAAGGAGGTCGTCTCTCCTCCCCTCTTCTCCTCTTCATTTCTTCTTTGCTCACAAAACGGCAAAGTTGGGGAAAAAAAAGTCTGTATAGACACACAACTGAAGGTTAAATTCAGCACTTCCTCATTTATGTTATTTCCTGTTTGTTTAAGTGTGTGATGCTGAACTCACATAGCTTCAGCTTTACTTTTATGTTTCTTTCCTAACATCAAAAGCGTTTAAAGGTTGAAGAGCGCTACACCATAACCAAGCCCTCGCCCAGCTGCTCCCTTTCCTCCTTCAATCACTTTCAAACAGCTTTAGCGTTGGAGGTCACATGGATAAACTTTGCCTTGTAAACACCCATTGCAGGGTTTTACCTTTGTGTTAAAGGTCCTGTTTTAACAGTGGGCCCAATGCGTAGCAGATGAGGGGAGTTGTGCTCGTAAGGTTTATAGGTGTGCATGTGTCAGTGTCAGGTGTGCTGTCATGTAGGACTTAGAGGATCTACTGCAGGTCCTGGGACTTCTGGATTAGTATAGGAGGTATAAAACTCTGTGTTTTATAGCCAAAATGTGTAACACTACCCTTAAAGGTAACTGAACCAAGGAAAAATGTACAGTCAAGAAATCCTCAGAAGGTCAGTTTTGAGTGCACTCATTGTACAGGATTGTTTTGATTTACCCGGTATAGGACTCTGGTAACAGGGGTTAGTGTTAAACAATCCTGCAGATTAGCCAAACTTACCTGGAAGAGAAAAAAGGCCATCTGCAAGGTTATCCATTGAGACGGGTGAGCCATAATGTAGTGTGATGATTTTCCAGTTTAATCATTATTGATATTTTAGGTTCATGCCCTTTTATTAATTAATTTATTTACTTATTTTACTTATGTATATAGTGATTCAAGCTGGCTTTTGGGGCCCTCCTTCATAACTGTAGCATTGATTAAGCAAAAGATTCAAGGTTCATTTCCGGGGCTGCATCCACACAAACCTTATTAGACATTCAATGTGCATAATGGAGGACATACAGAGACCAACAATAAAAAAAATAAAAAATAAAAAATAAAAACCTGGATGACATAGTTCAAAAACATCATACAAATGTGTATTGTGTTGCAAAAAATGTCTCTGTATCTTTCTATTCTCTATAAACATATAGTTATCACAAGTTTTGCTCCCAGATATGATGTGAACTATTTGCATTCTAAGACATATCAGCGTTTATAGCTGATCCTTGAAGCAAGTGAACAGTAATGATATTGGCATAGCCTTGAAATCCTCTCAGTAAGTGCTTCAGCATCAAATGGCAGAAAGCTCTGAAGAAATCAAAACAAAAGTTATCGTAACAGTGTTAACAGACTGATGTTGTGTCTCACAATCATATCAGAGTTTCTATTGGACCAAAGCTAATGTGGGTGGGAGTAATGGACACTGTATGTTTGTTCCTTTGACACATAGAGTTCCAAACTGTGTATTCTTGTAGCACGTTGTAGCTTTTAATTTGTGAAAAATTGTTTTGCAGACATCTTCGTGCCCTCTGGAAACTATAGTTTAGATCATGTGACTTACCTCCACTGACTGTCTGACTGCTCAGGCCAGATTTCTAATGATCAGCATTTAAAACAAACTGCAATAATCCTTTACGATACAGATATTCTACAGACGACTGCCGCTGAGTATTTGATTTATTCAGTCCTTCTCTTGAGAAATGTAACTGCTTGTTCACCACCTTGTCACAACAGCTCTGAATTGTCAACCACTTCTTCCTGTTATGGATCCCTGCTGCTGTTGATGAGAAAGGGTTGAGGGAGAGAAGAGAAAACACGAGCAGCAGATTTCAGGCATTCTACAACGCATTAGGTCATGAGAATTGGAGCCCATGCTGTTTAAATGATGAAATGGCTCACCAAAGGGACCTCGATTGAGGTCCACACAATTGGTCACCAAGAGGTCACCTCCATCCACAGAAGAGGAGAGAAAGAATGATAAATACACCCGACTCTACTCCACACAATTATTACATTTTTTCCCTTTTTGTTCAACAGTAAATGAAGCACTCTGGGCTGTTTAGGTTCGAACATGAGCTGAGTCTTCGTGTGGGAATTCCATGTGACAGACACGCAAAGAGCGACGAGGGCCAGAGAACAGAGAGGTCGTAGCCAGACATCAGAGCTATTTTTGTTTGTAGAAATTCAGAAGTGGTCCTGTTACCCTGGAGGCGGCTCGTGTTTTCCATATAGCTCAGCGACTTGGCAGACCTCTACAGGGCCAGTTTCACATTGAGGTCCCCCTGTTCCCCCACCCCCTCCCTCACCCTCCTCTTTCCCCGCCTGCATCTCCCCACCCTCTCCCTTCCTCCCTCTATCCTCCCACCATCGTCCTCTCACCCCCCAGCAGGAAAACGCTCGTGGCCCGCAATGGAGACAGCCTGACTGCGCAGGCGGCCCGGCAGATGCACTGGAGATAAGTTTGTGTGCGTAAGCTGGGCCGCGACCCTCGGCGGCAGGACATTGACCAGATCCTGTCAGAGAGAGGGCAAGAGCCGGCCCTGCACCGCCTCTGCTCATTTACCCCCCCCTCCCCTCCCCTTCCCATCCTACTGTCTCCATGCCTGGCTTCCCCACCAGCACAGCAGGGGCCAGAGGGGAGCACAGGCCCCCTGGAGCCAGGACTTTCCTCTGGGATCTGAGACTGGAGCTCTGGACACCCTGACACCTCCTGTGTGCACAGAAAGAAATGTCTGGAACATACACACTCCAGCACACAATAGGTCCCCAAGTTAACTTCCTATGTCCCACAGAAAGATAATGGATAGTGGTGTGTGGCAGAGACGCCAAACCACTTATGAAAACACCATCCTTCATGCTACATCAGCACTTTTCAGTTTCTTTTGTGCATTAAATGGCTTCAGAGGAAACACCTAGGCTGGAAACGTGAATGGTTTGTCATGTGAAAGCGAAGCCGGGGGCACCAGGTATAGTGACTTTAAAAGAAAACTATTTATATTTTCACAGCATTAGGAGTTGCACTGCAGTAATAACAATTCATGCTCTAAGTCATTAATGAAGTGAAGTCTGGTAGGGATAAAAACACACCGATGAAGCTGTAATATGTAGGATTTGTGTGTGCACATGGGCTTATATTAGGTTTTTTGCTGGGAGCCAGTGGTTTGTTTTCTCCATTTATAAGTTACTGTTAGATGACACCCTGCGAGCTGATTTCTATGCAAAGAACTTTCTTTAGTTTCTTTCCTGAGTTCTTTGGTGCTTCTCTATAGCTGCAACAGTGTGCAGCACCAGCTAATATTAACTTGGAAATGGTTCAGTAGTAAATTAACATCAGCAGAATAACAGAGGCTCTAATACATACATCATGGAAACATCCAAGCATGCACAAATCTTCCATACATATCAAACCTTTCACCTTTTTGTCTGCTCCATGACCACCAGCCTACTGGGTCAAAACTGATCCATCACAGACCAAATGGACCATCAACACCACTTCACTGGTCAAGGGAGTCCAGCTGCAGTTCTGCTTATTGGAATTGTATGTATAATTTCATGTAAATGAGGTCTACTGAGTGCAACTCCCAAAAAACAAGTATAAAACATAAGGTACTGAAATGGAGTGATGTGGCCTGAAAACAGGAAACACAGGCCAGGGTGATCATTTTCTTAATGTATTATCTGCAGTAATTAAAAATGAATAAGTGTCAAAACAGTATCCTGACTGACTGGAATATTATACACTGTTGCCCATACAGTTGGAATAATTTTGTTTTCAGACATATTCACCTCTTTATTCTTATTTATACACATCAGTGATCACTTTTGACCAAATGCAATGATTACATCCTGAGTCTCTATTACACCCAGATCTTCTTCATATATTATCAAATCATTCATATACTTTTATAGCAATTAGGTGAAAAAAATTCTGTTCTTCAGATACAGGGACATTTTAAAATAAATTAAGTAATATTATAAGGTGCAAAACAAAGGTTTCTCAAAATAATTGCTCTTAGAAAAAGTATGTGTCTATATTCTATACAGTGCCGGCATAGTCCTCTCTGATCCCAGAATGCCAAGCGGTACCAATGACTTCCTGACTCCATCTAAGTGCCTGGTCCTCAAGGACCACGGGCAGAGATGAAAGACCTGGAACAACTTGAAATTCCATGGGGAGGTATTGACAATTTGGCCGCTTTGAAGTACAGATAATTACACTTTCACCACATTTTATCTGCTTTAAAGACTATATTTAAACCATGCACACTGGCCAGACTCACTGAGATCTCACCAGCAAGCAAGAGGTTTTTGCAAAAATACATCACACTGTATGCAGCGCTGCATAGTACTACCAGTAGTTAAAGGTTTAATAGCATTAAAGGTACAATATGAAACATTTCCACATTAATATATCTAAAAACAGCTAGGCTCATACTGCACTTTTGGCAATAAAGTTGGAATAATTTTGTTTTCAGACACATTCTTCTTTTTGTTCCTATTTATACTCACCTTTGACCAGGTGCAATGATTACACACTGAGTTCCAGTTACATTTTATCAAGAATAAATAACATTGTCATGAGAAGAGGTAAATGTTGTATTCCCACTTCAGTAAACATATTTTGTTGACTTTTATTCTTACATTAAATCATGTTTCCAACAATGCTCAAGTTTAAAGACAGGTGTCAATATGGGCAGTATGGGTAGTGGAAACCACAACTCCCATGATACCGTGCTGCTTCACAGCATTGTCATGCTACATTTTATATTACTGTTGTGATTGTGAGAAATATAGATCCAGAAAATACATGTTCAATTAACAAACTGAAATTACATATTAAATCTGGCAAGTTATTCTCAACCGTACACCATTTTATGGAAAATTTCATCATCAGAATACGTTAAGACCACAGAAATTTAATTCATGGGGGAAAACACCAGCCCTTCTTCTGCAGCTCTCTCCTCTCAATTAATATCAATAAACTAGTAAATATCAGTGACCTGATATGATCTAAGGCTGTTATGGAAATGTAAAGCCATTTTTCTGTATTCCTGTGTTGAAACATCAGGTAGAACAGTAGAATCTGATCAGGGATTGATAATTACAACAATTAATCACTTATTTAACTTCCCCTTCCCTTCTCAAAAACACTTAATTATCCAAAATTGAGGCATCAGGGGGTAGATTTTCTACAACCTAAAAAACATGCATAGAGTTGATGTCCTCTCTTGTCCTCACAGACAACAAGGTAACAGAATATTTGGCCAATTACGCTAAAAAACTGCCGCTTTAATGGGCTGATCCATTATCTGGACAAATACAGACATATGCATCTCACAGGAAAAAAGGACATGTTTATTCAAAATGATTTTAAAAAATTTATAAAATGCTGACCAATTTATATTTTAACTCCATTGTATTTGACCGTCGTTATTGTTTAATGACAAATCCTGCTTGTTTGATCACCTTTCTGTCCAGTTTGTGTGAAATTTACATTCAAATCTTGTAATTGTGCTTGATATGCTTATAAAAGCGAAAAACACTAGTGTCTTCCTTTATGTATATTTTCATCTCGACTATGGGCCAAATGGCCACATATAATATTCAAGGTGACTGTATAGTTCCCCAGACCTTTTATGTCCTTTCACTTTATTGCTTTTGTTTTATGACCTGCAGTTTTACTCTTTTGTTTCCAACTCATAAATGCAGTCATTGTCGGTCATAACAGAACCCTGAAATCACATTGTTTCTTCACTGTGACCATATTTTCAAATAGAGCGTCATTCATCTGTCCCCAAAGGTGACTCAAATCACACTATCCTGGAAGGGACATCTTCTGTCCTGAATCATAACCTACCAGTAGAATTCATCCAAATTCCTCCTCCATATGGAGCAATAAGAAGCTGAACCCACGTCCTCAAAACAGGGAGGTTAAGCTTAGTTTGTCATCAGATTCCAGTGGAAGGGAGGGATGAACACGTTGTGCAAAAATCAACCAGGCCTGCTCGAGACAGGATCTGACTCCTACTGACACCTCTTCTCGGAAATCTCACCAGCATTTCACTTTTTCACGTACCTCAGTACTTTTATCCCTCGTCTTCTTGCTTCCAGAGAAAAGAGATTGCGTAGTAACTTTAGAGCATCCTCTGTCTCCATCGACGCTGTTACCAGTCACAAAAATCTGACTTTTTCTCAGTTTGGGGTGAGCTAAACTATTTTAAACCACATGTAATATTATTATACATTGTCATCCAGAAAAGATACGTAACAGTTTTGGACTCCACTCCAGGTTCTTTGACTCCAGCCCAATGATGACAGACAATAACAGAGAGATAATCCAAAACAGTCCATTTTTGCTATTTATGAAGAGACTGAAAGACATGCATAATTACAAAGGATTAATACAAGTAGTTACAGAGAAAGACAGATGCTTAACTCAAGACAGTCTCTACCAGGTGTTTTATTTCCTTTGTTACTTTATTCCTTTTTGTTGGACTCAGTCGTCAGCCAACTAAATGTCTAATGTCTTTATGATTCCGAGATGCACCTGTCCACCAACAGCTGGTCAGTAACATCCCATAAGATTAACAGTGTCAAGGAACAGTTCACTGAAAAGGTTTGGTGTTTTTATTCATGCAGAACACACAATTAAAGAGGATATTACAGCATGTACAGTCTGGTGTTTGTCATACGTTAAATGTGGATGTCTTATAGAGTTCACACAGGCTGAACTAAGCTGCTTAAAATCCTGTTATTTGTGTAGTGGAGGTGGTAGCATTTCTACTTAATATTAGATAGAACTTTATTGATCTGAGATTGAGGAGTTCTTCATGAAGAACCTCAAAGCATTGATCACGTGGCAAGGACTTGAACCCTAGACCTTCAGATTAAAAGTCCTAAACTTTACTGACTGAGCTATACAGGCTCCGAATCTGAAAGATGACCTGAAAGTATCATAAGAGTGTTTAGAACAAAACGTTCTGGGGCTATGTCAAAGATGTCCTTCTTCTGGATTGCAAAGATGTCAACTGAATTTATTCACAGCCATGGGCCGACATGTCGTTATTAAGCTTTGTCCACTTGAGAGAGTAGTGACTCACTCTGCCAAAGAATGAAAACCAGTAAGAAATAAGTGGTGCCAGGCACAACAAACCCCGCCCCTCACACGTATTACAACTTATTGTGGCATCAATCCAGCTGATGTCATCATGTCTATGCGTGTGCTGATGTCAGTATATCTGGGCGTGTCCTGAGATAATCACGTGTATACATGTGCATATGTCGACGTCAGCATGTATATGCATGTGCTGATGTCAGCATTTGAACCAAAAAAGTGTTAACATTGAGATTACTTTAAGAAAGATTTTGTGTTGTTTCAGTTATATACAATGCATGCCTTAACCCTTTATAGGACACTCACTGAAATACTCTGACATTCAACATTTCAACCTGAGTGTGTTATTAGACATCGTCATCTACCTCCTCTTGCCTTAAAACATCGGAGCAATTCCTAAAAAGTTAAAACATGCAAAAAAAAAAACTGTTATAAGGTCATGAACTGACAAAAAATACTCATATTCACCATTTACAGCTTCAAAATGTCCATGAAATCTGTCTAAATCACTGTATAATGTTACAAAAACCAACATGCTTCTGCGCCTCACTGAGGCACGGGATTGGCCCCATATTTAATGTTTGAAGAAATTACCAAAAATAGTCACTTGCCCGATAAAGGGTTAGCTTCATGTCAGAGTGATGTATAACAATTGCCTCTATATACGAGCTAAGTTTGAAGTAAATTGAAACGAATTTTGCCCATTGTAAATAAATGGGAGAAAAAAAGATTTGAAAAATCTGGGGGGGGCCTCATTTCGCCCAAACTAAATAGAGACGGTGCCACCTAAAATTATTATTCTAGCTATTCCTGTCACGATTCATTCACGTAGTTCTATGTGGGGTCTCTTCGTTTCCTTTGAGGTTATTCAGGATGGACTGAAATAGTATTTTACTCTCCAGGGTTTGATGACAAACACTAATTACCAAGATAAGAGGGTCAGAGCAGAGGCAGCTACATTAATATGCAGTTATTTTACCAGGATTCAAGTATGTGTATCAGTAGAAGAGCAACCCTTTGTGCACATATCGCATATATCAGAAAAACACAAGTATTCTGCATATAAAAGCCAGAGAAGACAGTGGGACTGTGTGCTTGAAAATAATTAGCATGACCCCAGTTAATTTACGACGTCGTCATTAATTCACACAGGTAAGTTTGACGATTTCTGTTTTCAGCCACTTTTCAGCTCCAGGTCAAGTCTTAGAAAATAACAATAAACAATTAGATTACACTGATATTTGCAGTTTAAATAATTATTTTTAGTTTGCATGTCTTATCAGATGATGGTGGAAACTGAAATATTTTCGAAGATTTCTTCATATATATCTGCAAATTCTCACAGCCGGGGTTTCATCCATGTGAAAGAAATTATGTCGTCATTGAGATGTATTAATTTCAAGCAAGGACGCTAATTACCTCGCCCCCCCCAAAGGGGAGTGGCATTAGTTTTGGTTCAGTTTGTTTAACACTTTAGCTGCTAATCTATTGGTTGCATTCATACCAGATTGGGTTTATATATTGCTAGTGACCCAGAATAGATGTTATTACATTTCGCGAAAAGTACTTCAACGTTTACATTTTTTATGAATTTTTCAGCCTTTTTTTTTTCTCCTCCCATTTACTTATAATGGCCGAAATTTCACACGTCTATAAAAACATCAATTTTGTTTCAATTTACTTCAAACCTGCCACATATATAGAGGCAATTTATATGATGACATCAGCTGGATTAATACCAAAATAAACTGCAATATGTGCGAGGGGCGGGGTTTGTTGTGCCTGGAACCACTTGTTTCTAACGGTTTATTATAGGTAAAATCATTGTGTTTGATGCTTTATAAGTAAAAATATTCAATTTTTTTTTTGTTCTAAAGCTCTTTTCTATTTATGCGCCAAAACTTTGGAATAGTCTCCTACCTCACATCAGATCCTGCTCAACCGTCGCCAGTTTTAAATCTAACTTGAAAACCCATCTTTTCCCCCTTGCTTTTACTTCTCAGTCATCTTTTTTTCTTTTTTTATTCTGTTTTTGCCTGAGTCACATTTGTTGTTTTGATCTCTATTAATTATATACTTATTTTAACTTATGTGTCTATCGATAATTCCTATCCGAGTCTTAATTTTCTTTTAACGTGTTATATTGTCTACCTTTCTTATGCTGTAACCCATGTTCTACTCAGGTTTTTTAACGTTATTATTACCTTTGTCTGTAAAGCACTTTGGGGCAACATGTGTTGTTTTTAAATGTGCTATAGAAATAAACTGACTTGATTTCCATATTTTCTCATTTCAAGATACTGGCACCGTAATAAGGTACTAGCTTAAGCATATTTTTTTCATATTTTGAGCAAATACAATTAAAAGTAATTACTTTAATCTAGTTGGAATGTCTTGTTTTGTCCGTTTCGATACTAGTTTTAAGAACGTGTGCTGTTATCAGAGACTACGTGTCTTTTCTTGTTTTTGATAGTCTTGATAAGCCTCATTTTCTTGTTCTATTGGCAGATAATTTTGCTTAGTTTATGTAATATTCCACCATTCCATTCCATTTTTTTTAAAGATATCAACAAAACAAGGCAGTTCATACTTATTTGTTTTATATTAGTCATTTAATTTAAATTCCGTCGAGATTGATTTATAATGAGTAGTTGAAAGGATTAAGTCTCTGTGCTCTTATTATATATATATCTCAGAAATCCATTCAGTAAAATGTAATGATACCTGTAGGTTCTGCACGATTAATTAAATGGTAATGTCAGTATGTGCAGTTATATAATCACAGAAAGCTGCGATTTAAAGGCCCAGATTTAGGAGGGATGAGAGTGGAATGGAAAAAATAAAGACAACCTAAATGTACTTATTTTTTGGATTTAGTAACACTGAGCAGAGACACATTTTTGTCATTTTAAAGTTCTT
>JAPQRP010000011.1:20912098-20925098 GCA_037367295.1 Apogon hyalosoma | reverse complement strand
TAATAATAATAATAATAATAATAATAATAATGGATTAGATTTATATAGCGCTTTTCTATTAACGCACACTCAAAGCGTGTACAGTGGACCCATTATTCACTCACTCGCACATTCTCACTCTGGTGGTGGTAAACTACATATGTAGCCACAGCTGCCCTGGGGCAGACTTATGGAAGTATGGCTGTGAATTTGCGCTTACGGCCCCTCCGACCACCACCAAACATTCATATGCATTTAAACACCAGTGTGAGTAGCAGCACTGGAGGTAAGTAGGGTGAAGTGTCTCACCCAGGGACACAACAGCACACGACTGGGATAGAGCGGGATTCAAACCGCCAACCCTTTAGTGATTGGACAACCTGCTTTACCTAAATAATAGCATTATAACCTATAAATAGTGACAACTCCATTTTTCTAGGTACAACTGGACTAGTTTTTTTTTTTCTTTTGAAGCAAAACAAGTCCAGTTGAACCTTGAAGAACTTCTAAGAACCTCAGGACCTGGGTAAATGAGAAACTGAATGAGAAACTGTTCTTATTTTAGTTCCAAACTCAAATTTTTTAAAAAACAATATTATGCCCATTACCAAATAATATTATAATATAATAAGTAATTTAATGTTTTTATTGCACTAAAACAAAGAGAAAAAGTTGTCATTATTTATAGGTTATGATGCTATTACTTCAGCCCACTTGAGATCCAAATGGGCTGAATGTGACCAATGGAAGAAATGAGTTTGACACCCCCGCTCTAGACATTGCTATTTCTACTGCTTTTGGGGACATATTTATACATTTAACCAATATTTAGTACTATTTTAATACAATTTACCATGAATGTACTTTTAATATACTCCTAACAGCTTGTTTCATTGGTAAAAAAAAAAAAAAATCAGTCAATCAAAGTTTATTTATATAACGCTTTACAATAACACAAAGATGACCAAAGTGCTTAACATCTAAAAACATGATCAAAATTTTGAGATAACAACAGTTTAATCAAATACAATAAAAGTGCATAAAACAATAAGACATAGATAGAAAAGACCACAGATTTAAAACCTAAGAGTATCTCAGTGCTAAGGATTAAAACAAAAACAAAAACAAAAAAAAAAGTCATTGTCACACAGATTGTTACATGAGAATTAGTCTGGGCCTTTTCAGTTCATTTGTATTTAAGGGGGTTTCATCAGAAGCCTCAGACCAATACGTCTCTGACCTACAGTCAATCAGAACAACAGTTATGGACAAGAGGCCGCCATTGATTCAAATCCACATCCAACCACACTCTGATAAATGTGATGGGGTGTATCCAGTCTGGGCTCAGTAGAAATCATCTGAATAGAGAAAAATGTTCACTCGCTCTTTGGCAGATGCGTGTAGTTCAGAGGCTACAACTTTTTCGCTGTAAATCTGAATGTTTCTTCCACACAGATAGTATGGTTTATAAAGTTACTGTCAAATGTTGACCCTAATGCTGACAAAAAGGCTCATATGAAAAATGTAAGGTATTTACTGATAAATACAAGGGTTTACAGGGAGTACAAGGAATATGAGGTGACAGTTAAGGTAAAAAAACAATGAGAAACACAAAGAAAACATAGGCTTGAATTGACTGGGAAAACATACTGTAATATGGGACGGATTGAAGGAAGGAGCACAGGTAGTCCATATTTAACTCAGAACAGGGTTATAGAAATTATGTTGCGTTCCAGGCAGGTTTTTGAGCCTGTAAATTACAACTTCAAACCACGACTCATGACTTTGTAACGTTCCAGGCAAGTCACGCTAAACAGCGTAAGGAATTGTGGGAGCTAGATATAAACAAACCAGCATGGCGGACTGTGTGGGACTCATGTTCAGAGAAGGAAACAGAGGAGTAAAAACAGCACATAAGGCAAGAGAAGCTGTCATACCTTTAATGTTATATTATTTGTATATTTGGATACGTATTTGGTTTTAATTTATTCTGATTCCCATTGGACTGAAACCTCGCTAACGCTAGAGCAGCTGCTGATTATGCAGAACATTTGTGGATAAATAATGTTAGAGCAATACCTTGTTTTAATAAACAGTTTGGTATAAACACTGCATCCATGAGGGCCGCCAATGTTGTTTCACGGGCTATGTGACGTCAGAGCTCGGAACTGATCTAGTAGGAGTTCAAGGGTGGGAAGTCACAGGTTTGACTGCCATTCCTGTGCATTTTCACTGGTAGAAGGTTGGAAGAACATGAGTTGCGGGTAGCCTGGAACACAGCATTAGTCTGAGTTATTAAGTAATGAATTAATATAGTCTGTCTTGAAGAACATTTGTCAGAAATATTGTGAAATGCAATTAAAATACTCATTGAAGGAAAAGCCTCAGTGAAAGTGTTTTTACAACTGAATTGAATCGATAAATATTTACATGACACACTTCCCCCTTCTACATTTATGTATGATGATGTTATATAACGATGTTGCTAATCAAATAATGCCCAGAAGCGTTTGTTCAAAGACCACCGGCAAGTTAAAAATATTTGTTCTCTCAGCATGATGAATAATGATATTAAAATACTAGAAAGACACTTGGAATTCACCTCAAAAAGCAGGTCCGTCTTATATTCACACAAACCAAGTACATTTAATCACTGGACATCTTGCCACCAATAACACCAGGAGACATCAAAATTATATTCATTTTGTAAATTCTGTTTTATGTGTAAATATTGTAATATGCCCCACAGTGTGTTCACTGGACAGTACAATCACTGCAGTTAATTCTCAAAGGACTCAGTGGATCACTGGACCAACATGTCTTGGTGTAAAGACGACGTACTCAGACACGTGAAAATAAAGAATCTAAAGTTTAAGTTTGGAGAACAGGGATGTTTGGACTTAGTTTTAATGGAACAAACAGCCACAACAGAGGCTGGACAGTGGACAGTGGACGTACCCTGGACGTGGAGATGATGTTTATAATGACAATACAGCTCAGAATAATGTTGATGTTTGGTGATTTACCCCAACTACCCTCTGTAGTACAGCACTTACTGAGACAGATGGGGTCATGAGTACTTCATCATGAAGAAAGGTGGTGAAAGTGACTTCAGTCAAATCTGCTTCTCTACCAAAACCCTTCAGAAATGTGTTTACCCAGCATGCAAAGAGCTTTAGCTACACATTTTAGCCACTTTTGTACAGCTCTGCGATGAACTGACAGTATGTCCAGGATCTGCCCCACCTTCACCCACTGGTGGGTGGGATAGGCTCTGGCACCCCCACGACCCTCTGGAGGACTAAGCAGTTCAGAAAATGAACGAATGACTATATATGTACATGTGTTTCAGAACACTTGTTTTAGTTGTTTTTCAACTACTCGCCACCTATTTAGGTGTGTAAGCTGCCTGATATAATTAACATACACTATATAGCAAATGCAGTTTTACCATTGAGAGGACAGAATAGACTGGCCATAGAGTTCCAAATTATTTTTAATATTGACAACTTTATTAAACAGAAATATGGTCATGGACAAGAGGCTGATTGATTCAAAACCATATCCAACCCAACTCAGATAAATGGTTGTAATCAGGTGTACACACACACACACACACACACACACACACACACATGCACACGCACACACATATATATACATACATACATGCATACATTAATGTAATGGAACATCAGATACTGCCCACCAAACACTGGTGTATATTATATTTGTGATTCTCTTTGGCACTCACAGTGGACCCTTAACGTCAGTGGTTTGACACCCAGATCCCACAGAACAGAACAATAGAAGGTCTTCGCTGATGTGGCCTGTGAAAGAGTCACTTCCCACTGAGGTATATTCTGAAATTAGGCCAAACTCCAGATTTTTTTCTGTTAAAGAAGTCCACATAAATTCCCCCTTTTAAAATGTTCCAGCCATGTACGTCTTCACTTTCTCCTCCTTTTTCCTGTTTCCTAGTGAAAAACAGAGGGTGAGGCCTGGAGGTGAGTTTCAGTTCAAAGTTGAAAAGGGCACCACTAAAAAACACTGGCAGGTATTCAGTGAGTGCGGTGTATTAATGATAACAGTCAAATTGTCTTGGAGCTCATGAACACTGGCTGTAGATTTAGCGGAGCTTACAAAAATGACTCTGAGAGATATGAAGTGTGTCTGCTGTCAGAGTCAGTTTGTACGTTTGTGTGCAGATTCTTTTACTCAGCTTATGTGGCACCAAAGACACAATAACCATGCACGTTCTGCGGCCAGCCAGCTGAATTGTGCAGTGTAAGTGAAAGCTTGACCTCATAAATGCTTAGTGTTAATACTGCAGGAATTCACTGGAATTTTGTTTTCATAAATGAGGACAGGAAAAGGTAACAGTGGAGGCATAAATCAGGGCTTTTTTTCACTCTCCTCAGAAAGAGTAACCACATGAGTGTAATAATAAACATCTCCGGCAGAGATTGATGTTGGATGGGCCTGACTGAGGGCACGTAGTTACTAATCCATGCCCACATCGGGTACTAAGTCGCTTCACAATTCCCACATTATTCGGGGCGAAGCAGGAAGAAATGACAGACATAATTTCCCTGTGATCAAACATTGTTGATCTGTGCATTAACACAAGCGATGCAATCTGTACTAGGCACAAAATAATTGAATGTGCTGAAATTGGGAACTATTTTGAGGTATTTCCTCTCTTTAGAGCAGCGGGGCAGATTGGCTTAATTAAGGATGAAAAACAGGAAGTTTTAAAGTCACGTCTGTAATTAATTGGTTGCCTCAGCCAAAGGGTCTGCCTGGTCAGGGAAGTTCGAGGAAGCAGCTCTACTGTTGACTCATACTGGGATCACACACTGGAAGACTTAATCCAGTCTGTAATATGTTTAAGGAGAACACAATCTGTAATGCATAACATTACATTAACCAAAATAACTGCTGACGGACTGAGAATAGGCCCAGTATGGTAAGCATCAGGAGTCGTGAACAGACCAATGTGCTGACTGATTCGCCTCTGATGAGTCAGAAGTCTGGGTTTTAACAAATAGTCTTAGTTGGGGATTCATTATTATTGTTTATATTCAGTGTGATGGTCTAATTACTCCTATAGTATGTCAATGTTTTCTTAAAAGCCTTATTAATTACTTTATTGATTGCAATGTGTAAGCATGTGATTTTCAGCCTTTGAAATTTATTTTTTGCAACTTATTTTCTAAAATGAAGAACATGAGTTGTAAACGGAGGTCAGCAAGTTCAGGTGACTGCAAGACAAGAAGATGGGTATAAACTACAACTGAGAGGAGGTGATGATTGCACTTATTATATCATTGTTAACATTATAGAAAATATTAGGTAACAGTAAACACTGGACACATTTTGTAGCATTTGTAGATGCAATTTTTGTTTTTGTTTTTTTTTTTTTTTTGCATTTATTAGACGAAATAGAGAGGATGACTTGCAGGAATCAAACTCTGTTCACTATAGAAGGGCTTTGGACCATGTAGCATGTGTTCTACGTACCTCTTACAACAAAAAATATGATTTTTTTTTTTGTTTAAGTTCTACCATCTAAGAGGCTTAGGGTTAGCGTTAGGTTCAACTCCAGTTTTAACTATATTAGGCCTGTTATGAAATGTTTTGTGTATTTGTAGATCTGTAATGTGATCTGTAATCCAAGGTGGCGAATCCTAGCTCCATAAAGTCAAAGTCCTGCCATGTTTTGGTTCCAACCTGTTCAGTGAACCAGCCCATTTTGATGAGCACAACTCTTCATCCAGGTAGATGGGATAAATACCTGCCTTAAGTGAACATGTTGGAACCAATTCATGGCAGGACTTTGACTTGATGAACCTGGGATTACCCACCTCTGCATAACACACGTGCTTGTATGGAGCCAGGAGGCCGATCTACAATTAAAATGAAAATGACTTATAACATATTTCATACATGGAATCCCCTCCTAGATTATTTTTTCCAATAGTGAAATGAAGTATTTGTTCTTGGTCAGGGATATTTAGTCAAACTTTCTCTCATCTCAACATCCACTTCCCCAAACATTAATGTGTGATTTTTTTATAACTTTACTCACGGTTCTTAATGTTTTGTAGCAGTAAATATTGGCCAGTCTCTTTCTTCTATTGACATTAGTTTGCATTTTCAGCTCAAAAGAAACGAAAAATAGCATCCTCTTGTAAATTAGATAACACAAACCCAAACAAATGTTAAAAAGAAAACTGAAAAATGTGTTTTCAATGGCTAGGAAGACTTCAGCACACAGCTCTGTCTTCTGTTTGGGGTTCTGCCATACATCAGCCAGTTATTTATTTCAGATGCTCATTTGGTTATCAGAAGTGTTCATAAGAGGTCTCAGTGGAGTCTCCTCCAATCAGCAGAGAAAAGAAGCCTCGCTAGGCTCGTCTGTCAGCCTGCTGCATCCTGCAATTTATCCCCCGTCCGTACTATGCGGCTCTGCTGCTATCTTAAGCTCTAGATTAAAATTTATTACAATTCAAGACTTCAGTGGACCAAATGATGTTTACACAAGCATACCTCGATCTGAGAGAGTGTGGGTCTGAGACGAAGCATTGCATTGTGGGTCGAGGAGCAAGGAGGGGCTAGAAAAATCCCACCAAACACTTTAGCCCTCAGCTGACCCAAATGACTAAAGCTCCAACTCTACGCAGTTTCTGCAGAAGACTGGAGACTTTGAGCTAAATGTCTGATACCAGTCAGGAAGGCTGTGTTTCCCTCCTGCCTCTTTATCCAACGCAAACACAGACACATAAACATACAACACACATCATGGCACATGGAAACTACTGCTCTCTGACTCACTTGAATGTGCCTCATATCTCCTACTTTGTTCAAACAAAGATGACAAACTGAATGAGGAAAGTTTTATACCACTTACTTTAACTGATTTTAGATGAAAGTTTCTTATTTGTTTAAAAGCCGGTTCTGTCTGTAAATCCTTCCACAACTGTGATTGACTTCTGATCATACATCACCAGGAGAGAATTTGCTCTCCCCGTTGAGACGAAGATTAGCATATTGCTTGTTGACATACGTTTAATTGATTAAAACAGGCCCGCTGTGATTTCACTGTGTTTTGTTTTCAAAGGCCAGGGTTCTGACAGAAATACTCGGGGAAGTATTACATTTGGCGGTGATCTCAGGTTCCCATACACGACAGCGCTGAAGTTAATTCAAAACGCCTTGGACACAAGGCCGACCGTTGGGTTAGTAGGAGAGGAGAGATAGCCGTAACCTCGCTCTGAACTCCCAAGAATCTCAGCGTACTCCCTGGATTGCAGCAGCAGAAAATACTTACAAGAGTTACATGATTTAGTGGCTGAGTTTCAAAGAGCAGACTCCTTTAGGCAGAGAGCACGCTAATGAAAAAACTTTTCCATTAGAGAGGAACAGAACTGTAACCTGACAAAACTGGCATTGCATTGTATAGATATAGGGACTGATTTGCTATTCAAATTGCACCAGGCCTCTCTCATACATTACATATGTTGGTTTGTCCTGCAAATACACACAGAGTGAATAGAAACCATCTAAAGGGGATTTACTGAAGGGTGGACCGGTAACAAGAGGAGAAGTAACTTCACACCAATGGCATGATCTCTTTTTGGTGATTCTACATATTATTTGTATGTCTTTTCCAAATACTTTGTCAAATTTTATCAACCCATAAAGACTCTACTTTTGTTGCAGCTCCCAAATGATTTTTTCCTCTATTTTTAACTTTTCATAAGGGATTTATCACCATTTATTCTAATATGATATCCAATATTTTGCATTCTTAGGTGAAAATCAGCTAGTTTCTTCTATTTAATTTACAGATCATGATTGACGTCCATAAAAGCTCAAATTAAAGTTGAACGTCATATCAAAAATAAAGAAAATGGAGGGGAAAAGTGTCTTTTTCAGTAAAATGTATCATTAACTGAACATAAAAATAAGTGTGTCCATCCACTGTCATTGATCCAGCTCCATGGGTTTTACTGGGGAATCAATGTTATAGAAGATGACGGTGTTTCCACGTTTACTATGGAGCCTCTGAACATCCAAATGGGTCATATCTGATGACCAACTGTATTTTACACCAGTTATTTACAGGGATTGATATGATTAATGGATCAACAGTTATTTAACATTTTCTATTAGTAAATGATTTTGTGGATGTTTGGGTCTTTATGGGTTAATCCAGCTATTTTGCATGCCAGTTCACTTGACAATGATTTGTTTTTATAATAATTATAATCATCATCATCAAAAAAACCCATCATTTGTCATGTGTCATATTTGTCTTTTTCATATGACTCACTTTTTGTATCACTGGCTAATAACAACAGTGATTCAACCAGTGACATTTAAAGCTTTGTGAACAGCAAAAAAAACAACCTGAACCACACAGAAAACATCTGAGGAACTTTCCATTTTATGCAGCTTTATTCCTCTACCGGACAATTGCTGTACTTTTTACTCCACTGCAGTTATCTGACAGCATTAGCAACTTACTTCAGATAAGACTTGACACCACGGATAATAAAACAAGCTTTCAAGATACGACACATTACTTGAGATCAAAGTGGTTCCCAACTTTTTTGGCTTCTGTCGTTTTACTCTAAGAAGTGTGTAGAACTGCAGACTAATAATGACATTTCCCTCTGAACTTCAAATTAACCAGTATCGCACCAAAAATTTGTGCATCATAAATTTGTTTTTCTTCCTAATTATTGAATTAATCGTAGTAGGATTCCTCATGTATCTGGTGTCCCTGTTTATAAAACTGGATTTACAGTAGTTTTAAGTAGCTCCACCTCCAGCAGAAATAACATTGTGTGTAATAATGTTGTGATGACACCAATGATTCACTATGAAGACTGTAATGATGTCATTTATTGTACATCAGCCAGACTGACCAAACAAGTATCTATTTTGATTATTTAACTATGTATTGCTGCTGTTACTTGAATGCTTGACTTGTTGAGGAGTATTTTTAACCAGGCACAAAGTCCTCTTGACATGCAATACCAGGAACGGCCACTAGATGCTGCTTCAAAAAGCCTTATGTCAGACTCACATCATGGGCGTTATTAGGACTTGAAAACATCCGGGCTTAAAAAAAGAATTTGCGAAAGGGGGCCGGAGTTCTCCATAACTACCACGATCAAACCAGTGTTATGCTTATTTAAGGCTTATGGTAATTTAAAAAAAAAACAGCCAAACAAATAACCAGTCCGGATGCCCAGGTCTAATGACGCCCATGACTCACAACGAGCTACTCTTTTAAAAAATGCTATGGGCATTATGGCAGATACTGGTCACAAACTTGAATTTTGCACATGAATACCCCCTCATGTCTTATTTTCCACTGGAAACCTGGAAAAAAATGTTGATCCACGAGCTGCTGAGATGAAAATAACCTTTGAACTTTTCAACATGGCAGAGAGCAAAGAAGAATTCATCACAAATGACAAACACTGCTTTTATTATTGTTCTGCTGCTGCTGGCTGATGATTTTACTCAGCCATGGCTCAGGAGGTAGAGCAGGTTGTCCAATAACCAAAGGGTTGGCGGTTCAAATCCCACTCTGTCCCAGTCATGTGCTGTTGTGTCCTTGGGCAAGACTTCACCCTCCTTGCCTCCAGTGCTGCTACTCACACTGGTGTATGGATGATTGTTCAGTGGTGGTCGGAGGGGCCGTAGGCGCGAAATGGCAGCCATGCTTCTGTCAGTCTGCCCCAGGGCAGCTGTGGCTACATATGTAGTTTACCACCACCAAAGTGTGAATGAATAATGGATCCACTATATGCGCTTTGAGTATGCATTAATAGAAAAGCGCTATATAAATCTAATCCATTATTATTAATAGTATAGTATCTATAGCATTTGCAATTTGCAACACTCCTCAAAAAAAAACAAAAACTAAATACTGAAGCAGATGAATTAACATGTACAAAACTGTTTTACCCAAGTAGCAGGTCACCATAAAATATTCCATTTTTCATTTTACTATGACAACAAAAGGACTTGAACACAACACACTTGTA
Source organism: Apogon hyalosoma (assembly GCA_037367295.1). Classification (NCBI taxonomy): domain Eukaryota; kingdom Metazoa; phylum Chordata; class Actinopteri; order Kurtiformes; family Apogonidae; genus Apogon; species Apogon hyalosoma. The sequence continues at coordinate 20,915,052 of JAPQRP010000011.1, read as the reverse complement.
ATTCTGAATTTCAGAAGTGGAAAGGATCATTTTCTCCCGGTAGCACCTGAAGGCAGCATAAAGTCGCTACGCTTTTTCCAGGAGTCATTCTGTTCTCATTTGTTTTATTTGGACCATTTAATGAATGATATAGTTGTCCATTTTTAACCTTTGACCCCTTTAGTGAACAAGACTGTAGAATGACTTTGTTAGGCAGAGCTTAATGAACTTCATTGAGTCAATAAGCTAGTGATTAGCAGCAGTTCACATCTGACCCCTTGCAGTTCTGTGGTTCCATCAGTTTTGTCCAAATATGGTCACCTCTGGATCCAGAAAGCCAATATGGTGACAACCAAATAACAAACCACTGGCTTCAAAACAGCAGCTCAGAAACCAGTGGGTAACGTCACAATTCCTTTGTCTATAATTTTCCCATGGTTGTATTTCTAGATTTACTAAAGGATATAAACATCCAAATATTGAAAGTATCTGGCACTGACACTGATATTTCCAGTATGAAGGCACATTACAGTAACCTACTGGACTACTGACCTATTGTTTTTGTAACCTTAGAATGGGATTTTTATGTCTACATAGAAAATGAGTCATCTCCACAGAGTCCACCATGTTCCTACAGTGACTGAACAGACTTCCCCCTCTCCTTTTTCTGTTTTATAGTGGATGACATCCAGTATTAAGGCCCATAACCATCACTTATGTTTAACCCTATAATGCCAAACGTGTCATATTTTATACATGAGTTTTGAAGCCCTCTACATGATCAGTGTGATATTTTTTTTCTTGAAAAACCTGATGTATACAATTAGATACATGCAATACACAGATAATCCACCAGGGGGAGGAATTAGTTCACCAGAGGCCTTTCCAGTAACACTGTTATTAATGAGGAAGGAGGAAGAACTTTGGCAATTTTGAAAATGAATTGGAAATTTGTTAGACATGTTTGTGTTATATTATGTTTTTGTTTGTTCAAAAATAATAATATTTGAGCATTGAGACCTGATGTATCAAATATGATACAAAATTGAAACTCATACATAGAAATTGATATTTAATTTTTTTTTTTTTTTTTTTTTTGTTCAGAAGGACCAATAAAGGATCCAGTTTCAAAGAACTGGAATTTTCTGTCAATGATTTAATGGTTTGGACTTTACAGGGTTAAGATGGGCCAGAGTTAATATCTAGTCAAATAAAATATCCAAAAAGAACGAAACAAACATTTAACTCTTGTATTTTGCAGCCACCATATGGGAGGTAGAGAGGAGTTATACAACTGTCATCTGCAACTTCACCACTAGATTTCACTAAATGTTACACACTGAAGCTTTGTTGGTTTGTGAAAATCTAATCTAGCTTTTTTTTTTTTTTTAGCTTAAAGATTTGTCACAAAAGACAAATTCACCAAAGAGAGATTTTTGAGATTCAGTAGTAAATTCAGAAGGAATCTGACCAAATGTTAAAAGAAAAGTCACATCAAAATAGCAAACTTCTATCCGATGGCATTTCAATCAAACATGACAGATTCAATTTCATCATTTCATCAGGCAGTAGTACATTAGGTGACTGTTGACTGTTTATTTCCAGGTAAATGGTGTGATTATAAAGGATCTCCTCCCTTTTTCCACATAATAATCCCATGTCATTTTCCTCCACTCAGTTTTAATCACCTCCTCTCCAATCAAGGCTCATTTCTTATAACTTCCTGGAATTTCTTACACCACGACACATACAGAGTGAGTGTGAGGCTAAAGTCTTTTGTCCCACCCTGTGTTTTTCACTCATTGCTGTCATAAGTGTCACTCTGCCCAACACCCAGCCTTCCCTGAACACACTCCCACTGTTTCCGTAAAAAGCAACACTGACTATACATAGTTAGCAGATGTCATCATTGTTCTATAACCAATATTTCACTGTCCTTTAAACTGTATTGACCGTGTTTCTACTGCTGTTTTATTATTAGAGACAAAGGAGTAAGATTTTACACGTGACCTTCAGTTTTGGTTTGATAAATTTACTATGAGTAAGACTGTGTGCATTTGTAACAGGGGTGGAGGGGGTGCTATTAATCTTCCTGTTTCGTTGTAGATACGTTTTCTGGAAGGCTTCATGTTCAGTGGTTGTGGCAGAAAGCACCGGCTTTCTATGAATCTGACAAAGCAAACAAATCACTCAGTAATAAAAAAAAAAAAAAAAAAAGACAATTAACACTTTAATACAAGCTGTTTTCCCCATTAAAGCTTTACGTGGTTCCTTTAAATTACAAAAGGCAAAATTATTTTTTAAGTGTTTTTTGTTTTTTTTTTTTTTTTCTCACAGAATGTGCCCCCCTGTCTGTCGAGGAAACCCAAAAGGGCTGAGTCAGAGATCTCATCTCTTCCGGAGGCAGGGCCAGCGGTGCAGTCCTTTGAAAGGCTAAATGGAAAGATCAACGGGCATCTCCTGAGGGAACCACTGGACTCTACTGTGCTGCAGCCCCACGGCCAAACAGCCCTGGGGCCTGGAGTCTGCCGCTGGGCTGGTCTGTGCTGTTTACTTTTAGAGGACTTTCAACCCTGTGCAGCCACGAACATCTATGTGTCTGTGCCATTCTGCCTCTCCGCATGTCTTTACAGATTCCCTCTTTCCTAAAGCTGCAATTATTATCATTCACCAACCAACACGTCACAGATTTTTACACATTACCTTAGCAACAGCTGCTCAAAGAATTGGACTTTTCCTGTTAACCCTGTAAAGCCTGAACCATTAAATCATGGACAGAAAATTCCAGTTCTTTGAAACTGGACTCTTTATTGGTCCTTCTGAACAAACAAACAAAAAAATTTTTTCAAATATACATTTTTAGGAGTTTCAATTTTGTATCATATTTGAGACATTGGATCTCAATGCTCAAATATTATTTTTGAACAAACAAAAACATAATATAACACAAACATGTCTAACAAATTGGTAATTCC
>JAPQRP010000011.1:20876298-20888727 GCA_037367295.1 Apogon hyalosoma | reverse complement strand
AATTTTATTTTATTTTATTTTTCTTAATCTTTTTCAAGGGGGTCAAGCTAGCAGTCTGCCTGTACTTGTAGCCTCTATGCTAAGCTAGGCTAACAGCCTTTAGCACCAGGATCAGAATCAGACACATCATGAAATTTAAAGCACGATCTTCCCTTCTAACTTTCAACGGGAAAGCATAGAAGTAAAGCGGCAAATGTTTAGTTATCTGCGATTTTTAAAGGTACGCTAAGTAATTTTTCTGTCAGCACTAGCAAGAACAATGGAAAGATGAGAAAGTGCTGCTCAGATAAAAACACAAATAATTTTTATTTAAGTTTTATAATCAGTTTGTGGTTTTGTAATTGCAAAACACTGATGAAGTATTTCTTTACTGGCTAAAATATTAAGTTATTATGTTAAAACTATTAGAATGTACTGCAAAATGTTGGAAACATTAAGCTGTGCTGATGGCCTTTAGCTGGACAGATAAGGGTGCTAATGCTAATTCTCCATATAACAACAAAGCTACATTTTAAAAGCAGTTCTTCTATCATTGTAAGGTATTTAGGAACAACAAGCTAATTGCAAAACCTGGACAAACTGTTACTGACTAAAATATTCATGTATCCCAAAAAGTAGGCGACTACTCGGAGTTGGAAAATGTAACTTAATGTAGAAAGTAGCTAAAGGTAGCACAGGTGGCATTGTTATTAAAAAATAAAATGTGTTGAAATGACAGTAACACCTTGACATTTCCTCAACTCAACCACAGTATAAATCGTACATGTGGATTGAGTCGTTCATCACTGTCCTCGACACCTTAGACTTTTGCACCAGAGTAAAGTACCCTACCTACAGAACTACAGGGCAAACATTGTTTCCTCAACTTCGTTACAAGACATCTCTGCGCCTTCGCTTTTTTTATGGTCGAAGGGATAAAGGTCATAATGAAGGTCGGTAAAAAGCTGCAGCGAGGGAAAAACAAAGTGTGCGAGCAGCTCTGGTGTGGGAGAGAAGGAAGCAAGTAGGGATGAATAGAGGGAGGGAGAGGAAGAAGACCGAGTTCTGATCAGGCGGGAAGCTGCTTTCCAACGCTACGCACGGTGAAGGCCGGTGTGTAAACGCCACACCAATCCTATCACCGCTCAGTGCTATAGGAGCTTGTGCACACACGCAAATACACACCTAGTGGGATTCCTACCTGTGACTAAGGTCAGTGGGAGTCTCAAGAGCGAGAGGCGCTAATCAGTAACAGTGTTATATGGCTGTGTTAATAGTTAACACGGCCCCTAGACACTGCGCCCCTGGCCCAAGCACCTGCAACCCATTTTACAGGCATCATCCATGGAAAGAACAAATACTCTGAATGCTTGTTGGGCACATCAGCTTCACATGAACCATCTCACCTGACATGCCACTAGGTGTCTAGCAAAAAAGCTGAGCAGAAAAAGCAAATTGTTAACCCTTTTGTGTGTGACATTACTGCAGCGGACACTTATTCAGTCTTAAATTAACCCATAAAGACCCAGTGCTACTTCTCAAATAATGTTTTTTCTCTCTATTTAACCTTTCTTAAGTGATTTATAACCATTTATTTTAATATCATCTCCTTTATTTTGCTTTTTTTCAGTGAAAATCATGTATTTTCCTATATTTAATTCACTGATCATGTAAATGTTCATTAAAGTAAAGTCAAAGCTTATTGGATCAAAACAGAGAAAACTGAGGAAAAAGTGATTTTTTCAGTAAAATATATCATTAATTGAACATAAACCAAGTGTGTCCATCCACTGTCATTGATCAAACTCCATGGGTTTTACTGGTGAATCAATGTTGTAGAAGATGACGGCGTTTCCATGTTCACTATGGAGCCTCTGAACATCCACATGGGTCACATCTGATGACCATGAAAAGATGACAAACTGTGTTTTATACCAATTATTTACATGTATTGATTGGATTAGTGGATCAACAGGTATTAAACTGTTTAAATCAGTAGATGCTTTTGGTCAGTGGGGGATACTTGGGTCTTTATGGGCTACATTATTTGCAGTAATGACTCCAGCCCTTAATTGTTGCACATTTTCTAATATTTGTGAGGCTCACTGTACTGTAATTGCAGCTATGACACTTGAATTTCCCCACTGCGGGATAAATAAAGTCTTATCTTATCCCGATATGTTGTTTAATGAATTCAAAACATGCAGTTCCATAGAAAGTCTCTAATAATCTACAGTTCAGGGAATAGCTTGTTCATTGTTTAATCCTGATGATTTTGTTATTTTGTGTTTCCCAGCATATAATCAGTGATTCATGACATTCACCACAGTGGACAGTTACATTTTACACTGAAATGGTAGGTTTTCTTAAATCAGTGATTTATATTGTCTTTGTGGTTGTGTTCATGCTTTAACATGAATACCATCACATGTGAAACTGTTGATGCATGGAATCCACTACAATGCACAGCTGGGTATTATGCTAAAGAAAAAAGATACTGACGAAATCCAGTTGGATATGTTCTATGTCAAAAATACCACCAGTTTATTAACTTAGAGGTTTAAGGGTATTTTCTCGATTTGTCCACACTTTATAACACAAATGACACAATATCCAAATGGTTATACCAAAATGTTCAGGACAAGCTCAGCTTCACATAAACTTAAAAAAAAAAGTCCTATTTTTGGCCTAGATCACTATAGATCCAGATAAATCAGCCCCGATGCAAGTCAGATTTGTGAAAATGTTGAAATCTCTTGTGAAAACACAGCTTCACTCATGTGGATAAAGAGTTTTGGTGTTTGAAACGGTTCACCAAAGTCTTAGCTTCACAAAAGTAGTGGAATATATGAACACATTAACAGGTAAGTGTAGAAAACATGTCTAGAATGTATTTTTTGTAATACTGCTTTTTGAGCATAAATGTTGTCTGTCATTCTATTTTTACCAAATGTCTCCAAAGCAGATAAATTAGACTGAATAAGGATTTCATATTACATATCAAGCTTCATTAAATGTGTGCAAATGAGAAAGGATGTTTTAATATATCATGTGCTCTGATCGTAGTTAACAATTCGTGCACGAAAGGGTTAATAAAAACTTGAACAGTGATTTTTTTTAAATTTATTTTTCAAACTGCGCTCCATAAAGCCTGATTGTGCTCCGTGTAACTCACATTTTCCTTCTCACATTCACACATCTCTTTTCTTCTCCTCTCAGGGTCATAGGAACAGGAGTGTGTGATACCAATCAGCTCGACTCCTCCTCGCAGCTTTTCCGGCTTCACACACACACATACATTTATCTTCTCGGGACACCTTTTTCACAATCTTACAGCTGTTTCTAAAATCATCCTATGCTTTTCACTGTTGTATTTTCTCTCTTGAGCATGTATTAGTAGGCAGTAGACACACTTGCACAAAGAGTGCACACACACGTGCCTCTCAGGGTTCTTGATAAACCCAGCTGAGGTCAGGAAAACCTCATGGTGACCCGCTGGCTCCATCTCTTGTACCGACCTCTCTCAACAGCTGCTAAGTCTAACCTGCTGGCCCATCCCTGCTGCCAGGTTAAACTCACACTCCACCAGTGTTGCCAACGCCTCAGTAAGGAAAGTAGGTACTGGCAGCCCTAAAAGTCCCTAGAAGCTGATGATATTATCACCCATTTTCATAATTGGAAATGTGCATGTAATTGTAATGCACAATGTGGGAAAGAGGGATAATAATTAATATATAATATAATAATAATAATAATTAATAATTGGAGCTGCCAACAAAGTCCTGCCTCTGTTGTATTTTTAATATGTCTGTCAGACATATTGTACCAAAGATATTTCAATATTTTTTTTATTTACCTTGTCTGATGTGTAAATTTTGTATCGCAAAACTTGTATTGTACTTATATATGTTTAGGTATTTTAAATTTATGTTTTTCAAAACTGCATGTTTATAACCTTGCACTACCTTTTATTGTGACAATTCAACATCTGTCCAGGGACTGCAGATGAAAATAGCCATTAGATTAACTCTGGTACATTTACAGCAATGTGAATTAATGTACAATGTCCCTGTTAAATAAACCAATAAATAAATTAATTAATAATATTGTGGGATAAAAAGTGAGTACAAAAACACCCAAAATATTTTTAGAACTACAAATGAACTTCACTCTGTCAATTCTTGTGTTTTTTTTTTTTTTTTTCTTTGTATTTTTTTTTTTTTTAATCACAATTCCAACCCTCCTGCTTTATCTGGACTAAAGTGACCCAAAAGAGACACTGGTGGAGTTACTTTTATTTATTTGTTAATTTCTTTTATTTGTTTAGTGTTTAGCTTCATTTTCATAAGTTTGGTTTTAAACCTTATGATCCACATTTTTAATTTTCAGTCTAAATGGACCAAAAAGAGACAATAGAGAAAACTCTCAATGACAATGTGAGTGATTTATATTCAGTGCGGTGATTTGTTTTAAACAAAGAACAATATGTGCTTTTACGTCAGTGTCTCCAAAAGTCTCCAATAACACTAGAAAAAGTTGGTAGATTTGTTGCTCGTTGGTTTTTTGGTAAAAGAGGTGTCTCAAAAATTGTTAAATATGGCAAATAAGTGACTAAGCACTGACTTTTCCTGCTACAAAGACAGACTGTGTGTTTTATAGAAGGAAAATGTGTGTGTTTTAGTATTTGAGTGACTTTTCAAAAGTTGCTAAAAGTTTCCAAACAAATTTTAAAAGAAGCTAAATTTGTTGCTACATGCCTCATTTTTGAAAATAAAAGTTGCTAGGGTTGTCTGAAAAGTTGCTAAATCCAGTAACAAAAGTGTCTAGTTGCATCAATGCACTCCACACATTTGCTCATAAATCCACAGGTACATTAACACTTCCAAAAAATCCCTCATAGTCTACTTTCTTTTAGTTTTCCACATCCAAGCACAGTTGATCATGTCTCAAAGTCCAAGACCTTGATGCAAACATAATGGCAATGACATCAAGAGAGCACTAAGGTAATGTTAATGCTTCTCTATCCGGGCGGATAAAGTGGTGTGTGCACAGTGCAAACAGACCCTTGTACCGAGGACGCTAAGCTACAGCACTCAGCGGTGTAAAAAAAATCTGGGCTAATGTCTGTTTCTCTCACTAAATTGTTTTTTGATAAGGGAATATCTGGAGATAAGTGTTGTCACTATCCTATCTGAAAAACCGGAAGCCGGTTCGATAAATCTGAGCTGTAATCTAATAGAAGTCATCACGGCCAGTAGCTGCGATCAGGTGGAAATGCTTGAACTGTCTGGTGAAAACAGTCTGATTTAAGAACAGGGGCAGAAGTCTGCACACACTCTGAGCTTGTAAAAATTGATAACATCTTTACATTAAACAAATGACTATCACCACTGATAGTCAGGATTACTCTGGATTTGTTGACATATTGAAGTAATACTGATAGCCTTTGTCAGTTACACACACTGCAAAAAGTGAAATAAAGTGGAAAAATCAAGGCAGGGCCAAGCGGTTGAGAATTTCAAGTATAGTGCGGCATCATAAGTCCCTTTTACACAGCACGTCTGTTCCGGGAATATTTCGCTTTAATTCTGGAATGACGTCTGTGTAAACAAAATGATGGGATCATTTGGTCCCACCTCTGTCACAGCTCTGGACGTAGAAACAGAGACGAGATAAAGGTGGAATCATGATTCTGGAACGCTTTGTAAAAGGAACACCTCTCATTCCGCAACCAAGGTGTGACATTTTGATGACGTATTGCGTGTGCGAGCACCCTCCACGCTGGGGGGATTTAAAAAAGAGCGTAGGCTGTGTACAGTAAACAAACATATCAACGCGACCAGAAAGACGTGGAACTGGGGAGACGCCGATATGCGTGAGCTGTTGTCACTTTGGGTGGAGGACTGTGTCCGTGCTAACATTTGTGGAACGGTGAAAGACGGGCCTGTCAAGGGGACGATTTGAGTCTCTGGAGTATTTATCTCTGTCTGCCATCTTTTACGACTCGCTACAGCAATCTTGCTAGAACAAATCACTGTTGTATGAGTCAAATTATGTAAAAGTACAGAGACTTTACCTTCAAGGAGTATCTATCTAGCGACTGGGGTATTTCCAACGTGCAAGTTATACATCACACTATACGCTGCGCTGCGTCACCGACACTTTGATTCCGGAATGCAGGTCTGCTGTGTAAAAGTCCAGCCTGTCTCACCTCTGTTATTCCTTTGGTTTTACTGTAGAAATTGGTCAACAGTGGCAAAAAGGTGGGATCACCGTCTCACCTTTTTTCTAGATCTCTGTGTAAAAGTGTCTATTGTAAAATGACTGACACATGTAACGGAAAATGTTCGCAAGGAAATGTTGTTTTTACTATATTGTAAAATGTTTTTGTGATTTTGGTTTTTACAGAGTTCGAGGAACAAGAATAAACTAACATTAATGGAGAATAAAGGGCAATATACGCAAATATATATAAGAATGAAGAAGAAAACGTGTGAAAGATGAGGAAAAAAATGTGAATATTGTAGTGCTGTGTGTGCATGCAAGTAAATGCATCAGTGTGTGTATACATGGGAGAGGGCTGAGCCACTGGTCTGTCCTAAAGGGTTGTTAAAGCTGCAGTGCTTGATGGCTGTTTAGCATCATGATCCAGACTTTGTATCATCATAGGTGTTTTCAGACAAGTAGGAGGTTAGACCGGAGTTTGAGAACTGCATTTAAACATCATTAATTAGATTCAATAGGTTAAATCATTGATAGCTGGAAAAGTGGTTTTACTTAATATCCATAATAGCATGAAGCAACAAGAGGTCTTCTATATATACAATACTGCACAAAAGCCCCAGGCCAATATTAGTTTTGTTTGGTCTAGTAAAGTTATACTGACCGCACAAATGCATTCTTAGTCTCTGCATTAAGATACAACCTGAATATATGTGAAGTATGTACAGCAGTAAAAACTGAAAAACAACAGCTTTTACACACCAAAGTAGCAGCGTTTAGTGTGATCTTCCTTTTAATACTTTTGTTCAGACAATATGACATTTATTGCATTAATTTTGTTATGTTTTATACCAGGTTTCATTCAACAAGTCAGATGTTTCTAGCTGTTTGTGCTGCTTTTTGTCATGGAGTCAGAGGTCACACTAAATAGTGACTTTAACCTTTAGAACATGTTTAGTTGAGTTTTTTGTGTGTCTTCTAAGGCTGTGCACACATTACCTGTATTTTCTTATCGTATCAGAAGAAAAGAGAATGAAAAATAAATATTTTTGCTCATTTCAACCCTGAAAAAACAACAAACCTAGAGGTGGCTTAAGACTATTGCACAGAACTGGATATATGAATTTTATGTTCTAATTTGGACCAAGAGGAGGGAGCTACAGAAGGAGAGTGTGTCTTTGAGTAGTATGAATGAAGAGCCTGGAAATGATCACTATAACCTCTAATTAAACAAGTTCTAAATGAAGTATATGGGTGTTCCTGTTCCTCAGCCTAATGGAAAACAGACTTGTAATTTGATTAAAAGACTCACATCATTAAATATGAATTAATACTTTAAAATATACGAAACATCCAAGTCAAAAATATTGTTTTAATTATTTGTGCATTTCAAAAGACAAAAGTCCTCTGTGTTCTTATTGCATATGAATCAGGACTTCTATTTTTCACATAAACATTGTGATACCTATTTACAGTAATACAGTACTTCCTGGTTTTGTAATTTTACTGTGGGAAACTCCAATAACTGAGTCCACCACAAAGAAAATAAAGCACATTTATGAGGTATCTTACATTTGAAACGAAACCTAAATGAGTTCACAGTACATGCGCATGGACATAAAGAGGATTATATGAAGTTAGAGTTTATTTTATAACTGGTATGATTTGAAGGAGTTGATAGAAATGTCCCAGACTGTTGAATGCACCTGAGACAGAAATAACCCAATGCTATAATTATTTTTGCGAGAGTCAAGTATGCTCTGTGGCTGCATTTAGGGATGAAAATCCATCTATAAAATTTAATCAAATAGACCAGAGGTGTCAAACTCATTTCAGTTCAGGGGCCACATACAGCCCAATCTGATCTCAAATGGGCCAGACCAGTAGAATAACAGCATAGTAGTAAATGCCTCTTTATTTTAATACAAAGAATTTAAATAAAATTATGAAAATGCTTATATTTACAAACTATCCTTTCACGAAAAATGACAAACGCCCTAAATTTTCTTTTCAAGAAAAATAAATATAATTTTGATGATATTATGCCTCAGCTGCAGCTGTGGAGAACCCCAGCTCCATAAAGTAAAAGTCCTGCCATGTGTTGGTTCTACCTGTTCACTTAACACAGCTGATTCACTAATTATCCATCTATGAGGAGTTGTGCTCATCAACATGGGCTGGTTCAGTGAATGGCTGGAACAAATACATAACAGGATTTTTATTTTATGGAGCTGGGATTCTCCACCCGTGATTACAGATCACATTACAGATCTACAAATACTCAAAACATTTCGTAACAGGCCTAATATTGTTAGAACTGGATTTGGGAACTAAAATGAGTTTGTCACCCTTAATTATTAATATCTTCACTTGGTAAATTCATCCTTTGGGCTGGATTGGAACCTCTGGCGGGCAGGTTTTGGCCCATGGGCCGTATGTTTGACACCCCTGAAATAGACCAATAAAATGAAATAGACCCTCCTGATTGTTTTTTGTGAGGTGGAGGCGAACATGGTCCTCCCTCCTCCTCCTCCGCTGACCTGGGCTCCCAGGGGTTGGTGTTAAGTAAACTTTGTCAGCCACACAACGATCTCCAGCAGAGACCTGTCTCCTTGCTCATCAGGAGACCCCCCCCCCCCGCCGCCTTGGCATTCCTCTGCCACACCACCTCCCTGACCCACCTTGTCTTCATCTGTCCTGCCCTCCCCCGTCATCCGTCCGTCGCCCCCGGGTCCTGCTCTGCGTCCCAGCAGCCCGTGGTGTCTCCTGGGTTGGAGACAGCCTATCAGGGGCCTAACGTCATCTGTCTCCAGGACCTGACTGACAGGTCGACCTCAGAGATTAACCGCTACTATCAGAGCGGGTCTGTCCTCCTTAAGTGGATGCTCCTTTCTCTCACCATAACACGGGGTTGGGAACTGGAACCTGCTTTAGGCTCCTGAAACTCTGATGTGGTGTTTTATCTGTCTGGGAGCTGCTCTGTTGATTTGCTACAAGGTCTGCAGGGACGGAGTACCAGACAGTGACAGATATCAACTATCTGGGCCAGAGTAGACACGGACAGGAGAAACTTTCAAGCTTGTTGGTTTTTGCTGTAAACACGCAGCTAGTTTTGCTGCTCATTCAGCCAGGGCTTTGGAAAAACAGCGTGGAAATGTTCTGGTCTGCTATCAAGGTCCAGATGCCGCATTCCCAGGCTGAGAGCTGAGACCTTCAACACAAAAGTTTACAGAGTTTTTTTGTGAGAACTTCCACTGGAGGTTGAACGTATTCCGTGAAAATCAATATTTGTCTTTTCTGGACTTCAGGCATAACACAGAAAGTTGCAAATCATAAAAGTTAAACTATTATTATTAAAAATGAAAAGATTTTCATTAAGGGAGAGACTTTTAACATCCACTTTTTGTTCTTGCTGAAGGTCAGATAAGGAGATAGAGCCCACTCTCACACCTGCACATTAAACATGAATTAATAGCCAAAATCTGTTAACTCAGCTTTGCATAAAGACTTGAAATGGGGAAACACTAACAAAATTCATCAACCAGCCTCTGTAAAGTTTACTAATTTGCAACCTAAATCTTGTCTGTACAATTTATAACATGATACAAGTGTAAAACAGCAGGTTTTATTATGATTTGCACTATTTCTAGGCAGGAATAGGCTTGAGAAAGTTAACCAAAAAAGATCCAGATCAATTTTTTTTGTGGTGACTTCCAAATTGATTTTTCACTACATTTAACACCATATTTATAATATAATCCTTTTCATTTTTTCCAGTATTTAATTTAGTAACCATGTAGATGTTCATAAAAGGTCAGTAAACTCAAAGGTAATTGTATGAACAGAGAAAACTGAAGAAAGAATGACATTTTAGGCAAATATATCATTAATTCTACTTAAAAACAAGTGCCTACAACCACTGTCATTAGTCAAACTACATGGGTTTCATTGCTGATCCAGCGTTGCTGAAGATGACGGGGTTTCAGTGTTCACAACAGAGACTACAGACGCATCTAAAAAACATATCTGACACAACCGTTGAAAAGTTGAAACTGCATTTTATTGCAACTGCAATTATTTCACAGTATTGAAAGGATTAGTGGTTCAAAAGTTATTACCCCGCCCTCCGAAGGGGAGGCAAGGGGTATTGTTTTTGGTTCAGTTTGTTTGTTTGATTGTTAACACTCTAGCAGCAAACCAATTGGTTGAATTCATACCAAATTAACTTTATAGATTGCCAGTGACCCAGAATGGATCTCATTATATTTTGGGACCAGTAGGTCATAGTTCAAATTTTTTATGAATTTTAAAAATCTTCCCATTTACTTATAATGGGTGAAATATGTTTGAGGGGCGGGGTTTGTTGTGCCTGGCACCACTTGTTTAATATTTCAGATCAGCAGATGCTTTTGGGTCTTTGAGGGTTAAAACTAAGCTAACTGACCATTCAGTGTCGCTAACGTGCATTTTATCTTTAATGACAGCGGTAGGACTCAAAAACATGAATAGAAGCAAATGTCGTTTTTCATCAGACTTTCTCAGTCTCAGCTTTATTGTCATTCAGTCGATGGTACATGATAGAACAAACTATAGTTACCCAGGTCTCGGTTTTGTAGCTTGAGAAAGATAAATGGGTAAAACATTAAATAAAAAAAATATAAAAGATAAACAGGGTAGAATAAAAACAAACATAAAATACACCATGCCATGCCGACTTTATTTATAAAGCACTTTAAGAACTTTACAGCTGGGCAAAGTGTTATACACAAATCAAAAAACAAGGGAATACATGAGTAAAAAATATGCAAAAAATATTAAAATAACAATGCTAAATGCTGATAATGTGTTGCCTTTTGCTCAGTCGCGGCCCTGCTTTGAATTAGAATGTTTCTGTATTGACTCTACCAGAGGCTTGTGGCCTTAAAAAAAAAAAAGTGCCTGTCTTTTTGCCAGGTGGTGTGAAGCTGGCTCACTCTCAAGCCCTCGTCATTGCTCTCTGTCTAGAACATGGAGCCCTGGGATATTTGTGTATCACATATTGATTTGGAGGTACAACCCCTGGCTGTAAAACAAAGATAAAGAAGTTAGGTATTAACTATTTTTTCCAGGGGTCACTCTGAGCCTCTTTCACATAGCTGGAACCCACATGGAGAGAAAAAAAAAAAAGCAAAATGCCTGGCCATGTGATGGACTCTGGAATATTGATTTTTCTCTCTTGACAAAAAAAAAAAGAAAAACGGGAAAAAAGCCGTTGCACCCAGTATTTCCCTCTGAGCTCAGATAGGGCTGCTGCATTCCTGTCGACTCCCTCCAAGGTTACTGCCTGCTCTGCAGAGGCAAGCACCTGTCAGATGTACGCTTGTTTTGTTATACAACGTGTCTTTTTAAGCAGTTTCTGTCTCTACAGAAACCCCTTTTTTCCCAGTAATGGAAAAAAAAAAAATCATAAGAAACAAAACAGAACGCTCAGGGGAATTTGGTAAACTCTACGTTGGGGGAGTTTACTTGTTGTTTCTATCAGAGTTCAGAAGGATTACACGAACTGCTGAACTCACACGTGCCTTAAATACTGATTTTCTTGTTTTGGGATCTGCACCTGGCACCGTTCAGGGGGACGGTGTCATCATCAGTGCCTAGTTTGCTTTGTAAAGAGTTAAACGTGATGAAGTCTGCACTTGTTGATTAAGTACGTCTACCTCATTGTTCTGCATACCTGTGCTGGTGTGAAACTAATCACATCTGCTGCAGCCGCTGGTTAATTATTTGAAGAATTTAATAGAGGCTCTGGTGTGATGTTCTAATACTGGTAGAGATTAATGTTTTATTTTCACTGTAATAAATCCAAAAACTACTACACTCGCGCTTCACCAATTATTTTCTTTCAGGAAATCTGCATAGTTAGCATATCATTTTACCACCTCCTAACATCCATCAGAAGACCAGCCACCCATTTTAGGATTATCTTTGGGCAGTGATTAGACTTATGTAGCTTTAGCCACATGTAAAACACAGAAACTAGAGGATGTGACTGATCAAATGAAATCTAATACAAGCATTTTGGCCGAAGACTTCTGTTATAAACTCTAAAATAAGATTAGGATTACAGGAGAAGGTCTGGGTTGAAATGCATGTATTAGACTTACAGTTGTGGAAAAAAAATGATTAGACCACCCTTGTTTTCTTCAATTTCTTGTTCATTTTAATGCCTGGTACAACTAAAGGTACATT
>JAPQRP010000011.1:20851186-20876198 GCA_037367295.1 Apogon hyalosoma | reverse complement strand
TGTCTGTTTTAGTCACATGATACACACAGGAGTTAGTACTGGATTGCATAACCATTGTTTTTGATGACTTCTGATGGTTTAATAATTTTTTCCGCAATTATATCGAAGTACATCACTATGACCATTGCGAATAATAACAGGATTATATGAAAAGAATTAAGTCAAAATGCATGTTAGAAGCAGTCAGAAGTGGTCATCTATATGTATGGTTTTATTTTTTGTTGTTGTTGTTGTTTGTTTGTTTTCTTAATACTGTCATTCGTGTTTCTTTTGTGACTAATTGTAATCAATATCTAATGCAGATATCCATATTTTTTCACACATGCCCCATAGGGATGTTTGATTAGATGTGTTTATGCATGTACAATGCCTTATATATTTGTATGAGCAAAACTAGATAAAAATTAAGAAAAAAAAATGCATGTTAGACTTCATTTAACACAAGAATTCTAGGTTTAGTATTTAGCATGTGTCTGAAATACAAGTCATTTTCAACTATCTCACCATTGCACAAATGCCCCAATACAATAGCCTTAAGAGCTGGTGTTATAACAGGAGACTAAAGCCAAAATATTATCAGGCTTTTTTTTTTTTTCTATTATTACCAGTATTATACCAATAGTATTAGGTTTTTTGGAAAGGTGAAATATTGTAGCTTTTGTTTTACATGTGGCTGAAACGCAACCTGAAGTACAGTTTAACCTGTTTAGCCAAATGTAACCAAAAATGGACTGATAATGGTAAAATCAAACAGAATAAATGGGTCAAATTGCAGACTATCAAGAGAAGATGACTGGGAAAACACTGAGTTAAAAAAAAAAAAAAAAAAATTAAAAACAGTGTTGTTGCTCATCTCACCCCTCTGGTATTAGCTTCCCAGGATAAATGCACTGTTGTGGGATCCAGCATAGTTCATGTACCACTTACCCTGAAGTAGGTTTGGTGTTAAAGTAGAAGAGTAAGGCCAAAATGTATTAGACTTCATTTAATAGAGAACATATTCTGGTTTGTGGGTTTTACATGTGGCTGAACATAAACTTCACATGCATCAAAGATCAAACTAACCCTTAAAACAGAAGAATGAGACCAAAATGAATGCAATAATAATAATGATAATAATAATAATAATAATGGACTGGATTTATATAGTGCTTTTCTTGATTCTGAACTCATAGCAGTTAAATTCCACATTCACACACCGGTAAGACCAAAATGCATGTATTAGACTAATTAATAGAGGACATAGTCTAATTTCATTGGCATCTGGCTGAATCCCAACCTACTAGATCACTTAAAGCATTGCATAAATTTAACCTTAATCCTATCTGAGTCATCCTTTATCTAAGTGATGTAGTCAGGTTGTGATTAACCCAGATACCAAACACAGAAACTGGAAGACACACTGGAAAAAAATCTAAATCTTACCAAGTGTTTTGTTTGTTTGTTTGTTTGTTTGTTTGTTTTTGCTTAATTCAAGCAAAAAATCTGCCAGTGGAACAAGTGGAAATTATCTTGGTAAGATTTCTTGAAATACGATTTTCCAGATCTATGGTCTAAAAAAATCAGTTCTTATATCTCACTGAAAAGTTACTCTTTAGGTGATTATGTCTTATTTTAAGTGTGATGAGATATTTGGACTAGAAATGAGAAAAATACGCTTGGTAAGATTTTGATTTTTTTCCAGTGCATTTCCTATTATTTAAGTCTAATACACACACGTGGCATTAATCTTTTCTTATAATCCTAATCTTATTGTAGGTTTAGGATTCAATGAAAAGAGTGGACATTAAAATCTTAGTAAAGAATAAACTAGAGGGTTGTTTGTGTGCTATTTGTGGGTTGTACCTCAGCTATATTTTAACTCTTGTATTTTCATTTTGTCTGAAGAGCACCTTGGAACCTTTTTCTTTTTCGCTGCTTTTAACAGTTTTCTTCTTGCTGCCAATTATTGGCATGTTAGTGTTTGTAATCTAACCAATAAAATGAATAGGCTGTAGTTTTCTTAACCCCGTCAGGAATCTTTTTAATCTCGGCATCAAAAGCACCTGACAGTTTACTACACAGGCAAAGGTTGCACTTCCACAGTTTTATAGAATTATTAAGTAAGCAATTATGATAACCCACTGTTTTAAAGATAATAGGATGATAAGGTTCTGCCAAACTCACACTGTAGTTTGCCCTTACGCAGCTCTTCCTGAGGAGAAAATCAATATGGCTTCCACTCAGGCCACTTTGTCCTCTCACTGTTCCGAGTGTTTATTTTACCTGTTGAGCATTACAAGTTCCACATGTACAGCCAAAAAAAAAAAAAAAAAAATCATAACTCCAATCTAAAAAAAAACACCTTGTAGCCACACATAGTAATGACCCTGCATGTCTAGTGGCATTTTATCAAAGCTCATAAACCTTGAATGACTATATATTGATAAAGACTGTTTAAAGTGTCATTGGAACGATAACATTTGCACTGTAAATGTGGCTCACAGGCTCCAGCCTCCAATCATGCTGCGATGATAAGGACAGCAGCTAGTGGGCTACGACCAATAGGTCAAAAGCCACAGAGTGTTTGGTTTGGGGACATGTAGAGTCTCTGTTTACCTTTAAACATCAGTCTTTTTATTTTGTGGAATTTCACTAAAACTTGCAATGCTTGGATTTGCAATTTGCAGTTTGTGTTAATCTGCTGACGTGGAAGAGTAAAAGTATTGTGCAGGAAACAGACGCTACCACGTAGAATACATCAGCATAATACGGAGAAATACGTGTTTATAATAACAAAAGAAGGGATTTACGTGGAACTTCATTAACCCATAAAGACCAGACTGATCTAAACTATTTAATACCTGTTGATCCACAAATCCTATCAATACATGTAAATAATTGGTGTAAAATGCTGTTTGTCATCTTTTCATGGTCATCAGATATGACCCATTTGGATGTTCAGAGGCTCCGTAGTTACCATGGAAACACTGTTGTCTTCTACAACATTTACTCACCAGTAAAACCCATGGAGTTGGATCAGTGACGGTGGATGGAAACATTTGCTTTTATGTTCAGTTAATGACACATTTTATTGAAAAAAGTCCCTTTTTCTTCAGTTTTCTCTGTTTCTGATATAATAACCTTTGGATTTACTCTGAGCTTTTATGAACATCTACATGATCGGTGAATTAAATATAGGAAAATATGTGATTTACACTGAAAAGACTCAAAATAAAAAGGATAATATTACAATAAATGGTGATAAAACACTTAAGATAGGTTAAATATAGAGAAAAAAATCCTTTGGGAACTGCCACAAAAGTAGTACTGGGTCTTTATGGGTTAATCAAGTGTTGTTTGTGTTCTTTCTACATGCTTTAAAAAAAAAAAAAAAACCCAAAAAAACATTTCATGTCGATGGATGAGTGGTTTGACACTTTGCCCCGATCAATATCAATAAAGCAATCAGCATGTCAGGAACCTATATGTTCTGAGGAGGGATCTGGGAGAGAGGATAACTGAATTTATGGCTTTACTGTGGAGGTGGGGCTGCTGCCTTCAGGTACAACAACCCACCAAGCTGTACTTAAAGCACACACACACACATACACACACTCGTGGTTATATCACTTTAGTCATTGAAATGATCGCCCTGTTTACATTAGTTCAGTTTATGAGCTCGTGCTAAGCGTAACTGATTCACCTCTAGCCTCAAACTGGACTTTTTAAAGCACAGATTGAGTAACTGTCATGGAAACCAACTGCAGCTTCTGACAACTGTTCCCCAGTGGAGTAACTTAAAAGTTCACATTTTGATCTTATAATGTGACGCTCACAAATGCTCAGGCCTCGTGTCCGGGCCCACCCTCCTCCCTTCCCTCTGTAGTCCTTCAAGAGTCTGTCCAGACTGCACTTTGCTCGGCCCCGTCATAAAAAGAGAGGCAATAAATTCGACCGGGCTCCTGAACTGGATGACATGAGAGAGACAGAGAGGGGAAAGGACCTTCAGACAGTCAGTGATCAATTCTTCCAACATGGCAGGAAAACCCAAACAGCCACAATGAGTGTAAATAAAATAAAAATTCTCCATTTTTTTCTTTTGGTTTGTTGTCTGAGTGAATCTTTGTAAGAGTTTATTTCTGCAGCAGCTCCTGGTTTTGGAAAATAATATGTGGATGGTGATGTTTCAAGTTCTAGTAAATCACCTGAATTCTCTATTATGACCTGGGCCTTTACATATGTTTGTGCACTTCTTCTACCATGTACGTACACAGCCTAGACAAAAAAACAAACAAAAAAAAAAAACTCCACATTCTATAATTTCACTGGACTGCCTTTAGCTTCGAGTGCAACATCCATTCACTGGAGCATTTTTTCTATAAACATATGCAATGTCATATTTATTTCCAACCCCAGATCATATCACTGCCCTCACAGGCTTGTACTGTAGGCACTAGGCATGATGGGTAATGACTTCATCCACTTCTCTTGTCACCCTGATGCACTCATCACTCTGGAACAGGGTCAGTCTGGACTCATCAGACCCCATGACCTTTATCCACTGGAACACAGTCCAATCTTTATGTTGTCTATAGTTAATAATGAAGTGAAAAACGACTGCGCTAAATCAGTGATATTCAAAATGAATGATCACTGTAGTAATTATCTTACCTACCTGCGCAGTCAAATCCAAGAGGATTTTTTTTTTTTTCAGGCAGTGTAGATGGGTGGTATATCAAGTTAATTTAGTTTTTTATTTCAGTGCTCGAAAATCAGTGATGGCAAAACTGAAATTGGTGCTTCCTCCCTCCTCGTCGGTTATACTATATTCCTTGTGAACATGTTTCTGCTTTATTCTACTTAATATTATTTCCTACTTTTTTCACCAGCTAATATACAATATAAACACAATTAAACCTAATGAAGGAGGTTATATAATAAAGACATAAAGACTTTGACTATGACAGGGTTAGCATGGTCCCACAAAATGATGCAATATATTAAATAATCAGTTTGCATGAAACATTTTAGCGATTTATAGTGAAATATAATCCAACACCTTTAACATTAAAGTTGTTAAAAGAATGGCAGTACCAATATGTTCTTTGTTACTGTAATTCATAGAATTATTTATGTCAAAAATTGATGTGATTGCTGATTTTGTAGTTGTGTAATTGAAGGTATAGCTATTAGTAATATACAGTTAATCCTTTCTCGATACGGTAAAACCATATTGTATAATTTGTTACTTATTTTACCCTTAAAGACCTAGAAGTATGTTTGTGTTGACTTCAAAATGATTTTTTTCTCTACATTTAACCTTTCTTAAAGCAGCGTATGACTTTCATTACAAATGTCTTTTTCAGATTTGTAAAACCCCAGTGATATCCTAATTATCACTAATCCATTTGTCGTTCCGTGCTTACACCTGAATCACTTTCCTCATGGAACAACTTCGAAGCTGACTCCATCATAAACACAGCCCACTTGTTTACATAACAAACTGAAACGTCACTCAGGCCTTTTCGGAAATTTTGTCGCGAAGTGCATTGTGGGAATGGGAATTCCACGCAGCAGCAATTTGGCTGTCTCTTGGTGACAAATGTCGCCTTTACCTCCATCTACCGACTATACTTACTCTTTAAAACAACGCTGGTGGACTGGAGAGTTTTACGTTGTAGCGATCTGACTCGTTTTCTTGCCGAATCTGTGAGAAACCGCTTTCGCTTGGTCGCCATTCCCACAATGCACTTCGTAACAAAATTTCCAAAAAGGCCCAAGTGCATTTCAGTTAATGGATTAGTGATAATTAGGCTAAAGTCATTTGCTGCTTTAAGTGATTTATCACCATTTATTATAACGTCCTCTTCAATTTGCATTATTTAGATAAACCAAGTAGTGATATATATTTGACTGATGTTCATAAAACCTCAGAGTAAATTCAAAGGTTATTAAAGGAAAAACTGTAAAAACAAAGGACTACAACCAGTCATGTCAAACTCCATGGGTTTTACTGATGAATCAATCTTCCAGAAGATGACAGTGTTTCCATACAGAGCCTCTGAACGTCCAAATGGCTCATATCTGATGACCATGAAAAGATGACAAACTGCATTTTACTGCAGCTCAGTAGATGCTTTTGATCACAGGTAGGTGTATAAATAAGTCTTTGAGGGTCAAGCATTGGAACTGTTACAAAAAACTGAAACTGATTAATTCAGTAATTTCTCTTGTTACCAGAAGTCTACCAGAGCTACAATTCATATTTTTGTAGCTGCATTCAATTCAAAAAATTATATTCAATGAGCTAAACGTCCTGAAACTTAACACTAAGACACTCAATAATCTTCAGCCTGTTCTGGCCAAATACAGTTTAATGAAATGTCCTTTGTGCCGTATCTAAGCCCGAGTCCACCTGGGACCACAGGATGTTCAGTTCAGCTCCTGTGTCCGGGTGAGGTGGTACGTTTTGGCTGCGGTGCCTCCTGCTGCCAGCCAAGATGAGGATTTAACACCCCTGTTTCAAATTGAGTCACAGTCAGTTTCTGTCGGACACATTTAGATCAAGCCGAGTGTTACCTCCGAGTGAATGACGGCATGTATATAAACAGGTTGAACACATGAAGCAGCTTCTTGTTGTAAATTCAGTTGATCTGCCCTCTGGACCTTAAACAGACCTCAGTGGTATTCAGTTGTTGGATGTACTGCCACCTTGTGATCTGCTCTGAAACCTGCACGTCAAAGCCCCCTGTGAGCTTCAATTCACACAGTGTAAAGAGAATATATTCATTTCAATCAGGTCGTAACTTTAGAACCGACACCAAGGGCGAGCCCTGAAGGGGGTGGGGGGGACCCTCCTCCCCTGTGGCACCCTGACTCTGCAGGCAGATGGATGTTCTGACCCTCCTCGGTGATCACAGCAGAGGCTTTGCAGCAGGGTCACAGTCATTTTCTGTTCTCTCCTCTTTTTCAATCCACTAGGGCAGGGCTGTCGAACTCATTTTAGTTCAGGGTCCACATTCAGACCAATATGACCTCAAATAGGCCGGACCAGTACAATAATACCAGTGAAGAAAGTACAATTATATTATAAAAATGTTTACATTAACAAAGTTACGTTACAAATCTGAATAAAATGAAAAACCTGGAAAGGTCTTACGGAAAATAAGTGCAATTTTAGCGATATTATGCATCAGTTATTTACACATGTGCATTACAACTTACAGATCACAGGGGATCTACAAATACACACAATATTATAAAACAGGCAGAATATTGGTAAAATTGCACTAACTTCTCTTAAGACATTTTAGATTGTCCATGTTTGTTCAGATTATTCACATTTGATAGTTTGTAAGTGTAACCATTTTCATGTAATTTAACGTTTATACACTAAAATAAAGACAAATATTTGGGGTTGTCATTATTTATAGGTTATTATGATAGTATTCCACTGGTCTGACCCACTTGAGATGGAATTGGTCTGCATGTGGAACCTGAACTAAAATAATTTTTACATCCTTGATTGTTAATATTGTCAGTTTAATTTTTGCATTTCACAAATTCATCCCATGGGCCAGTTTGGACTCTGGCTGTATGTTTGACACCTGTGCACCAGGGGTTCAAGTCGTCCCTATCTGATGCTCAGTCAAGCCTGCAGCGCCGGGCCGCCGTCACTGATGCTCAGTGGGGAGGCCTGTGGATTAGCTGACCTCCTGGTGGGTGGTGGTGAACCCCCGCCGTCCAGTCAGCAAACACTGCAGGCTCAGAGCGGCCGAAAAGCTACAAGCATGGCATGTCAGGCATCCTCCCCGGGATCAGACCTTCATCTCCGGCACCCTGACAGTCAGTCAGCACCGCAGGGAACCGGTCTGCACAGAGTCAGAGTGATGGACAAGCAGCCTGACATTCACCTCCTCATGTCTCTGCTCAGCCTTCAGTTTATTTTAACGTGGCATGATCGACTTGACAAGAGGTACATCTGGAAAAATTATGTGACACCTAAACATTACAGTCACTGTGTCTTCAGTGGTGGGTGGTGACACAAAACACATGATTAGAACATAAAGTATGAGTAACTGTATTTACTGCAGTTGAATAGGTAGTAATGAGAGTATTGGCTTTTTAAAGGACATCATTAAATTCCCATTAGACCTTGACTTGAAGTGTATCTGCACCATATTAGGCTAAATATTACAAGCTGCATTTGTGACTGAACAGTAAATTTACATTATTGTTATTTATTTGGCTAATTTTTCACTCATTTCATGCTGTGTGAAAAGGCTAACAGAAGAGAGGATAGATAATAATTCATTCAGAGATAATTAAAAATGCATGTTAAAACTAAACATTCTTGTATGAAACTCATTTCACAGCTTTATACAGTTTCATGTTTTCATGGTTTTCATTACAAGTTGATGTTGAAAATAAAAAAGCTAATGGACAAATGATCTCTTTTTCCTTTTTGGAGGTAAAACATCACATTTCTTTGAGTTTTCATACACAGCAATGGATTAAAAAAAAAGTGCCCAACTAGATTCAACCTAGCAAATAGTTCATAGATCCTTCCACTGGATAATTACTGTGATGATGCATACGTTTCAGATGAAAACAAGTTCTTTAACCCTGACTGACACAGTGAGCAGCTTCTCATTACATACTCTGTGATCGTGGAAAACACGTAACCGTTTCAGACCAAAATATCGGTTTGCGTCCAGCAAAGAAAACAGCGAAGGAGATGCTGAAACTACTAAAAGTGAGTTAAAAACTGACCAGCGAATCACCAAAACCTGGAAGGATAGTGCTGAGTCATCATTTTGGAGGAAGACATGAGGTCAGAAAAAAAATGCTTTAACAATTGTTGAAAACATCAGAAGGCATGGTTATATTCAAAGCAGCGTAAGACTTTCATTACCAATGTCTTTTTCAGATTTGTAAAACCCCAGTGATATCCTAATTATCACTAATCCATTAGTCGTTCCGTGCTTACACACCTGAATCACTTCCCTCACGGTGAACTTCGGAGATGACTCCATAAACACAGTCCACTTGTTTACATAACAAACTGAAATGTCACTCAGGCCTTTTAGGAAATATTGTCGCGAAGTGCATTGTGGGAATGGGAATTCCACACAGCAGCAATTTCCCTTCTCTTGGTAGCTTGTAGCGATCTGGCTCGTTTTCTTGCCGAATCTGTGAGAAACCACTTTCGCTTGGTTGCCATTCCCACAATGAACTTCGCGACAAAATTTCCAAAAAGGCCCGAGTGACGTTTCGGTTTGTTATGTAAACAAGTGGACTGTGTTAATGATGGTCATCTTCAAAGTTGTTCACCGTGAGGGAAGTGATTCAGGTGCGTAAGCACAGAAAGACTAATGGATTAGTGATAATTAGGATATCGCTCAGGTTTGACAAATTTGAAAAAAACATTAGTAATGAAAGTCAAACGCTGCTTTAATAGTCAAAGTAAGAGCAATTAAAACATAGGCACCATGAACAGAACTCGAGGGACTGGGAATAAATATGTTTAGCTTTAAGTCAAGCACTTATTTACCATAGATTGGACTGTGATTGACTGTGGAAATGTGGTCTGTTGAGTCCAAATTTACCTGTTCTGGAGCAATGACACAATATCTTGGTCAAAAATGAATGCATGTATGGCTGGAAATAAATGCTATGACACTGCATAAGCTTACTGAAATGATGCAAGGGTAACTGAATCCCTTAATCAAAGCTAAAGATCCTGTATGCAGAACTGAGTTAATATCACATTCCTCCTGACTGTAAAAGAATGTTGATGTACTCCAAAATACTTGAGTTATCTCATATATGTCACAAGTTGCATTTAGGACCACACTTTTCTGCAGTGAAATACATTTTAGAAGCAAAACCTCCATAAGTCATGTACCTGCGAATCTGCAAACCATGAGAATTAGTACGCTGCTAAATCTTGTGAAAAGCCTGTCAGGGTGAGAATCTTCACAAGATTTCAAGTGTTCTGCACAGGTTTGCACCAAAAAAAGATTAATATTAGACACCAGTGGTTGGTTTAGGCCCTGGCAGTCAGCGGTCGGATTCATCCTAAAGGCGTTAAAATGAGACTGAGGTCAGCGATCTGTGCAGGATGTCTTTATGGACCTCACCAAGTTCATGGAGGTCACTGTCATATCGAGAAAGAAATGGCCTCCTGTGGTTGAAGACTGAAGCCCATCGTCATCTAAAATACCATTACCTGCTGCACAGTCAAGATTTCACTTGATTTAAAGCAGGGGTGTTGAACTCATTTAAGTTCAGGGGCCATGCACAGCCCGGCATGATCTCAAATATGCCGGACCACTAAAATAAAAACAATGAAAAACGCACAATTACAGTATGAAAATGTTTACATCACAAAGTTTCCTTAAAATATGAATAGCATGAACAATCTGAAATGTCATAAGAAAAACAAGTGCAATTTTACTAGTACTATGCCTCAGTTTATCATTTACACACGGTCATTGCAACTCACAGATCACAGTGGATCTACAAAAGCAAAAAAACATTTACGGAATATTGCTAAAACTGCACTTCTCTTCTGTTCAGGTTATTCAGATTTTTTGTTAAAGGATTGTTTGTAAATGTAAATATTTTCATGTAATTTAATTTTTTTTCCCTAAAACAAAAATTGGGGTTGTCATTATTTATAGGTTATTATGATACAAGGTTCATACAAGTTCAATTTAAGACCTTTTTAAGACCACTTAGAACATAATTTAATGCCTATTTCACAGCCTATTTCACAGCCACAGTGGTAAAAATTTGTGACGCCTAGAATTTAGGACAATGTATTATTTATTCCCACCGTTCCGAGTCATTTCTCAATGGGGGCTGCAAGTTTAGCCATAACTGGCTCCTAATTTCACGTTTTCGGGTTGGAACGGGTGGAACAGAGTAGACTGACGTTACTTTCTTTGCCGCTTGGACATTTCCCAGACACATTTAAACACAGTACAGCCAACAAGTTAAAGGCAACATAACTTTAGACCAACCATGTCAAATTTAAAACCTTTTAAAGAATCTTTTAAGGCATTAAATGCAGATGTGGAAATTAAAAATGAAAAATTTGGGACTTTTTAAGACCCTGTGAAAACCCTGTAATAGTATTTTACTGGTGCAATCAACTTAAGATCAAATTGGACAGCACATGGAACCTGAACTAGAAATAATTTTCACATCCTTGATTGTTAATATCTTAACATAAGTTTTACTTTTCACAAATTCATCCCATTGGATTCATGCATTGGACCCTTTGGCGGGCCGGTTTTGGCCCACCAGCCGTATGTTTGACACCTACGGCTTAAAGTACAGTCATGAACTACATCACGATGTCCTGTGGGTGTTCTACGTTCCACATTCTCCACAGTGAAAACAGTTACAGGTAAACCATAACCTGTTGTACCTTTAAAAGACAGACACTTCAGTACAAAGTGTCAAAGCTCTGCAGACGTGACCGCAGGCTGCTGAGGACCCGTGCCAAGTCACAGAGATCTTAGAGGGTATAAAAAGGTGTCAGAGTCTCCTCTATGGAGCGCTCTGACAAAGTGAGAGGCTGACAACATGATGAATGAGATGATGCATCCCGCTGCTGCATGTGAGCCAAGCCCAAAGATGTCCAGGTTATGAATGGACTAGTCAATGAGCTAGAACACAAATGGCCTTTGGTCATAATTTCTTAGTGCTAGGGAGACGCCATGTGAGATGTCCCGCTGTCACACTGATCAGTGGAGAGAATACATCACTCTATCGGGCTAGAGTTTCTCCCAACCCAAATGATTTTCTACATTCTTGCGGTTTTTCCCCCTCTCTCCAGTCTTTCTCTCCCTGATTAGCATAGTTGACCTATCACACACTGGTGCTGAGTCATTATTAGGTGTTAGCATTTTCAATTACATCGCACCTCCCCTCTATGCCACTCTGTGTCCTCACTGAGGCAGACGCTGCACAGCAGGACAAAAGCAACAAAATGCTAATTTTCTGCTTATAAGCAGCTAACTACATCTGAGCTCAACTTGAAAAACAAAACAAACAACAAGCTAATTAACAATTTGGTGGAAGCAGAGGAAAAATAAACAGCCCTTCTAATGTCCCAGGGTTCATTTGGAGCTTTATTTCTGCTATATGGTTGTTTTAAAAGCACTTATTAGCAATACAGACTGAACAGTTTTCAAGATACATGTCGTACTGCATATGTCAAACATTCATGCCAAAGAAAATATACTACCGATACACTTTGAACAGGACAGTTACATGTATTGAAAATAAAAGTACAAAATAGGCTTTTTTTTCAGAACAACCATAACAAGACAACACTACCATAAAGCGTATTAGTGCTTCTAGCTTAAAGTGTTATCAAGATCAATGAAAAGAATTAAAACTGTACTCAAAAGAAGATTCTTTCAGTCTGTAGGAGAAGAAAAAAAATGCTTGTATGTGGTTGCAAATTCCCACGTAGCAGAGCCAAGCCGGCCATTTTGCAGAGTCTCCACTGCCTTGTAAAAGAGGTAAGGCAAGTTCTGTCTTAAAAAATCATTAGCTTTCCTCCAAAATAAACACAGTTGAAAAGACACTCGACACCTTAACAAACAATGTCTTTTTTTTCCCCCATTTCACAAATGAACAAATTAGACCTACACTGTTTTAGAGAAAGAAGCTCCTACTGATGATTGCTAGAAAGCTATTGCAAAACAACAAAGAAGCAAACAGAAGTACAGTATTACAAACATCTTAAAAATAATATGAAAGCAGAATGTGAGACTTTGAGGCTACATATTAGGAAGGCAGTGATACCTATAAATCCTATTTTTTTGGGCAGCGATACAAAATAATTTATTCTATATTTTCATCTTTGTGTTCTAATAGATTGTACTCTCTAGCTTGATTTTGAAAACAGAAATACACTTAAATAAAAAAAGTGATACAAGGTAAAGAGCACCTTATCCCCGTAAGAGTTATTTAACAAAAAGATTTTTGGAAGCAAATGGCACAGAGTCATCAATGGTAAATTAGCAACGCTCATTGAATTGTACAATTTTTGCAAGACAATACCACCAAGTTTGGAAACAGTAACATTAAGCTTCGACAAAAATCAGTCTTGTTACATAAAAGTTTGCATCGTGTGGTTTACTGTGTGCGGGAGACGCATACAACAGAGGCTGTTCACTGGACAGAAGCTGAACGGGTTTGTGTTTGTCTTGAATCCTTGATGGCGGCTCTGAGGGGTGTCGCAACACTGTTGTCGACGTTCCAGCTCGGTAAACAGAATATGGGTGTGGTGTGCTGCCTAGCAGTCGGTGTGTTTTATCACCGAGCTGAAGTGAACCTCCCAGGTCAGCAAAGAAACAGCTTTTTGCCTGACTTGGCTTTTTTTGGATTCCATCTCAGGACGTGTGCTAGTGCAAAATGGAACTGCAAGGACAGTCAGCTCACAGCATGTCGCAGCCGAGCCAAATACAGGCATGAAGCAACAAATAAACAGTCTTTAAGTGGTGCAACAACAATATGTCACAAAACTTGCCATACTGTTAGGAAAAAGTTTAACTTAGTGTTTACATCAGGTGCATCTGATCTCAATCAATACAATTGCATGAGGATTTACAAATACCGTATGACTTGTGTGCAGCAGGCATCGTTGGGCCTGCACCAGAAACATGACAACTTTACACTAAAAAAGGTAACAGACTGACCACATCATCTCTACAATTCTGAATTTGCTCTGCTTCAGAGAGCTGCTCCATGGCTGAGTTTATCTCTCTTATACCTACCCATGTCTAAAGGAGCCATCACAGACTCAGGAAAATGTTCTACATATCAGTTAAAATCCACAGAGGTGGAACAAAATATGAGGAGGAGAAGAGGATGGTGCAGAAGAGATGCAGAGTGAGTGACACTACGAGACACGGTCCATGAAGCAAGCATCTTTCATGCTTGTCGCGATGACGGAAAGCAGCAAAATGGATCAAGTCAATTTATATATTTTCTTTGTTTTGTAACAGAATTCCATCACAGCCATTAAGAGAGCATTTGCAGTGAAGAATAAGACATTTGAAGACGCCCTTGGCTGCCTGACTCGTGTGCTGTGAGGATGGTCGAGCAGCAGCAGCTGGTGTAGTTGTGGCAAATTGGATGTGGTCTGTTTGGGCTTACACAGGAGAAGAGTCTCGGGAGCTCTAGTAGAGGAGGATGCGGCGCTCGATGGCCTTGCGGCAGATGGGGCACTCGCTCATTCGGTCCCCACACAGCTGGCAGGTGCCGTGGCCGCACATAAAGATCATGTTCTTCAGCCGGTCCAGACACACCGGGCACATGGTCTGGAGACACATAAACAGAGGCAATCCCAGGTCATGTTAGGGTTTGATAAAGTCATTTTAGCTTTTTAATGAACAGACAGAGAACCACTAAGAGAACCAAGGTAAAATACAGATGTTTGTTTGATGTTACATGTGCCAGACCTACATTAAGTTATGCTAATGCAAAATCAAGATTATGTTTAATGTTGACCCAAAGGGCGCATCAGATTTGATGAAACATATTCTGAAGTAGCACTTTACCTGCTCCTTGATGTCCTGAAGCTGTTGTTGTAGTTTCTGCACATCAGCATTGACGTTAGTGTTATCCTTATCTCTCTGGAGGGCTGGGATGTTTCCACTAGCTGTATGAACAACAGTGACACAAAAAATGAAACTAAGATGATAAGTACTATGGACTAAACATTAACACATAACACCAGTGGTCAAATCAAACCTCTGGATAGTACAGCTCTGGAAAAAATTAACACTGCAAGTTTCCAGACCTTAACACCTTTGACAACATCTGGGACGTGATCAGGAGGAATATGGATCCTCACACACCATAAAGAAGAAAGAAACTGCTTGAGTTTTTGAGTCAGAAATTACATAAAGCATCCAGGGGTGATGTTATAGAGTGGTGGAAAACATGTCAAGACATATGAACACTAAGATTGAATATGTTTTTATACTGAATTCTAATTTAGGAACCCTGTAGTTATGGCAAAAGTGAATATGAACATACTTTCTTTGCATTATTCAGGGTCTGAAAACACTGCATTTTTGTTATTTTAACCAGCTGTCATTTTCATGCTATAAATGATGGATCTCTAAAGAATTTTCACCCAAACACATACCTATAAATAGTAAAGTTTTCATTCACTTATTTCTGTAACTGCTTAATCCTTTGTAGGAGCAACCATTCACACTTACAGCCAAGTTAGAGTGACCAGGTAACCAGGTAATGTGGGACAAAGCTGGAGTACCTGGAGAGAACCCATGCAGACTCAAGGAGAACATGCAAATGCTACACCAGTTCAAAGCCTAGACCTTCTAACCACTGCACCACTACCACACCTCAACAACAATTAAATTTTTTACAGAGCTGTACACTACACTGCAAATAAAATTCAGTCATAAAATAGGTGTTCTGTAACAAGCTGAGAGCTCTATAATATCCTAGGTTGAAGCTAAAAATGTATTATGTTGGCCCTTTAAAATGAATCACTTCAGAAATACACACAGTGTAGTTATTTGGAATCCGACACAAAACATCATGCAATGCTTTTGGCATCACACAGTCCACTGTAAGCATGTGTATAATGACATGGAAGTAAAACTCAGCAAGAATTAGCTGGACTGGGGTCCTGTTGGGAACTCCATTCCAGAAACAGTGAGCAACAGTGTGACTCCTGGAATATGCATCATACATCGCACAGATCAGTATCTACCGTATCTTTAGCGTGTTTATGTGCATCGCTGAAAGAGAATGAGGGGTTTTGAGGGGAGGGGAAACGGGCCAGGGCAGCACTGTGGGGAGCTCTTAGATCAAAGCTCTGAGAAGGGAGGGAGGGGATCGTGGAGGAATACTTACACCAACTTAGTGCCAGATTGTTGGGCTGGAGAAGATCCTGGGATCCCCCTGCCATACTGTTAGAGCTCCCTGCTGGGAATAACCAGTCACATTGTTATAGCAGGAGTTGTCCTCACCAGCTCAACAGTTGGCCTGAGGACCAAAACTACTCACTACAGCCTCGAAGGGAGGTTCAGAGAGAGAATATGAAGAGGAAGCTAGCAAGTTGGAAACAGTGATTAGGGACAGAGAGGCAAAAGAGGCTCTTAGAAGGCATAGCGGAAAGTGATTATTTCTCTCTTTGCCATCAGCCAGTGCTTAAGCATGAGATAAAGAGTCTAATACCTGTGTTACAGATACATTATAAGACCAGGAGGAATTAGAGAAGTACAGCAGAAATAATCAAAGTGGCAGGTGAATTTTATGCAATAGATTTGCTTTTCTTCTTTTTTGTTTTTTTTGCAGACATTAACAGCTGGTGTTACTGGAAAAGGAGATAAGTAATCAATGCTGCCCCTTGCATGGGTGTATGTCTGGGTCTGTGTTCACTTTTACATGTCTGGTAATAACTGCATGTCAACGACGTGACACGTAAAGACATTTTAAATCATCATTACAAGAATTGGGTGAACTTACAACAGTTTCCCTTTTAACTTAACAGAAAATGTGGAAAACACGATAGAAATAACCACTGGTGAGATGCACCACTGAAAAGGGACATGGGCGATAATACATTGTGTTTCAATTGGAGACAGAAGGATGAACTGTGATGGCAACCAAAAATAAATACATTTTATCATTATCCATTTAACCATGACATTTACAGATGACATACTCAGTTCCAATACTTTACATTAAAGGCTGCGAATTATATTAACATTAAAACAGTGTTTCTGTGTCTTTAGTCAAAAAACGGCAAACTATAAGATATGACGATTCAGCACTTTGTGGGTATTATTATGCAAGTACAGTATATTTAGGACTACAGGCTATTTAGCATTTGCTTACTAATAAATTCATCCAATTTATGCAATTGTGTTAGGCTAATTTAAAGGAGCAGAGAAACATGAATAAAACATGTCTGTATACTCTTATATTATTCAGCAAAACTCATCTGAAAATGGATCCCAAGATCCTACTAATGCAAAAATTACAATTTAAAACACTTTTTTGGGTGGGGGGGTTATGTGGCGTACATCAGGTTTGGGTTAGTATGAGTGGCAACTGACACTTGACTGAAAAAAGAAAGAAGAAATGGAATGATCGGTATAGATGCAATGAGAACATGCACAATTTAGTACTGAACAAGAGTTTATCTACATCTCTTAGACTAGATTTGTAAATATTTACAAGAATGTAAAAAGGAAACCAAATATAAGTGATGCAAACGCAAGCAATAATGCATAAGCAAGGCAGCAAAAAGACAATGATAAAGAAATTAAAAGAATGGAGAAAGAACAGAAAGAAAAAAACCAAAAACTGAGAGAAAGGAAATTAAAAGGGAACATGTGGAAGATTCACTCACTAAGGTCATCATCATCATCATCATCATCATCATCAGCGGCATCATCCTCCATACCTTTCCCTCCACAGCAAAGAACGAAGGGAGTGCGGCGTTCCACCACAGCCCGGCACTGTACGCACTTCTTCATGAGGCTGGCACAGTCTGGAGAGACGCAAAAAAAAACACAAAAAAAAACCCCACAATAACACACACACACACACACCGGTCAGAGCTCAACGTGTATATTTGTATCAGAGCAGAGAATTTCAGTGGTGGTATACGGAAGATACGGTGTCGAAACGTGCTGCGACTTACTCTCACAAGCGCACATGTGACCACAGGGCTGGAACAACACGGCTGCTTTTTTGTCAGAGCAGACTACACACTCCTCAATCTGTAGAGAGACATATTAAATGGAAAAAAAAATAATAGTAGACGTTGCCATTCGCTCATGTATTCATTTCTGGGTAGGAAAGGCGGTGGTAGTATCTGATACCTTGGTTCTGGACTGGACCTGATCCTTGCAGATGAGACACTTCTTGACACGAGGTGAACACAGGGAGCAGGTGGCGATGTGTCCGCAGGGACCGAACAGAGTGTCTCTCTTCATGTCTGAACACACCATACACTCCTCCAACGACTCGATGTTGCTGTTCAGAGACGGACTGCGTGTGCCCACCTGGCCACTAGATCGTTGTGGGGGAAAAAATAAAAAGTAGAAGAGTGTGTAAGAGCAGAAGAGATTACAAGCGAGACATGCTGACAGAGGACAAAGGAGACAGCGAGAGGCTCAAAGGAACATAAGGAGGTAAAGGCGAGAAACGGAAACAAAGCCCTACATGAAACATTTTTAGCCAAGAAAGGAAATCAATAGGGCTGTCTGATGATATTCCAAGGATGATGCTCTACTCCTTGTTCTTTCAGATATTGTTATAGTAGCTGTGGATGCATCAGGACACTTAATGCAACAAACACATTCCTCTAAGTTCATCCTTGTATAAAAAGACTGACTATATTTTTAAAAAGCCACTCATTGATTTGTAGACTCATATTTTGAAGCCTTTGGCTGCACAACACTAACCAGGAAATGTATTAAATGTTGTCGAGTGAT
Source organism: Apogon hyalosoma (assembly GCA_037367295.1). Taxonomy (NCBI): domain Eukaryota; kingdom Metazoa; phylum Chordata; class Actinopteri; order Kurtiformes; family Apogonidae; genus Apogon; species Apogon hyalosoma. The sequence continues at coordinate 20,857,707 of JAPQRP010000011.1, read as the reverse complement.
TTCAACAAAGTGTTAATGTGTACAGCACAGTTGTGTTTGATGAGTGTACTGTCAAACTTTGTGTAATGTAATACAATGAGTAAAAACAGTCCAGGTAATTTTATACTGAATGATTAAACATTACATAAATGATTATAAAATTATGTAACTTCATGAAACATTTCTGTTACAGAATGCATTACAAAAAAAAAAAAAAATCACAATTATGGTTACAGCTCACACTGCAGATATTAAATAGCTCTTAAATATTTTACATAAAGAACACTATTAGAGGTTCCACAAGCAGTTCAGACCATAATTATTTCTGGAAAAATATAGTGACTTCATTTCTCTAGAGGAAATTACTACGTTACAGAAAATGGGTGTCACTATCAGAGGTGTTACACTTTGAGATACCACCATATAGGCTTCAATTTCAAGCTGTTGTGTGTAATAAGTCTCCAGTGTGTTTCAAGAGGAATGAATCATCCGTCTGGTGAAAAATTAAGTTGTGCTTGGTTAAATGAACTGGATTTAATGAGTGAAACAGGTTTATAAAGTACTGCCAGGGTAGAGGGTAATGGTCAGGCAAGATCTCTGTTTAAGGATGCTTACCTGCTCTTCTCTTTGTGGCATTTGGCCAGAGCTTTGCAGAGGCTGGGGTCCGGGCACAGGTCTAGAGGGGACTGACCCTTCTTGTTACGAATGGTCAAGTCTGCTCCGTTAGCGGCGAGGAAGCAGGCGATGGACGCCGCGCTCTTCTTTTCTGCCCCCTGGGTGCCCAAACCCATGATTAGCTGCAGGAAGACAGACACAAAAAAGCAGATCAGGGTTTTGACTTTTGATACAAGAGACTGTTTTCAAGGTGAGCCCGGTGGGGTTAGTGTCCCAAAAGACACTTTGATCACACAACTGTCCTCACAACACTAATGCACAGGTTTAAAAAAGAGGTAAGAGGACCTGAATATCATATTATTATAGGTTTGACTTTACAAAAACAAATACCTGCTAATTACACAGTCAACGCTTTAAGACCGGGGTGCCAAACTGTGGGCCAAATCAGAGTCACAAAGGATTCCATAAATAATTCTTATAAATAACAACAACTCCAAATTCCAAATCAAATTGATACCAATATTCTGCCTGTTACTAAATGTTTTGTGTAGTTGTTCATCCATTGGCTTCTATAATGCATATATATAAATGATAAGTTGAGACATAATATTGTTAAAATTGCACTCATGTTTCAGGTTATTGAGGTTATTCATTATTTTTTGTGAAAAGAATGTTTGTAAATGTAGATGTGTTAACGTTTTCACCATTTAATTTGACTTTTTGCACAAAAACAAAGACAAAAATTTGGATTGACAATATTTTTAGGCTATTTTATTTATTATTTTACTGGACTGGCCCACTTGAGATCATACTGGGCTGAATGTGGCCCCTGAACTAAAGTGACTTTGACACCCCTCCTTTAAGATGTTCCCATCATCCCAACCCAAAAACTCCATTATTTGTCCTCTTTCCTCTCTCTTCTGCCTACCAGTCCAACTCCCTCTCTCTCTTTCTACCAATTTGGGCCCTATATGTCTGATTGTCTTCAACCAGTAGCTTTTACATCCCTGCTGATGGAGCCATCGGGCCGGCTAATTCAATTCTCATCTCGAGGGGAGGGGAGGACTATGGGAGAGCGACCCAGCTGCACATATCTCAATTAGACCTGCTGTCTGTCGGTTACACTTCTGCACCAGGGGAAACCAAAAAGGGGGGAAAGAACAGAGGAGGAGGTGGACAAGAGGAAGACAGGAGGGGAAACGATACAGAGGCTGGCAGGTAAAGCGGGTCTACTGCTGTCGCTCAAACCTCTAGCCGCGTGTTAACATGGATGCTTCAGGCCTGACGTGCCCCTGTTGGACTACAGAGGGCCAAACTTATTTCTAAGAGCTAAGAGGCAGCGGCAGGAGCCTGTTTGACTGCTCTGTGCTAGTTTCAAGTGGTTGTTTGAGTGATGGGTTGTCCAGCGATGCAGATGACAGGGGCCCGAGGAGCACTGAACTTGATGTCTTGGTGAGATTTGTCAACCCCCCCACACACACATACAGGGAAAACTGAAGTCATTTTACTCATCTTCATACAGATGGCTCTACAGGTCACAGAATTCTGCTTCCAATGTCACATTTCAATATTTGACAAAGCAGAACTGGAATATGATTATGAAGTTAAGAGGATGCTGGATGCAGAGAACTACTGCCTTATAGCCACTGGGTCCTGGCTTTATTACTATTGTATAAAAAGAAAAAAGGAAGAAAAGGCTCGGAGAATAAAAAAAAAACAATTTTAGCAATTTGATAATTGTGTGAGTCTGCAGTTATAGCCACATTAAAGCAAATTTTTTAAGGTCTGTTAAAGGTGTCTTGTTGTTACCGGCTCTGACAACCTTAAATCTGTGATGCATTACTGTTCCCTAAAAAACCTTAACCTTGGTGACGCACTATTACGCATTAAACACTGAGGTTAATAATAGATGCATATGTACTGTGTTCTTTGAGGGTTCCCAGGGCTCCACTTTGCTGACATCCTGCATATCTTGGAGTTGTCGCAATTGGGACAGTGTGTGGTGGCGCAGTGCTTCATGAAGCGGTGTGTCCCCATCTTTATCCTGAACATCAAGTTTGGCCTCCGCTCGCACAAGCAACTGTTAAAGGAAGAATACACAAACAGGCAGACGTGTACATCTGGTTAATAGAAACCAAGCAAAGTATTCATAACATAATAATAACAGGGTTCCAACAGATTTCTAAAAGTTAACTTTAAAATGTTTTAAGACCTTTTTAAGATTACTTAGAACTAAATTTTATGCCCATTTCACAGCTGTTCCTCTCCACTCATGTCAACCAGGTTGAGAATGATCTTTTCTTTAAACAGACATTAAATTTGCACTTCCTCATGCTTACTTTTTACTTGCGAGCCATCCCTTTAAAGTTCCCAAAGTCAGCTTTCTCTGGTGACTAAGGACTGCATGTGTGTTGGGCTGAATGTTCTGTGATCATTTCTCACTGGGGGCTGCAAAGTTAGCAACAATTGGTTCTTAATTTCAATATAAATTGTTGGGTTGGAACTGGTGAAACTGAGTAGACTAATGTTACGTTCTCTGCAGCCTGGACATTTCCCAGACACATTTAAACACAACGCAGTGGACAAGTTCATGGCAACATAACTCAAGACCTACCATATGAAATTTGATACCTTTTAAAGACTTTTTTTCTTTTAAGGTATTAAATGCAGATTTGTAAATTCCAGACTTTTAAGATTTTTAACGACCCTGCAGGAACCCTGGATAATGTTAAAAACAATAATCAGAGTCTTATGCTATAATGCAAATGTCAATGGGCTGGTTCAGAACGTTGAACACCTCTGGTATGGTATTCCATAATTGGAGTGCATTTTTTCTCAAGTCCACAAGATGGCAACGTGGCGATCTCATTCCAACGCTACAGCGACTGTCTCTCAAAACGACACTGCATCTCTCCTACAAAGCATCAGTCTGAATCAGAACCTCATTCAACTGCAGGACATCCACTGGTGTCATTTGTAATATGTGGCTGCACAGCTGTCGGCCCACTTCCTTTTCTGAGCTTGTATACAGAGATACTTGGATATACGATTTTCAGGTAGTGGTGAAAGTGAGGTAGGCAGAAAATATATAAAAAGAATAAAAGGATGAGGGGAGGGGAGAGGGCCCACTTACCCGGACAATCTGGGTGTGTTGACGCTCCACTGCCAGATGTAATGCTGTCTGCTGGTTTACGTTCTGGATGTCTAAGCTGGCACTACCCTGCGAGATGGGAACAAAGGAGGGGAAAACACACACACACACACACACCACATACTATCATTTGTGAATGCATTAACCAACTTTAATGAGAAAAAAAAGTAATAGAGGCCAGACAAAATAAAATCACTGTTCAGCACATTTCAGACATTAACAACCTTTCTGGCGTGTGTGTCTTCCTTCAACCTTGCCAACCAACAAAGTATCACCTAGTGGGCTGAAAATAACGCATCCTACAAATATCGCTGCATGTGATTGTCATTTCCAATTGTGAACACCTCAGCTGAGGAGATGTGGAGGGAAGATAAGCATTGTGATCAGGCAGTGTGTGAAATCCCCAAGTAATAAGACTGACTGACTGGCTGGCTGGCTGGCTGGCTGGGAATCTGCAGTGCACCTTGTAGTGTGGTGCAATTTCTGAATAGAAAGCTGAGCCATCACTGCAAACCAGCCCATTGCAGGGACTTGGTAGTAACACCACCCCCTCCAAAAGGTAGCTTGCACAGCGAACGTTCATGCGTTGGAACATTGCACCAACGCTGCTGCCTTGCACCATATCCTAATTAACCCAGTTCCCACTTGGTCAGGTGACTTTTGTTGTAAACTCTTGTATGTGCCTGTCCTGCGGGAGTTAAAACTGCAATTTCAAACAAGGAAAAGAGCACCTATGACTGCAAGAGAAGAGAAGATATAAAGCCCAGCAGCACTAAAGAATACCCCCAGAGACCTTGTGAAGCGTATGGATTCAATAAAAAAAAAAATAGCAGTTGTAGTCAGTTCAACTGGTCTATTGCTTGCTGGCTGCCAGGAGTGCAGTAGAAGCCGCTCTTAATGGTCTGTAGTCAGGAAGATCCAGGAGGGCAGGCTGAGCTGATGCAGCAATGCTTGGGGCTGATAATGGAAGGGCTCTCTTATAGACCATGAATAACTGCATTTGTGTTGTCAAGCTAAGTGATTAAACATGTGTTAAAATTAGCTATGTGTATGTTCTTGAGTGCTGATGTGCTATTACCTGGTGCACCAGCAGCTCGGCCACCTCCACGTGGTTATTAAGAGCAGCCAGGTGCAGTGCGGTGTACCCGTCGTCCTTCTTCTCATCCACGATCCAGGGCCTCGGCAGTTTGGACAGCAGCACACGCATGGCACTGCACAAAAAGAAGAAAAAAAGGAAAGCGAGAGTTGAGTGTGTGCGAATGGACTCCTGGTTGAAGCATGTGTGAGGAAGCTTTAAGAAGGCTGGGCAATTTGATAAAATGAATATGTTTGTTAAGTCAAAAAAGCTGCCAAATGTAATGTAATCTATCTGTGACTAAACATCTCATGCAGTGTGTGATAGCTTGGGGCCAGACACAAGCTGTTGTAAGCAAACACATCACAGGGTCTGTACTGCTGATACACAGCACATTCGAATACACCTTTTTTTTCCTCCATCTTTTTTACAGCAGAGCATATCCCATTTTCACACATGGGGACAAGAATACTAAATCAACTTAGGGAGGAGTTGCTTTCCCAAGCAGAGTGTTATTTACATCAGGCTTTGAGCGGTACAAGTACTCTGCGTTATTTTAAAGTACCTGTCCCCCTACCATATCTCCAGTTAAAAAGAGAAGTCACTTCCCCCTTGATGATGTGAGAAGTGCCTATCATATGGCGGAAAAATGGTAATTACACAAGATTTAGCTGCATTCGTGCAGGTCTCCTCGTGGGGAAGAAACAGGAGAAGAATCTAGTGTTGAACGGCAGAGGCCTGGTGTGTCAGTTCGGCTCCACTGAAGGTCATTTAGAGGGTGTGTGCCACAATGAGACATGACAACGGCAGCTGTACATGAGGAATGCTATCAAAGTGTTGAAGTTACACAGGGGTTAAGGAAGGATGTTGAAGTTGTTCATCCCTGCCATGTTACTAGAGATGTAAGACAGTCACAATATGTTCCAGATAGTATTGATACAGTGATTCTGTGACATTGTAAAACCATCATTTATGATACATCGTCATGTCTGAAAAAAAAAGAACAAAAAAAAAGACAAAGAGACAAAAAAAAGACAAAAAGCTGCATAGCATCTTGAACACATACACTGACTGCATCATCTTTTCTTTATTAAAAATATCAGTATTTGGCACCAGTATTCATAGCAAATCACCAAAGCAAGTAATATAGGGGCTGGCCAGGTGGTAACGGATGGACAGCCTTAGTACATTTTTGTTTGCCCTTTCACAATGATTTATGGTAGAAAGATGAATGATAATAATGAGCACTTTTTGATGTGTGATTGAAAAAAAAATTTAACCAAATTTTCTGGCTTAAAAATAGTAAAAACCCCTTGATAACGGATGGACAGAAAATTAACATCTGTTTTTGACCACTTTATAAAACCCGCCTTAAAGTGTGGTTCCAATTTTTGTTAAACTGTAAAATATTTACTGTTGCTCCTCTAGGGTGTCTAATTTGAAAAAGAGTAAACCGTTCAATATATAAGGGGGTAAAATAGAAAGAGCTTTGCTAAGTGTTTTGGTAACGGATGGACACAGCCATTATGGTAACGGAGGGACAAGGGGGAACAATTACAAGTTTCAATTATGTATTCAACGTATGTATTAGAAAAAAATATATATATATGTATGTATATATATATATATATATATATATATACATACACATGCACACACACACACTGCATATCTAATATCTACAAAGTCAAATACCTTAAT